>JAPKLX010000029.1:144595-188737 GCA_026898415.1 Leonotis leonurus | reverse complement strand
ATAGGAAAAAGCATTAGAAACGAGATGAAGTGCAGAGCGTGCTAATCCAAAACATAATGAAAATCGAAATCCGGAGATCAGCATGCAATTGATGGTGGGAAGGACGATCAACCATTAACTTACAATTCTGATGAAGATACAAAAATACAGAAGAATAACGAAATCGGTGAACATATTTAACATGCTTCAGGTATCAAAGAATCATTTATCACATGACAGAAAACTTGTCTTGTTTTTTTCATTTTTCATAGAGAACGAACCAGTGTAACCAATCATCTGTCAAAATTAATTTCCTTTTCTAAAAGAGAGAAATTTATAACTCGTAAATGTTTCACCTTTAAACTGTCTTTTCTTCTTTGCCCTTCTTCTCTTTCTATCTGCCTTTGATAGCTCAGTTTCTTTTTTAATATCACCTTTACCAGAAAATACTTCTTCAGGAGCTAGCATAGCTGCATCAGACACAACCAGAGGTGCAACCTACACATAAAAAACATGTTAGAACAGACTAGCTACCCGAGTAATTAATGTTATTCTTGATCTGAGCCCCAAACATACCTCTTCCATTGCCAGAGCAGGGACATTTGCTTGTATGGACATGTCTTCGATAACCTATTCAGATTGATTAAATACCATCAATAATTGATAATGTTCTTTGAGAAGACAAATGCAATAAGCATCACCGGTTTTGGAGCGAAGTGGAAATGAGATAGGGCGTCCAACTTCACACAAAGTATCTTGAATAGCTTACTTGCCTACAAATGCAAAGAAAGTTGATTATCAAATCAAGTCAACCTATTTTCAGCGCAAACATCAAAGTAAATCATCTTATGTGGACCGAAAAGTGGGAAAAAATATTTACCAAAGGAAGGTGCAGAAGTAATCAATACCATATGATAATAGAAGACAACTGAACAAGAATTACGATAAACAAGACAACAGAGAAGTAAATATAATGTACGAACTTCTTTCTTTTGTTCATCTGAGAAAGACAGTGCAGTTGATACAAGGCCTGTCTTCTGAGCATACTCATCCTGCAATAAAAAAAGATGAGGGAGGTCGCTTAGTATGGAAAAAAAGCAGAGAAATGAACTCCACAAAACAAATCATATAATATGCCACTCGGAAGGCTCACCTCATAAAGGTTGGCAAGGCCCTTTTTGCTTTTACTTTCATCCTGAAATTTTTTGAAGTTGATTAATGTTGGCACAAGCTAACAAGAGACGGGAAAGTAGAAATTAGGAGAGATAATTACCAACTCTATTTTCTCTTTTGGTGCCTTCGTCAATAAAGTAGGTGGCCTCTGGACATCATCAAATTGGCCCTGAACATGGTACCAATCACAATCTTAACTACATCCATAAAAATGAAATAGATCCAAGGACAATAAAGATAGAAATACAATTTATCTGATAAAACTAATAGCAATAGAGATAATAAGTTCAAAGAGAAATGATAAATACGATACACTGATAATACTGAGAACCATTCAAAATGAAAACAGAATAAGACGCGAAGATTATAAGAGATGCAACAATCACAAACCCTCTCCTTCCAGGAGAAAGGGAAAGGGACAGCCTATTCTACAGATGATACAATTGGATATGGAAGGTAATATAAATGCACTATCCACCAGTTCCAGTCCTTATAAAGGAAGAAGGGAAAACAAAGAGCTAAGACTTATTTTAAAGATTAAGCCAATAAATGTGCTATTAGTCATCCACCGTGGACAACAGGATGCAACACTTCCGCTCCGCAGATCAAATGTTTTTTACAGCATTAACTAATGAGTGACGATGCTGGGAGAAATATGCTGTGAACATGCTCGTTCAAATTGGATCACTTAATGAATGAACAACCAAAAAAGATGTTATACCTCAACTACACGTTTCATAATTAATTCTTCAAGAGTTAGAGTGGATTGTATTGTTGGTACTGGAGCAGGTCGCACATTTTGGTCAAAATCCATATCGACTTCCAAAGCACTATTTTTTGGTCTTTTAGCAGCAGTGACCTGGCATTACACAAAGCAATGAACACACATTAAAATGGAACCCTATAAGCATAAGTTCTTGCCACCAAAACCTTGTGAAGACCCATGTTTCAGAGCAATAGCTGGAGAATGGGAGGAACAGATAAGAGACGCTTAGAAGTTAGAAGAGCGATATTTGACAATTAAAATACATCACCTCGCCCTGCATTGTCCACGTCTTTGGTTCCATGTTCGCCCTTTCCATTTCTTCTATCTCAGCACGAAATTTCTGTAGTTCTTTTTCATGGGTAGAAAGACCTTGTTTCGTCTGTACAATCAGAGGAACAAGAAAAAAAATAATGAGAATATAGAATGATTCAGAGAAAGGGGATAGCATAGACGGTGAGACACAATCCGAAAGGGTACTGGCTAAATATATTGGCATATTGCAGAAAAATAAAAAAATTAAGTTGTTGAAATCACCTTCCCCTGCATATTTGTTCTTTCCATTTCTTCTACTTTAGCACGGAGTTGCCCTAGCTCATTTTCATGGACTGAAAGACTTTGTGGATTCTGTAATTAAAAGAAGACAAATAAAATGAAGAATATCAATAGATACAAATAAATGGGATGAGGAAAGCAAATAGTTATACTAGGATAATAAGGAAATTTCTTGTCCTCAATTCTTCAGACAGATGTGTGGAATTTTAAGAGGGATAAGAAGTGGAGGTACAGAGATAATATGGATAACCTGATTGCTATCATCATCTTCAGGTTCATCCATATCCGTGTCATCAGATTCCTCATCATCATATTTAGATTTTTTCCTTTGGATGGCTTTTTTTTGAGTAGTGAAGAAGTCTTCATATCTAAGCCCACAAATAGATAGAATATGTAAATCATATGTAAATGAAATAACTAGATGAGACTCTTTTTAATTAAATATCTATCCACTGTAAGTCACTGAATGCATAACAAGGACCAGCAGTTCATAAACATGAGAAATTCAGATTAGCACTCCATTTGTGTCGAAATAATAGAACTTCATTATAGCATATCTAACCAACAACTTTTCTAACAGCTTTAGATTTTAGAACACTTTCAACTTTCATCAAGTTGTAGAAAACATGTGTCCTGTAATGAAAAGATTCAGTGACAAATGCAGGCAAATTTAGTGTGTTATTAAAAAAACAAACAAACATATCTATAGGTAGATGATTTTGAATACCACACCTTTCATGGCTGGCAAAAGGATATCTAGTTGTTTACAACATAACTAATCTTTAATAATCTCAATAAATAAATATAGTATAAGAAACATGGGATATCCTTTGCAGGAACGGTCTAGGGCAACTCATTTGATATCCATCTCTTTTTCATATTCATGGTTTTCTTTTTATGTATTTATGCTGTCCTTGATCATACACGTACGAAATTGAATGCTATGTCTAGGGGTGAAAGCAACAAATAGTAGCAAACAAACCTTGCATTCTCCATGTCATCTCCGTCATCATCAGCACCACCTATGCCCATAAGTCCGAGCTGCCATAGCCATAATTGAAAGATTATATAGCAATTAGCAAAACCAGCTCCATTGGCTAATCTAAAAATTCTGATATACAAATAAAAAACGTATAATTTTGTTTGCAGCCCATACCTCATCCTCCTCGTCTTCGTCGCCTTTTCCATTTTCATCCTCTTCGTCCTCATCTGCAAATTGAACTCTTTTCCTCTTGTTCTTCTTCGTTTCCTTCTTTAGACCATATTCTCTTGCTTCGTCTTCAACCAAATACTCCTCCAATTCCTTTATTTTCAGAAACTTATCTTCTACTCCGTTCGTATTATTTCTCTCACCTTCTTCTCTTTCATCTTCATCTTCGTCTTCGTCTTCTTCTACTTCTTCATCTCCTTCTACTTCTTCGTCATCTTCTTCCACATCTTTATTTTTTCCATTTTCCCATAAATTATCTTTTTCTCCATTGTATTTTTGCCTTTTGATTTCTGAAATATTCTTCTCGAAATTATCGATCTGACGGCTGAAAAAAGAGAGCATTGGTTTGCCTTGGATATCAATTTGTTCCCATATCTGCTCTGCATCGAACCCTTCTGTCCAGAGTTGGTTTAATGGACATTTAAGAGCATAAGGACTCAGAGAGGCAAACAAGTACTCCGAAGCCAATCGAGTCGCCTTCGACAACTCCGGATTCGGTGTTAAGTAGAACGGCGGCTCTGTGGATTTGAGTTGGTGAAGAGCCTCCCAGCCGATGGCAGAGGTCATGCTGCCGATGATCTATGATGACGACGGTGAGGATGCGGAGACAGAACAGAACAATAATTTTAGGTGTTACTGTTTAAAAGAACAACGATCCAAATAGAGAAAGGGAATGAGATATTTATCTTTTTCATTCACTTTCAAAAATATTTTAGGGTTAGGGATTAGGGTTTAATACAAATTTTAATATTTACTTTTAAAAATATAAATAAGTTTTAATTTACAAACTTTATTATAATCATTAGATATTTTAACATATTTGCATTCACATAATACTACAAAGACTTTCGGTCTCCCTTTTGAACTTATATTAAATATTAGATTTATCCGGTTTGACTCAAGCCCCACGCCAACGGACATCCCAAGCCCTATTGATAATGTTATCGGCTGGACTTGGGCCTAAATTTTAAGCCCGATAAACAGGTTTGGATCAATGTTTAGATCCGGCATACCTAAGTCCGCCTAAATCGATCTGAATATTTAAATATTTAATATTTAAATTATAAATTTAAAATAATTTAATCATTATTAATAAAAAATAAAATACATTAGTAAAATAATATAAGCATAATTATTGTTATTCATGTATAATAAAAATAAATTAATTAAAAAAATAAAAAATATATATTAATTATAATATATGTGATATTTTAAAAATTGAGCATATTGTGAGTCTATATTCAAAAATAGAAAAGATTTATAGTTTTGTGTCCCTAAATTCTGGTCTCAAGTCATCGACCCACTAAACTAGCTTGAGGGCTGGCTCTGAATTCTCTATCAAGTATCTCTGACCTTTTATTCGAATTGATGATTAACAAAATCTAACACCAAATATGCTTTCATGAATCTTGACTCATATATATGTGTGTTCGAAATAAAAGATTGTGAATTAGGAGTGATACGACATTAACCAACTATTTAATTTCAATTCTTTTTAATCATGAAATGAAATGAATATGCATTTGTCATTTCGAGTTATAATTTTATCTGTGCAATAATAAAGTTCATGTGACTTGTCTCCTTATCGATTATTGAGTATAACTTTTTAAACAATTGATATAAATATATATATATATATATATTTTTAATATAGGTAGAAACAGATTATTAAAAAATATACTTCAATTCACTCACCACCAAACACATTAAATGTCCTTGTCTAGCTACTGCATTTATGACCTATCTTTTTATTTGTATTCTAAAAGCTTTTTTAGAGAATAGGTTTCTAAGACCATATATATATATATATTGAGTTAATAAATCTAATTTTAAAAACATATTATTAAGCAAATATAGGTGGCAAGATAAGATGAAACTATGAAGAAGATTTTGTGTTGCTAACTTACTAGCTACTACATGCAATATTATACATATAATTTTGAGAATAGATGAGTGATGAGATGATTGGTTACTGGTCGTTGTGCTACATATGATGAGGATCACAGTTGGCATCATTCAACCACTTATAAAAGAGAGGAGAAAAAAGGTCTCCTTCATGTCCACATATGATTTTAGGGTTGGAATGAACCATGAATGGAAGCTCACTCCAAAAACTCATGTCATCATGATCGTCAAACCCACAAGAGGCTAACGAGACTGAAACATTATCAGCCATGGAAGCTGCAGTTACAGATGACACAGTACTCGAGCAACTTTGGTCCATGGATGATTGAGCAGTTGGAACCGCCGTTGATGAGTTGGATTCATGTGATGATGACGATTCCAAGATTAATACATTAGATGATGATGATGAGTCGCTGCCTGCAGATTTATTACTAGTACTTGTAGTAGTAGTAGTAGTAGTTGTGTTTCCGACATTCTTGAGATGGGCGTGCCAGTAGTTCTTGATATCGTTGTCTGTTCTTCCCACTAACTTCGTTGCAATCATAGACCACCTGCATCCCCACTTTTCATCAATTCCCGCCATCACGACTAGCTAGCTAGCTACTTATATATATATATATATATATATATATGAGGCATCATATATATACAACTATATACGTACTTGTTTCCATGATGATGATGAAGTTCTGCAATAAGACGTGCTTCTTCTTGGGTATAACCTCCTCGCCTAACTCCCGGTTTCAAGTAATTCACCCATCGCAATCTGCAACTCTTTCCACATCTATCTAGACCTAAAATCGTAATTCAGATCTTAATTAATAATTGATTAAATGGACATTAAATCAGTACTTGTATTAATTATAACAAATTAGTAAAATGAGTTCTAAGTAATTACCAGCAAATTTGGGAAGCAATCGCCAGTTCCAGTGGCCGTAACGCTTCACATAAGCTCTCAACTTGTGATCTTCTTCTGCAGTCCACGCACCTTTTCTCACTCCATTCTCAACGTAAGTAGCTTTTACCATTTTGATCACTTCAATTCCTAATTTTAAAAAACAATCAAATCCAACTTTCTTAGATTTTGCAACCTAGCTTAATTACTTTGTCAATGGGTAGCTAGCTAGCCAGCTCTTATATATATAAACACAAACACAAACACAAACCATGAGTTGTCTATATGTTTATTTTAATATATCTAAGGAATCGCATCTCATATATATACTCTATATATGTGGTTGACTTTCAGAAATGTATATGCATGTCTTAGAAAAAGATTAATAGCTAGGGCATGCACGTTGCTGACATCATCAGAACTTAGCTTGCTTGCGTCATCTTGTATACGTGGCAATTGTGCAAACAGCCTCCACCACATATATATAACTTCTGTTTATTTAAATATTCCCGTTCGCATGTCCAGTAAAAGTAAAATGGAATAACAAGAGCTGTCCTACACGACCTGTCGTAAATTTAAAGTCACCACTCTTTCTCTTTTATATTGTTCCAAGTAACAAAATCATAACAAAATATCTCCATGCATGTATTCATCAATTAGTAAAGTAGTTAATGTTTGAAATCAAATATCTCAAATTCGTTCTGCTATATATATATCTGTATATATATGTTATGTGGTCTTAAAAATATATATATATATTGCACAATAATTTGAAAAAAAATAGTGCGCCATAGTGAGGTCGTAAATAACGGGATACCCGGCCTATGTTTCCTAAGCACGTGTCAGTGTGAAAACAAAGAGAAGTATTATTGAAGCGTTATATCTATACTTGTAATTTAATAGTTGCTTTCATACTTCAACCATTAAAATTAATGGTGCAACTTGCTAATAAAAAATTAAACTAAAAGACATGTTGTAGATTGGATCGGTTATAAACCTATAAATGCGGAGTGCTTCTCCATAATCAGAATCTGAAAATGCTGAAAGAAGTCACATAACTCGGTTAACGTAAAGGTGCGATCACGGTTATTAAGCGTACAGTTATGAGATATTAAAACAATTGATATTTTTGGATTTGTCTTAAAAAAATATATGAAATTACAAGTTAAAATATAATTTTATAAATTATAAATAATAATTTATACTATAATATAAGAGATAAGGTAGAAAAAAATCTTAAAAAAATGTTGAGGATCTACAGGTTCCGAACCTTTGTAATCGGAATCAAACCGTACGTACATACACAGTTATGGTTCACATAATCGTCAGTTTCGATTTCATTATAGCAATTATAATTACCCATTCTTTTGAACATCTCTAGGTTAACATAATATATCATGTTATATATATCTTGAAAAGACCAAGTGTGCAATCTTTTGTAAGTTAAAATTTCCCCTCCACCAGTTTGGAAGGAGCGAAACCAAAATTCTAATGTAATTCTCATGGTAGTTACTCTACAATAAATACAACTAGCAAGTCACAGGTTTGCAATCTAAGAGGTTGTATTGGTCGTGGATTTTGTGAGATTTTTATACTTTTAAAATTTGGGGTATTCAATTCAAATTTTAAAAAGTCATTTAAAATCCTGAGATATTCAATAAGAATTTTAAAAGTGTTTTAAAATCTTTAGGTATTCAACAGTGTATGAACTTTAATAGTCTCTTTCATGGATTATCTTTTAAAAATATATAAATTGTAATATACAAAATCTCTTCTAATAACTACAGATTTCAACGGATTCTCTCAAAGAATTTTACAAACCCGACTAGTGAAGACAATTTAGCCTCGCCCGACCCAAATCTGACCCGACATTAATATAATTAATATATAAATTATAAATTAAATATAGTATAAATATCATTATTATAATTAATATATAATAAATATAAATTAATATTTGATGAAATTGATCAAATGTACAGTGTGACACAGGACTAGGTCTCCAATTCAAATCTCACGATCATCAATAGGTTAAAATTTATTTTAAATTCTCATTAATTTTTTAAAAAAAAATTGATCGAAAGTATTAATATAAAAGGCATGACTTGAGGTCACAGACTCACAGGTAATGGATACTTCGTGACTCGTGAGTACTTTATGACATATCCTTGTAACGTGTTACTACGAAATCAGATAATAATATTAACAATGTCCATTTCACACTGCATTCATTTAATTGTGCCTCCATTAAAAATGGTGCATCTTGCAATTAAATATTGTATTGCTTGCGATTAAATATTTCCGTTCACAATGCAGCCATTTAAAAATTGTTCATGTTGCCAATTAAGAAAGTGAAAAGAGCTGTCCTACATCTGTTATCAATTAAGTTCGACTTTTTTTTTCGTTAATTTTTCTCTACTTGAAAACAAATTCAAATGCTGATTAGACATTGGCATGAATATATTTATGGTAACCATGTACAATATCATTTGAGATTATTCACTTATGGGACGACTTACTTAACATACTTGGCTCCACCAAAAGATATTATTTTCTTTGGAAATGATCTCATGCATTAACTATTGTGTGGAAAATATCGAATAATGTGTTCATACATGAGTTGAAGAAAGGATTGATTTAACAATTGTTTAATAAGTCTCTACCGGCAAGATGTCAAATTTCGGAAAGATGTCACTCCTCGCAACAACTAATAATGTCCAACACCTGATTGTGGAAAAAGATCGAAGAACATGTGTGTTGAGACATTATTTGATCTTTATTTAGATAGGACCTATTTACCTATTGGACATTATTTTCCACACATTTTTCGATCTTCTCCACAAAAATTGAAAACTAATTGTGTATTGACCTAATGATAAGAGGTTAATGTCTAATCAACAGGTTTCGGTTCAAGTTTTTCCTTGACGATTTTGGGTACCTTCTCTTTCCATGAGTTAAGTATTATATAGGTTTGCAACAAGGTTTAGATCTTGAATTGATAGAAAAAAAAAACTTATTTGAAACTGCGAATTTTTTTGTTTTCAAACTTGAAATGTCGATCAAATTTAAAGGGCAAAGATGAAGGTTAACTTTGAAGGGCTAAGACCCAACAGTCATGATAACCTGAACCAAACATTTGACAATCCAAAAATATGGCAACATATTTGCAAAGTCCTCAATATTTACGTAAAAGGGAAAAAGATTTGAATAATCATTTTCCGAAGTGTGGAAAATGGGAGTAGAGTCTTCCTCACATCCCCTATTATTCTAATGTTAGGGGTATTTTGGTAATCTTACATATAGAAAATATTAATATTATAATTTTCGAATAGGTAGTCTCCAAACTCTCTCTACAAAATTAATCATATTTTCCTCGGCAGATGAGTATTGCTATTTCAATTTTGACTTTGGGTAAAATTAAACTCATGTTAAAGTTTATATAGTTTATGTCAAAATTAAAATTTTGTAAAGAATTTGTCTATTAAAAAATAATTTAAGATTTATATTTATATTTATTAAGAATATTACTCCGACTGTCTCACCATAAATGTTGATTTCTTTTTTTTGCGCATAATTTCATATGTTGATAAAGACAAGGAGTTAAGCTTATTTTCTGAATCAAAAATCATTTTTGTTAATTAGACTAATTAGGAGTTAGAGTTGTATAAATAAATTAGAATTAGACAATTGAGTGATTATAGTCATATGATTAGATTAGAGTAATTATGTTGGTCCCGAAACGAGTATTTTGGAGCAGGAAATACACCAGTTTCAAACTTTTAGATTAAAACTGATTTTAACGAGTAACTCAAATCTGAAGGGAGGTAGTCTCAGTAGAGATTGACTTCAGATAGCAATCATTCAGTCTGCAACTAGTGTTTGACTGATATACTAATATCTCAAGTATTGCAGTGCGGAAATGGTGGTTTAAAGACTTACTCATTTATCATAAATCTTAATGTTATATCTTTCAGTTTCCAATTAATCAATATTCAGTTCATGCAATATAGCGCTAGAGAGAAATAATACTGAAAGTAAATAGCGAAGACAAAGTGTTTGGTTTGCGTGGTTCGCAGATAAAAACTCATACGTCCACGTTTTTCCCGTTGTGATTCGAGAGTTTCCAACTAAATGGAGTGACTTTCAGTGATCAACCTTGAAGGTTAGATTTACAGTAGAGTTAGATCACTTCCAACTATTAACACTATGGCTAAAGTTAGAGCTATTATTCAGTTACAATAAATCGCAAAGAACACGCTAAGAAATTACAAATAAAGCTTGAGTGTTCTAAGATTGAAAATTCCAGAATGATTGAAAGCTTGAATGCATAAGAAAACTTGGTAACCGTTGTTTGAAACGTTTGAAATGGCGAGGTATTTATATGACTCTCTTGAATTATATCTGATGAGAAGAGCGACGTCCGAACCTTTGAAAATTCTTCTCGTTGCAGTCGTCGTCCTTTTTAACATTTTTGGTGTCTGCATTATGAATATGGTTTAGCTGCTCTGAGATATTTTTCAGAAATGGTAACCCCTATGAGAGTAACTTCAATTGACGAGAACTTCACACTTCAACGTTTTTGAGTCTCATTACTTCAAGATAATACTTCAGGAAACCTCTACTTCAATATTGACTTCTTACTGAGTAAAGAAAGTTTCAAAGTTTGTCTTCGGTCTTCAATTGGAGTTTTTGAGATTGTACATATATCTGAACTTCTTAACATATGAGTTCTAAAAAGAAGACTAAAACAATATTTTAGTTTTGGATTTAACATGTCTTTGAGAAAAGTTTTAGAATTTTAATCAAAACCTTTATAAATATTTCACAACAAATTAAAAGATATTCTAAATATATACGTTGATGAACATATAAAGTGAGATAAATTATTTATTTTTTTACTTTATTTATTAAAAATAGTTAGCCCCTTTGAGTGTCGAAAAGTGACTTGGTCACTGGAATAGAAATAAGACTGATGAATATTTTTAACAAAGAAGATTGATAACAAAAATTAGCTTGCTTTGATAATTTTTTTTTTATATATTTGATAAAAACAAATTAATTTTAACAGAGAGATAAAATAATTAATCATTATATTATCATAAAATTGTTAAAAAATATAAGTGAAAATACATTTAATCACTGCACATATTTAATTAATAACAATAAATTATGTGAGAAATGAATCAAACAATACATTTTAAATAGTCTACTTAAAATCGAGATTTGTAGATTCACACTAGGCAAATGTTTGGTGTAATATTTACATCTAAATAAAAATTATTGAAACTAACCCAACATATAAACTCTTGAAGTAGCGGTCGGTTGGAAAAAGAAAATGAAAAAGGAAAAAATGAGCAGCAGTAGCTATCTAGCTCCGGTGAGCGCCGCTGCGACCAGCGACCGCAACTTGTTCGCCGCCGTCGATATGGGCACAAACTCATTCAAACTTACCGTTTTCCGCGTCGATCCCTGTTCCGGAAGATTCCTCACCGTCAACCGTCTTAAAGAACCAGTCCTATTCGGCCTCGACACCTCCACTATCTCCCCCTCCTCCCTCGATCACGCAATCTCCACCCTCCGCAATTTCCACCATCACCTCATCTCCCACCGCATTCCTACTCCCCACCTCCGCCTCGTCGCCACGTCAGCCGTCCGCGAAGCTTCCAACAATTCCCAGTTCATCCACACCATTCGCCGAACCCTAGGTCTCGACGTCCACATCATCTCCGGCGCAGAAGAGGCGCGCCTCATTTACCTCGGTGTCCTACAGTTCTCCCCCCTCTACAACTCTACGATTCTTACAATTGACATCGGCGGCGGCTCCACTGAATTCGCTATAGGGTTTCAGGGGGAAGTTCTGTTTTCCAAATCAATCAGATTAGGGCACGTCACATTAACTCAGGAATATCCCGATATTGCGCAAATGCGGGAACATATTCGGAATGAGCTAGAATCTTCTGGATTGCTCGAGGAAATTAGTGAGTTCAAATACGATACTGTGATAGGTTCCTCGGGTACCATCAAGGCTATCGAGAAGGCTGTATGCAGAGGCTATGCAGTTAAGGCAGAGGCTACCACCGTTGTGGTGCCTGAGGAATTTGCTAAAAGGGAGTGGAAGTTTAGTAGGAATGAACTGAGTTGTTTACTAGAGAGTTTGTATGATGAGGACGACAAGGGAGTGAAGAGAATGGAGTTTTTTAAGAGGCGGGGTGCGTTCATTATGGCAGGAACGGTTTTACTGGATGAGATATTTAGGAGGCTCGGGATTGAGGAAATAGAGGTTTCAGGTTACGCATTGGGGGAAGGGGTGATAGCAGAGATGTTGGGGCAGGTTTTTCAGGGGTTTGATTTGAATGCTAATGCGCGGTGGAGGTCCGTTTTCAAGCTTGCTTTGAGGTTTAATAATAAGAAGAGGATGAAGGCTGCTATAACGTGTGCATCTATTGCAAGGGTAAAGAGCACCACTTTTTGTAGATCATTCGCCTTTCTTGTTGTTTATTATTGCAAGGGTTTTGCAGGAGATGTTTGAAGGGTTGAGGAAATTGAACGACCTTTGCAATGATGGCAATCATGACAATAAGCACTCAGTGTCCTTGGAACACAGGGATCTTGAATGCCTAGATGCTGCTAGTTTGCTTCACAATATTGGTGTTTATACTGGCAAAAAGGGTTATCACAAGCAGTCTTATCGTGTTATAGCGGTATGTGTATCTATAATTTACCTTATGGTAGGAAGATTTTGTCAATCTTTATTGCAATGTTAGTGGTATTCCACTATATAGTTTGGGACGTTGATGATGATGCTGTGACTTTATGTCTTATTTCCTAATCATGGTGATGTGACTCTTTGTTTCCAGAATGGGGGTCACCTCCATGGATACAGTGAGGAAGAGATCAAGGTATTATGCTCTTCACTGTGATGTAATTAGATTTTTGACATCTTTACATGTAACTGACAGTTGAAAGCTTTCAGCTAATTGCATTGCTTGTGAGATATCACACAAAAAAGTATCCAAAAAAAGTTGTTCTCGAGGGATCTGCCGAAGAGGTATTTAAATATGACTAGAGTAAACATCTCCATTTGATTTTGCGACTAAGTTCTTGTTAATTTACCTTATTGTTTGGTAAAGAAGAAATTCAGGATGCTATGTACGATTATGCGGGTAGCTTATGCAGTGCAGCAATGTCTTCCTGTGAATGTTCAAGTCATAGAATTTTCTCATTCTCCGGAAGGTTTCAAATTGGTAACTTCAGTTTATACTTATATAACTTCTGCCATGCTTTCCAGCAATAGATATTTTGGGCGTTTTATGAAAGCTTTAAATCCAGGAACATTAGATTTGAACTTATTTTTTTATTTAGATAAAAAATAGTAGTATGTGGTCAATTATCATCAGATTACCATTTGCTATAATCATATACATGTTCTCAACCATGAATTTGGAGCTTCACTATTTATAATATATATATATATATATATATATATATATAGAAGGAGGCAGTGATATTCTCCTAAAGTTTTACTTGGATTCTAGAATTAAATAAAAAATTTGAAAGATTCAGTCTTTTCTTTGCTACCTACCTACACCAAGAGGGTGCTTGGTGCTTTTTACGAGCTTATAAGCTCCTCAATAGTAATGTGATCTTTATATATACGTTCAATACTTATAAGCTCCTCAATAGTAATGTGATCTTTATATATACGTTCAATATAAGATACAAGCTGTGGATTTGGTATGTAAAATTGAATTTCAGTCTGTAAATTGCAAAACTGTCATTCATCACTCCCTATGACCTTATTTTATCTTAACATCCATTATTTAAAGGATAAGATCAAAATTAAAAATTGTTTATAAGATAATAATATATTGTTGAATCTGTTAAAGATAACATCCCACTTATGATAACCATTTTTGGTCATTGTCCCAGCAAAAAATGAGCAGAGTTTTAAGTATAACTGGTGAGTAATTCTCTGATACAAGTACTTTCAGGTACTCAATGCAGGTGATGCAAGAAATAAGTCTTCTGAGGCGGTTGAACAATTAGCTGACATTATACAACCATTAGCTGGGAATAACAATGAGTCGATGGAGAAAGAATTGGAATATTTTAGGATGGTAGTACTTGTGGCTCTTTTTAAGTGATTTGGTTTGGAACTCTACCTTTCTCTCTTATTCTAACAACCATATTTATATACATTCTTCTGCAGGTCTTCAAGAAAAAATTGTCTATTTTAGCTTGTGGAAGCATTTCAGATGGCTAGACTGTGACCGAAGTCCTTAAATCAGTTTGTTTTGTTCATTCTCTTGAGAGCTTTCGACAGGCCATATATATGAACTTATCATCATCTCCACGCTATAATCAGGAAGTTTTTTATTTAGATTGATTAGTTACTGCTCCATTCTTTATATGTATGACCAATATAATACGCAGGAGTCCGATAACTAAATATATAGAATTGTAAAAAAAATCACTTTTTAATAGTCTTACGAGTAGAGATTAAATAGATCGACAGCCCAAGGTTGATTGATTATTCAGTCGAGTCAGGCTGGCGCTGTACACGTGGGCAATTGGAACGAGCTAGTCAGCCAGGAGGATCGCCATCAAGATGAGCCATGATGAGATAAGCTATTCTAATCCTACATCTTATTACATTCATTGGGGTTATTTTTCTTGCTTATATGCTTAACATGTTAAGAGACTAAGTCATTCTTTATATCAATCTTAGTATATAATTGCATATTGTATAACTAAGTAAAAAATTATCTCAAAATATATAATTATAGCTTACTGCTTATTAGTGTGTTTTTATTGCTTCTTATATATTGCTAAAATAGTTTATGCATTAAATTTAATATAATCAGCAATAAATTTGATCGCAACTTGCATCTGTAAAAAAGAATTGAAAAAAAAAACTACATAGATAAATGGTCTTCAAATTATGAATTGAAATAAATTATTAATACATTGTTAGATCACCGTAATATCATATTGATTTGATTTTGCTTATTTATGGGAAGTTTTGTATTTTTCATTATTTATCGTCAAGAATCATGAATTTTTGGATATTGTATGATTGAAAAATATCTTCTTGTGATATTAACATTTATCTGATTTTATCTCAACCACATGAATTTATAGATTAACTGTTAATATTTAATTTTTGTTAACAAAAGGAGAGTATCAACATTCTATTACAACCTTCCTATATATATTTGGATTTACTTCTTGAAGCTGTGACTTGATACTAACTTATAAGAACTTTTATATATCTTTGAGTTATTAATGATGTTACATTTAGTTCTTTTTAAGAGAAATACATAACTCATAGGCACTTCTATTACTTTAAAAATTGCCCATAATTTATTATGATTTTCTCAATTATAAACAGCGTAATTTGGATTAAGAACAATTTCCGTCTTTATATCTAATAAGCCAACAAAGCAAATTTTATAAAAGAAGATGCAAATTAAGCACGTTCCTTCAGCTAGTAGTACCAAAATATTTGTAGATCAATTATTTTACAGTTGGACCCATAAACTTTAAAAAAAAAAAAATCTTTGTAGTTAATTTTTTTAATAGTACTACCACGAGGTTTATATATATGAATGCTACATTTAATAACCTAAAATAAAAAAATTGGACGTATATAAGGAACTAACAAGTTTCTGGACGTCCACATTCTTCTCTACTCATTTCCTCTTAATCATCCACTGTCAACTTTCTATAATTATGCATCCCACTCCAAAGAGAATATAATTTTCCATTTCCAGAAAAAAAAAAAAAAAAAAAAAAGGAATAGCAAACCCCACAAGTAATTAAACATTGCATCAAATCCTTAAAAACAAAACTTTGTGTATATATATCTGGAAATTAAACTCTATAGGAAAAAGCCTCGTATCCTTCTTTCTCTTCTCTCTCTATGAACATTCTCTATGAACATTCTGTAGAGAGATAAGAGGAAGGAAGTAATTAGAGGAAATTAAGTGAAGAATTAAGGTAAACAATTAAAATAAAGAAATGGAGGATAGTCAAGGTTCAAGTGTTCAAACCTCATCGTACAAAGATTTCAATACACGAACACGTGCCGTTTCGAAACCATGGTACAGCGACGGGGAGTTGAAGAGGAAGAGGAGGGTAGCCAAATACAAAATGTATGCCTTAGAGGGCAAAATCAAGACCAAGTTGAACAAGGGCTTGCGTTGGTTCAAGAAATCATGCTCCAAAATTGTGCATGGATACTAAAAGCCATCCCCCATTCAGGAATTTCACATCCTTCATTTCTTTTTTTCTTATTGCTTACCTATATATATATGCTTCGTCCCAAGATATATATATTTCAAAGATTTTCCTTGTTTATTTCCCATGCGTTGTTAATTTGTTGGGGACTACGTATGCATGCATGCATGCAAGTTCCTTCAAGTCTAAGGAAATTGGTGTGATATTTAATCTTTTTTAGGAATATTATTTGTTACATTGATGTAAACCTTTGCAGGCTTTCTTTTTTGCTTCATATACATGTGATATATATCATTATGTTATGAATTTTCTTTTCTTTTTTTTTTCTGTACCACCGTCACAAATTTTTTGCACGAGTACTATTATTATTTTCATTTTAGGAAAAAATGGATTTAAATACACCACGTTTACCCATAATTCATTTTTTTTACATGGTTTTCACAAACTTAATTATTAATTTGTTCAATTCTGACTCAATTGAAATTAAATTGTTATACTGTTAAAAGCTAGCTGGGGAGACAAGACAATTCCATCCATAAAGGATCATCATGCTATTGTTAGGCAGCAGGCTTTAAACTCTACAAATTACATTCTAATAAAAGAACTAAAAAGGATCATTATCCAAAATTACAAGACAATATAATTGCTCAATTTTGGAATTATATATATATATCGTCTTCCTGAATGATTTCAAATACTAGTAATAATTAATTTTCTGAAACCATTCAAACCAACCACGTGGAAATTGGAATTACGACTCGATTATTTTCAGGATTTTCAATGAATTATTTTCCATTTATTATTAATGCATTAATTAAGTTAATAATAATAATAAATTAAAAGTTAATAAATTATGAGTGACTCTGATTGAAGCGCTCACACACTCTTTGTTCCCGACATTTCCCACACCCGATTTTCTCCTTTTCTTTTATTTCTTTTTTTTTTCAAACGATTTACTCTTTTTTCACTATATCCTCTTTTTCAAATCTCTCTCTCTCTCTCTCTCACTGTCTTCTCCACTGCGAGATCGATATTCAAAACCCATATCCACTTCTCCTTGAACATCCCAGATCTTTACTTCTGCTCTCTTTCTACGCACATTTACGTATGCTGCTGTTTACCGCAAGAAATATTTAACTTTCCTAGACATTTCTGATGCGGAGGTTTCGAATATGAGCTTTGCAGGTTTGTTTGTGCGACTAATGAAAATTTGAGGTTTCCCAGTTCAGTATTTCTATATTATACACAACACATTTGCGTCTGAGTTGAGTATTATTTTGCCGTTTGAGTTGAGGGCTCGGATTCCTGCCTGTATAAGTTCAGGTATATTATTTTAATAGTTCTGGGGTTGAATGAAATTTGACCCATTTGGGTTTGCGCGCCTCTATTGGGAGTTTTAGGAAGCGAGCGTTCCATTCTTTTCTTGAATCTTGAGCTTGTGTCTTCTGGTATAGTCCTTGAATTTGGGGGTTTATGGAAAATAGGGTATTAGTTTGATTTATGTGGATTATCCCTTTTAGCTATTCTTACAGGAGGTGATTTCAAAGGATCTGTGCTCATCTCTACATATTGTTTTGTGAAATGCTGTGGTAGGGTCTCGTTGATCTTGATACAGGATCTAATTTTATGAGCTGTTGTTATTGGAGTTCTAATGATACATTTTGCTTCCTTTTCCAATCAATACTTTTATCAACTTCCCAAGGAGTAATGATTGGAAACATCATTTTTCACTCTAGCAGATGCAGATGGGTGTCACTTGATTTATCCGGTCATTCTTTAGAGAATTGATATTTTTTCCGGTAGAGTTAAGATCCAAAATGGAGGTTGAGAAGCGAGTAAAGGGAGGCTTTTTTCAGTTGTTCGACTGGAATGGTAAATCTCGGAAGAAGCTCTTCTCTAACAAATCTGATCTGCCTGGTACTCTTCTTCTTATTGTTTTGGTAATAATGTTCATCATGTATTGGTACCTTTTTTTTGTTTGAACGTCATTCGTGTATTGTGTGCAGAGAGTTCAAACCATGGAAAAGATAATTCTCACAGTTCAGTCATTGCACGTCGTCAGCTGGTAAAACTCTTGAATTATTCTTCTCACAGTGGGAATAATAATAATAATTATATATGGTCTTCGTACTGACTTAATAATCTTTGTGTGTGCTTGTATGAAGGTGCTTGATAAAGGCTTCCCTCTTAATGCCACATGTCACGGCTATTATCCCTATGCTTCTTTAGCTAGTGATGATTCGGAACAGGGATCAAAAGCACCTGGGGTTGTTGCGCGTCTTATGGGATTGGATTCGTTGCCAACTTCAAATATTAATGAACCTTGTTCGAACCCATTTCCGGAGTCATACTCATTCAGAGATCCCAGTTACTTAATGGCTGCTCCTGCATTTCATGGTGAGCATGATATTGTAATCTTTGAGAGTGTTCGAAATAAATTGGATGGCTCAAGTAAGAACCCTTTGGACTTGAGGTCGCAGAAGATGCTGAACAATCATTTAGAGAGGTTTCAAAGAGAGGTATTGCCTCCCAAATCTGCTAAGCCCATCTCTGTTACTCACAACAGGCTCCTATCTCCTATCAAAAGTCCTGGCTTCATTCCACCTAAGAATGCTGCTTACATAATTGAGGCAGCTTCCAAGATAATTGAACAGAGTCCAAGGTCAACCACCAAAGGAAACTTTTCATCACTTGGCTCGCCTTCTGTTCCATTTAGAGTTCGGGATTTGAAGGAGAAGATGGAGTCTGCTCAGCGATCTTCTCGATCAGCTGATGCATCCCAAAAGGGCAAAGAGGAACATTCAAATAATGTCAAGAAACAATTTAATGCACGGGGTAAAGGCCGATTAGAAGACAGTTATCTGTACAAGGGATCTGAAGAATCCAAAAGGTCAGGTTCTCAAAGACCAAAGATTAAGGAAAAGCCCGTTACACTTGCAGCTCAGGCAAAGCCCAACATCCTAAAAAGAGATAGGCCGATAGCTTCTGGTAGCAGAAGTTCCGAGAAGCAAAAAGAACATAATAGATGTGTTACAAGGGATCTACCAAATGCCCAAAAGAAAGTGGAAAAGCAAAGTTCATCAAGAAGACCTTCCGAGGCGCTCAGATTGAATAATCAGAAGCAAAATCGTGCTTCAGCCAAAGAGGACGACAATTTTGAAGTTTGTTGTTCCCAGCTAAGGGAGAGACAAGAGTCAAACTCCTCCCCCAATTATATTAACGGACGAACTAATAGGAGTGTCAATAAGATTATTGTCAATAATGTGGTGACATTTAGAAAGACAAATTTTGTGGCAGCTGATCCTGGAAAAGAGGTTTCTTTGATGAGAGAAAAGACAACTTCAGAGAAAAGGCTGCCTATGAATGGGAATATTCAATCTAGTGGAGGTGTTTCCCGGAAAGCTATGGCTACAAAAGATGAAAAGTCTATAAAATGTAATGTTGCCTTTGAAGGTGTTTCTAAATGCGACGGAATTGACAAGAAAAGTAGTTGTGATGTCGTGTCATTCACATTTACATCCCCGATCAAGAAGTCTGTTGGATCTAATTCAAGTGCTGTAATCCTTCAAGCAACCAGTTCATCTTCCCCCGGTTATGATCCTTGTGCAGGCGAATCTGATTTAAGAACTTCGGTTGCGTCCTCTTCAGGGTTCAATGTTATAGGTGGAGATGCTTTGAGTGTGCTTTTGGAGCAAAAACTTAAAGAATTGGCTTCTAGGGTTGATTCTCAAAAGGATTTCACAGGATCAGATTCTTTATCCAGTTCTGTCAACAACAATGGAAACATGGGTCCTGCAGTCAACTTGGTGGAGTCCCCGGATAATGGCATATATGGGTCCCAGTATGCATCTGATCGTGCTTCTGCTAACCAAGTTGAAAAAGCAAGCAAGGTACTGCACCTCCCTTATGTATCTTCTATTGCTAGTTTAATACATCAATTAACTACGTCCTTGTAACCTATTCTTTTGTTTTTCCGGGTAGCATCATAAAGTTAAGAAATGAGAATGTAGATAACTATTATTTGGGCAGAAACTTCAAAGGAAAATATAGAGTTAAATATATGGAGAATCAGTACTCTTTGTTCAGACTTCAGAGGAAGTAAATGCCCTAGTTAATCTAATTTTCACCCCTAATAGATGGTCCTCTCCAATTATCTTGTTGACTATTCTTCTTCATTTCTTTTTTCATTTTTTCATCTGGCAAGCCAGCAACATCTTTTAGTGTTAAACTAACTGAAAGTATAGTGATAGAAAACTCTGAAACACCGTCTCTTAGATCTTGGCATCTATTTATCATCTATTACATCATGCTCTTTACCAATTGTTGAATGTTAACATCACTCTTTCTGAAACATGGTGTTAATTATGACATGGAAAGATTATATGGAACCCATGTTTCTTTGATTTGATTTGGTCTTTCTTACTAAATTGTATTTTCCATGATCTTGGTTGATTCATATACTTACACATCAAGTAGTGAAAGTGAAACAAATTGAATCATATACTTGAAATCAGTAAGAGATGGGTTAGAATCATCTGAGTACTAACCTCAACTTGAGGCTTTTCTCTGATCAAGTGGAGTTGATGAGAGTATGTTGGCAAACAACTCCTCCCTCAGGGACTGCCCATGGGGACGGGGTAGAAAAGGGGGTGCGCTTTGAAGATTAACAAGGGATTGGGGATTGAGTATAATATCATGCTATTGCCTTAGAAAGCAACAATCTCTCATATTTTTGACATAGAACTAATTCATGTGCATATTGGGATGGTCAGGTCTCTTTGTAATTTTCGTTAGCATTAGTAGATTTGACATCTTTGTTCTTCCTATTAAGTTTTTCAACAATATATGATAATCCAGATCATATTGTTTATGTGGTTTGCATATTTGATTTTCAGGGACTAGAGTACTTTGAAAGGGCTGGTGATAGTAACAACATTCAGAGATACATTTACTCGCAAGGGTCCACTTCACTCCCAAGTCAACCTTCTCTGTCAGGATCTAGTTCTGACTCATTTGATGTTGACAGAAGCTCAAGTAATCAAGGTATGATAACATCATTTCTGTCCATCTTTTTTCATTAATGTGGATTCATGAAGAATATTTTAATGACCATCGCTGGGATCAAATTTCAGAATATTATCCGATCTAATATTCCCTCCGTCCACCAATGTTTGTTACGTTTTGCCATTTTGGGCCGTCCACCAATGTTTGTTACATTTTAAACTTTCCATTTATATCACACACACTTCAATTAAATAATAATAACAAGTGAGACCCAAACTCCACTAACTACACTTTTCCATCTAAAGTCAAAACACTACATTAAAACACGTGCCGAGTCAAAATGCAACAAACATTTATGGACGGAGGGAGTATTGAGTTTTAAACAGTATAAACTTATCAAAAAGGGTTCAGATTGGTGTCGTTTCATCTGTCCCATCCTCTTGTTTGTATTGTACTTGCTGGGGTTTTGGTTTCAATTAATACCTAATGTTTTAGGCCCAATGGTGTCTTCATCAGTCGACATGTGTGCAGGAATCAACTGGAGATCTACTAGGAAGCCCCAGCCCTACCTAAGTGAAGGTGATCTAGAGATATCAGATACTGCCTCCTCACTATCTATTGGGAATATGTCCGAATCTGTTTCTTTCAGCTTACAACAGATGGTAGAGTCCAACGATTCGTCAAACTGGGAACTGAAATACATCAGAAATATTCTTAACGATGCGGGATTATTGCTGGAAGAGTTCTCTCTAGGACAAGCCCACAAAATCATAGCTCCTGACCTGTTTGTTCAGTTGGAGAATCAAACAATCGAGTCATACAAAGTAATGGAAAAAGATGTACTAGAACGCAAGGTACTGTTTGATTGTGTGTGTGAATGTTTGGAACTGAAATGCGGACGGCTTCTTGGTGGAGGATATGCGTTTTGGGGGAAGCAGAAGACAATGCTCGACCGAAGGGAATGGATGGCAGAGGATCTGTATAGAGAGATAGAGAGGTGGAGGAGCGAGGAGGAGTTGATGGTAGATGAGGTGGTGGAGAGAGACATGGAGTCGAAGAGTGGGAAGTGGGTGGACTTTGAAATGGAGGCATTTGAAGAAGGTGTAGAGATAGGAAATAGTATACTAACTTCTCTATTGCATGAATTGGTTCATGATTTCTTGTTCTAATGTGTGTTCTAATTTTGTGATTTGTTCGACCAAGAATAGAATCTATGACCCAAAATCATTGTAAGCCTAATTGCAAAATTTGCTTATGCTAAGGTGGTCATGTCCTCACTTCTGTTTTCCTTCATTTTCATAATCTACAACATTTTATGTACATTTGAATTTTCATAATCGTAATTATAGCGAGCATGTGTTGCCTTATTGGTAGTGAACTTAATGTCTAATATAATAGGTCTAGAGCTTGATTCAACTCTTCGATGCGGCTATATAATTAAATATTAATGTAATCCATTTTAAAGTCAAATTTAGTACTAGCTGTCAATCTTATTTTAATTTAATTTTATTTTAGACAAAGAGAATTAGTGATGATTTTATTAATAAGAGTTTATGGGGTTTTAATTTAATGCAAGGAAATGAGATGTGAGAACCAATAATGTGATAGCACGTGGTGGCGTAATGGGAGTATATAAAGTTGCTTCCCCATTGATCATCCATTCACTTTTTCCACTCTCCTCCTTCCTTGTCTTGTCTCTCTACTCTCGAGTTCAACCCTTTCCTTTTCTCTTTTAATACACAAAAATCAATTCATGGAAGTCGAGATCGAGAGTCCCAACGCCGTCGCCGCCGACATGGATAGCTGCTGCTCCACTCCGTACGTGAGTGCTCCTTCTAGTCCCGGCCGCGGCGCTCCCCTTTCTGGATTTTACTACAGTGCCCCTGCTAGTCCCATGCATTTCCTGCTCTCCGCCGCCGCTCTCAAGTCATACTCCTCATCATCCGCCTCTGCGGGGGACTCCTTCGACTTCGATTTCTCCGCCACGCTTCCCTCCACCGCCGCCGCCTCCCCAGAGCACATGACTTCCGCCGACGAGTTATTCTTCAACGGCCAGATCCGACCGATGAAGCTTTCCACGCACCTTCAGCGCCCTCAGATTCTCGATCCCCTAATCGAAATGGAATCTATTGAAGACGATGACCTAACCTTCGCACGCGGCAGGGATTTCAAGCTCCGATCCGGATCCCTGCGCCGCCGAACCAGATCCATGTCGCCAATGCGGAGATCCGAACAATCCGGAGACGTCCACGTCACTGCGGAGGAAGAGGAGCAGAAAGGAACCGACGAAGCGACGCCGTGCTCGTCAAGGTCCTCGTCGAAGCGCTGGGTATTTCTCAAGGATTTTCTGTACAGAAGCAAGAGCGAAGGTCGAAACGGAGGCCACAAGTTTTGGGGATCTCTGTCGTTCTCGCCAGTCAATAAAGAGAAGAAAATGGCGCCATTAACCAAGGCGCAGAAGAAGAAGGCGGTGGTCAACAAAAACAGTAATCATGAGGGCGGTAAGAGAATGGCGTCGGCGCACGAATTGCATTACGCGGCCAAGAAGGCGCAGGCGGAGGAGATGAGGAAGAAGACGTTCCTTCCGTACAGACAGGGACTCTTGGGCTGCCTGGGATTTAGCTCCAAGGGTTATGGCGCCATGAATAGCTTTGCTAGAGCTTTCAGTACTACTAGTACTGTTTCTTCTAGCTAGGTAATATTATATATTTATATATATATATATCATTATTATCTCAGTGTCCATATAAAAACATACATTTGGCGCCAGATGATCACTCAAATTAAAGATTGGATTAGTGAGAGAATATGCTTATTGATGAGAATTAATGTTTGGCGCCCACACTTTTTTTGTGGTTAATTTTACTTCATGCTTAAATTCAGTGTTTTGTATCTTGTAATAATATACTAGACAAAATAATTAATGGCGATATTTCTTCTGATTCCACAATTGTTATTACATATATTATGACTAAATTACGAAATGCTCTAGCTAGCTACCTCATCAACTAACTAAAACAGGAACATCTAACATGTGCATGCGCATGTGCGTCTGCTCTTTAATTTGTTACTTAAAAACGTGTAGGGTTATTGACCCCATATATAGTTGTTTCTTCATATATCTCTTTATTAATTAAATACTACCCCATATAAATAACTACCTACACTACCCTAATTTCACTATCTAACAAAATACATGCTATCATTAATTTCATAATAATAAATATATATCTCCATATATATAAATATCACCAAAATATGAGTGCGCATCATTCCGAAATCCTCTATTGCAAATTGCAATCACTTGACATCTTATATATGCTGCCTTAATTAGGAAATACCAAAGCAATTTATAGATGGCATAATTATTAAGGGATTAAAATTAAAGCTTTAAATTTATACTCAAGCTGTGTTTTCCACACAAGTTAATTATGCACACGTCACATTAACGAAGGGGAAAATGAGATGATTTTTTTTTAAACTTAGCAACTTATAACTTGTACTATAACTGAAACAAGACAAAAAGAACTCGCCAAAATTATCTTTTGCCACAATGGTATATATTATTTTATATTAAGTTATGTCTTCAAAAAGCATATATAAACAAAGTCTGTCACAATTTAAAGTAAGAATTTATATTTAATTTTATCAGGGGGTTAGTATTTGGATGTGTATGCATTGATAATGATGTGAGAAATGAATTAAATTAAGACAACTCTCTCTCTCTCTCTGCTTGCATGGGCCTTACTCCTACTGGGGAAGTTTCAAGTTGTGTTGTATTGTAATGTAATGTACTGTACTACAGTAATATCACATGGGATTTGGTGGAATCTTTCCCTACTTGTCGAGGATATTATTAACTTAGCTAATTGTTTCTTAATTATTGCATACATATATATATATATATGGACATAATTATACTACTTTCATATCATCGATCATATGCACTTCAATTCTCTGCCTCGGCTTTGCCCCATCAATCTATCCTATCCCTTCATTTGCAAGACATATCACTAAAAGTGTGTATGTGTTTCACATCGATTGATCGGTATTATATATGAAGGATATCATTTCATATCCTAAAGAAAACACAACAAAACACATGAATTAATTATTTTGTTTTTGGAGATGTTGACACACACACATATATATATACCTCACTTGGTGCAGACACCTCTCATGCATTCGGTTTCACCGTTTAAATTGGGATTGATTAAATTGGACAATATATTATATACGTTTATTTAAAAGTCCAATCTTGCAATATTAATATATGAAAATGTCCAAACTCCATCGCCTTAATAATTAATTTAATAGTTAAATGATGATGTCCACATATATATATATACATAATTTGAGAGTGATGAATGATGATGGTTACATTTCAACCCCCGAAGTTGCAATCATCGCTATGCAACAAATAGAGGCTTATGATTATGTTTTTGTAGATGTGATGTTAATTTTTTTGTCATTATCTGAAATTCTGCAAGGGTCCTTTATAATTAAATTCCAGCTATATATATATAAGAGACTAGCTAATGCCGATCGGTCGACTTAATTATGAACTAGTTTCAACATTAATTCGCAATATATTGTACTATTAACAATGATAATTATATGCTTTTCATATTTGGTACTTTGTAAAAGTACAATTAATCCAGATCAGTTAAATTTATATTATATATATATATATATATGTACCCTAACTAGCTACTTAATTTTACTATTTGTATCATATGTGATCCAAAACTATGAACCTATTTTATGTATGTAGATATTGTGTGGCGGCAAAAATAGATAGCTAGCTGTTTACATGCATGAGAAGGGCCCAACCCAACTCATATATGGATCTCACTGTCACTGATACCTACTTAATTTCAGAAACCCCACGCTCATTATATATATTGTATGTCTTCATATACATAAAATACATATTGAGATTAATTAATTAATGGTCAAAACCACACACGACATGACGTTTTCATAATTTAATCTAACCACAACTTCCATCCCCTTATCTCTTATCCTGCATGCCCGCCTTAATGATTTCGATTTAATATAAGATTTTTATTAATTTGATGAAATTCATTCATCATATAATATATGGCATCATCTTTTTCTATAATTATTATTATTATTATCCCATCTAGATATTAATTAAAGTAGTATTGGATTTGAAGGGATTTGAGGGGAATATATATATGTCCGGCCCATGCATTCTAAACTTAATTAACATGTTGCATCAATGACAGATATTCCTCAAGTAATCATCGACACCCAGCCTTCTCAGAGTATGTTTGGTATCCAAGATATGATAGTTATCTTAGGATAATTACACTACACACTGTAGTGTAATTATCCTAAGATAACTATCATATCTTGGATACCAAACATAACCTTAATAAATAATATTACTCTCATAATTTAGATGCATGCATGCATCCGATTGCACGTTGACCATAGCGAGCTCTTAATTAGGCCTTACCACCGCTGCATGCATGCGTGCATTCTGTTCTTCAATTCCCAGAGAGGATGCATGCATGTCTGGCAAACAACATCATGCCATCTTCTTATTCAATCTTCTTCATCATTTTTCCATTTTCCATTACGTCAACGCTCAATTCACATAACTTGGGATATGAGATTATATTATTTAAATTATAATATATATAACCCCTCCTTTCCTTCCACTTTAAATGTCCCATATTATTATTATAATAGATGAATATAAAGTTGGACATTTAAGATCTGACAGAGGGAGTATTTATCTATTAAGTTGAGTATAATTTCAAAATGTATTTCTTTTATTTATTGTTGTAGCGGATTTGAACTTATTATATTGATGCATAACTACTAGTTGAGTTTGTGCGTGACATATTAAGTTAGACTAGTTTTTTATAAACAATTATAGTGATGGATAACTTCAAACATAATATAAGTATAATCTTATTGTAGATGTAGTAGTAGTCGTCGTTGTTATATATATATATATAGGTTGTGGGATAACGAGAAAGTCAGGATTAATTTGTACTTTTGTAGTATATAGTGTTGAGTTTTACTCTCAATCACTGAAGTCCAATTTGTCGACATTAATGTTATGTTTCTGGTGATCAAATATATATATATATATATGTGTGTGTGTGTGTGTGCGCATTGTAAAAGTTCATATATATTTTGTATTTGTTCCTCTCAAATTACATGCACAAGGCATGCATGCAGCTATAATTAGATTTAAACAATGGTTGTAAAAGACATGGAATTTAGTGAAAATGAAGTAGTCCAATTATACTTATACTAATATTAATATAATAATATATAGATGCATTGATTTATGATTAGATAAAATATAGGTAGTATATTGTGCCTGCTGCCTAAATAAGAACCATGAAGATCCCGAAGCTTTCGGCTCGGAAAGAGGTTTGGGGTGTTGAAATTTAAAGAAAAAGAATCGACTAAAGAAGGAAAAGAAAGGAATAATACTAACTCCACTAATAATCATATGATCAAATAATCAGTTAGTTGTCAACTTTATTCATAATTTTTCTGGGCGGTTTCTCTTCTCTTCTTATTCTTTCAATCTCTCTATAACTTCCTTCCTTCCTTCCCCCAACATCTCTCTCCATCTCCCTCTCTGCTCTCTTCCTCTAACAAATTTACAAATCCACACTTGATGGACGCTAATTTTGGCGCATAAACATATATATGTACATATACAGAAAAAAACCAGCATGCATCGCGCGTATGACTTTTAAATGTTGAAGAAAGTTAATTCAAGGACGGGATGGCGGAGGGAATCGATGGTGCAGCGGCGAACGACGTTGATGTAGTTGCATCCAGAAAGGCAGAAGAAGATTGTACGATACGAACTTGTGTTTTTTTTCGTTTTTTTAAAATTAATTAATGCTGTTTTCTGGAAAAGAATAATATAACGGTGTGTGAATTGAATGTGATTGTTGATGGTCCTGGTTGTTGTGCAATGCAGCGCTTCGAAGAAATGAGGCGGCGGGGTGGTTGCGAAAGATAGTGGGAGTAAGCACAGCAAGAGATTTGGGTGAGAATCCTTCCGAAGAGCAATTCCGACTAGCTTTGCGAAGTGGGATTATACTTTGCAATGCACTCAACAGAATTCAACCCGCCGCCGTTCCTAAAGTAATTCGCTCATTAAAAACTACCCTAATTCCTAATTATACCATCATCACCATCACCGTATATGCATTGTAATTGCTTGTTTGTAATTGTAGGTGGTTGAGGCGCCTTGCGATAGTGTAATTGTCCCAGATGGGGCTGCTCTTTCAGCCTTTCAATACTTTGAGAACGTTAGGAACTTTCTCGATTCTGCAGAAGAAATGGGTATTCCAATTTTCGAGGCTTCTGATCTCGAACAGGTACCATTAATTGATATCTCACCGATCACATTGCATTGCCTTGATTGATTAAACTTAGTTTTAGCTTTGGATGATTATTATAATATTGTTAGGGAGGTAAGTCTTCCAGAATTGTCAACTGTGTACTGGCCTTGAAATCTTACCATGACTGGAAACAAGGAGGTGGCAGAGGAGTTTGGAAATACAGTGGAAATTGGAGGTCTTATTCTGCGACCAAGCAATTTTTCCGAAAGAGTTCTGATCCGTTTGTGAATTCACTGTCAAGGACCACATCATCCACTGCCAACACTAACTCTTTTGATGGAGGAGATCTTGATATTGACTACGAAATGGTTTGCTTTGCTACCCCTATCATCATCATTACTGTTTCTTTCTTTCTTATGCTGGGAACCCAACCAACAGGCAACAGCTTTAACTTATAACATCATCATTCAGGCTACTTCTGATGATGCCTTGCACTTATTTGTTCGTCAACTTCTTTCTGATAGGAAGCAAGAAGATATCCCTCTCGTAAGTGCTCATATTTCATTCACTCCAACTATGCTACCCAAACTATTTCATAGCAACTATTTCCTCTTGCAGATTGTTGGAACTATGCTAGGCAAAGTTATGGAGGAATTTGAACTCCGCTTATCAACACAAAACTGCCAGGTGCTTCTTGCTGTCTGTGTATCTGTACACCAACTCTTAATCTAGTTAGTAGCTAATAACATGATCTACAGATGAAAGCCCTAATTTTGTTTTGTTACTTCAATAGGCTGGAACAAGTTCGAGTTTCAACGAGCATCAAGTGCTAGAGGTGTGATGGATTGCTGCATCTTGATGATTTTTACTTATCTCAAGCTCATTGCAGTACTGTTTTTGTACAACTACCAGGTTGGAACAGGCTTAAGAGGTATAGACGTTCCGACTTCCTGTTGCAGTTCAGAGGTAAAGTATATTTTGCATTTTCAATAATCCGTAGACAGATCTTACACACATTTGGATTTGGTATACATAATACAATATAGGTTATATCAGCTTCTAGAAATATGGATGATCCAAGTTACGAAAAGGTTGTGGATACTGAGGTAGATCTCTGCATCTTACTCTTTTTCGCGTTACATGCATCAAAACACATGGGCTGACTTTTCCTCTTTTTTCATGTAAGAATCCAAACATTAGGGAAGATGGGAGTCTGTCTGATAATGATTTCCGCCGACGACAAGCTTCCAAGCGGAAACATTTGATTCAACACTATGAAAGAAGCATACAGGTAGCTCCTTGAAAATTGAAATGAGAGGTTGGGCGGCATCAATAATTTGTACTCTCCAATTTGGGCAATATAAGATCATGTAGTTGATTCTGTAGGAACTCAGAAGCACACTTCATTCCACCAAGGAAGACCTACATTTGCTACACTCCAAGTATCAAGAAGGAATCCAATATCTAGGTATTCATTTATCATCAACTGCTATTGTATCAGAGTAAAGAAAATGCAACAAGTTAACTCTATTTTGTGATAGGCAAACACTTGAATTATCTTGCTAATGCGGCTTCTCGATACCAAAAGGTTCTTGAGGAGAACCGTAAACTATATAATCAAGTGCAAGACCTCAAAGGTAAATTTCTATTGGTTTCTCTTTTTTACTAATGGAGGCCGCGGAAGAAGTGCTGATGATGCAGCTGTGTTTGACAGGAAATATAAGGGTATATTGCCGAATACGACCCTTTTTGGGTGAACATCCAGGTAGTTTTAGCACTGCAGAAGCTCTGGATGATCAAACTATCTCAGTAATCACTCCTGCAAAAGGTGGCAAGGGGAGGAAGCTGTTCACTTTCAACAAGGTTTTCAGTTCCTCCTCCACCCAAGGTCATTTTACTCATTTTCATAGCTATTAGCTACCCTTGAAAGTTGAAATTTTAATTCTCAAAGTTCCAATGTTTATATAATCTGCAGAAGAAGTATTTGCAGATACAGAGCCGCTGATCCGTTCTGTGCTTGATGGGTATAATGTTTGCATATTTGCTTATGGCCAAACTGGTTCAGGGAAAACATATACTATGGTAAGAATTATTGTTCTGAAAAAAGAAAGCTAACTCTAATGCCTTTCCTGTGGAAACTTAAAAAAGTTTAGATCATTAGAAATTTGATTCTGTTAGTGTGTGCCATAATACCTAACTTATCTTTATATGCAGACTGGACCTAAGGAACTTACACAAGAAAGCTTAGGTGTGAATTACAGAGCACTGAAAGATCTATTTTTAATCACAGAGCAGAGGAAAGATAGCATTTTCTATGATGTCTCTGTGCAGATGATAGAAATATACAATGAGCAAGTTAGAGATCTCCTCGTCACGGACGGTGTCAACAGAAGATATCCTTGGACAAAAGAATGATTTTGTATATCTTTGTTATACTTAATACAGTTTAATTTTTATCAGCTTATTTTTTACGTCTCTCCTTAAATCCTGAGTACGTTAGAGATTAGCAACAACTCCAGGTATGGTACAATCTTACCAGATGCCAACATCCTACCTGTTTCATCAACAACCGATGTGATTGAGTTGATGAATCTGGGGCTTAAAAACCGGGCAGTTGGTTCTACTTCAATGAATGATCGAAGCAGTCGTTCTCACAGGTAGGCACATAATGAATTTCTTATTTTCTTGATTTTGTTTTCCATATATAGTTGATTAGAATATGTATGAATGTGCATACAGTTGCTTTACTGTTCATGTTGAAGGAAGAAATGTGACATCAGGGTCGATAATTAGCGGTTGTATGCATCTGGTAGACCTGGCAGGAAGCGAAAGAGGGGATAAAACAGATGCAGTTGGTGAAAGATTAAAGGAGGCTCAGCATATTAACCGTTCTCTATCTGTGTTAGGCGATGTAATAGCCGCTCTTGCTCAAAAGCAATCGCACATCCCTTACCGAAACAGTAAGCTGACGCAGTTGCTTCAGTATTCGCTAGGTAAATCCATCCATTTATGGCCTGAATGTATCTCTTCTCTCTATTAGCAGCCACTTATAGGTTACTAAGAAGCTAAGGTAATATATTTTGTAACCGTAGGGGGTCAGGCAAAAACTCTCATGTTTATTCACATCAGCCCAGAAGCCGATGATCTTGCAGAAACAATGAGTACTTTGAAGTTTGCTGAACGTGTTTCTACTGTAGAGCTTGGTCCTTCTCGACCAAATAAAGACGGTGCGGATGTCAGAGAACTAAAAGAACAGGTTTAATTATATTAATTCTTATGTCCTTGCATTGCTTCAGTGACATAGCATAGCAGTGATTGATCAATTTTCAACTAGTCTACTCTACTACTACTGAATGCAGATAGCTAGTCTTAAGGCAGCCTTATTACGGAAGGAGAAAGGAGAATCATGCTTCCAAAGCCCAGATAGAGGAGGCCTAAGTCTAAGTGGGTCTTTTACATCTTCTCCAGCACCATCTTGGCAAAGTAACGGAGATGTGAGTAAGGCAGAGACAGTTTATATCAAACTCAACCCAATTCAACCGTAACTAGTTAATCTAGATTTCAACTGAGTAAGTAATGTATTGTGCACGCACATGCAGGGACAAACTGAATCGTCAACAGTATCAAGAATGCAAAGCTTTGATACACGTGACTTTATGGATTCTCCTCTGAGTGCGGTGTCAATGGAAGAGGACAAAAGCGTCTCCAGTGATTGGGTTGATAAGGTCATGGTGAAGATAGGTGATGATGGCAGTCAGTCTCCACAAACAGCATCACATCATAAGAACAATAGACACGATACTTCTATGGTATACCCCGAACAGTCTTTGACCAACAAAATCACAGCTCTTAGGCAAAAAAGGCTAGAAAACGGTGGAGAGGCTACTAATGCAGCAGCTGACGATTCAGAAGAGGTAGAAATTGAAGCGAGTAATAGTTGGGAGCTAGATCAACAAAGCCAAATCAATAGTAGTGCTAAAGTAAATGGAGGAGCAGGAGGAACAAAAGCTAGGAAACATACTATTCCTCAAAATCAAAGGCAGCAGCAGCAGCAGCAGCAGCTCAAAAGCCCAGAAACAAGGTAAATGTGACTTTATTCATACAATAGCGTATAACATAAGAAGATGAAGTGCAGTTGCACAAGAAGAGAAGAGAAGAAAAGAGAGACGCATGAATCAAAGCATGCATAGTTAAAAAGTTTGATTTTAAATATGCATGTAAATTGTAGGAGCTTAATTCCTCAACCACCAACAAGGAGAGTCTCGAACGGACCAAATTCACCATCGCATAAACATGGAAAGAAAGCATCTACGGCTGATGTGAAACGAAAGCCGGCCTCCACAGGTGGCAAATGAGACTCCTCTAGTATCTATTCATTGATTGGTTGGTGGGTGTGTTCAATAATGCCAGTGATATCATGTATTGTATTCATTCATTCCTCTTTTCCATTTTGCGTCGCACAGGTGATTGATTGATTCTTAGGTTGTTCTTTTTCTTTTTTTTAAATACCAATACTATAATATTTTTCGAGTCCTACAGCAGCCACTGGCTGATGAGTTTGGGTGTGGTTTTGGTTGGTTTTTCTTATATTTTTTTAGCTCTGTTTCTGTAACTGTAATTGTAACACAGCGGCATATAGATATCCAAAGATGCTTGTACTATCTATCTATGTAGTTTTTTTCTTTTTTTGTTCTTTTGCACTGCTTTTCTCCGACGATTACAGTTTTGTTTTATCCCGTGTCAAGGTAATTGGCATTTTCAATGCAATACTTTTGGCAAAATGAGATAATAAGTTTATACATATTGGAAGCATATTTTGGTAATACTATTAACTATCTACTTCAAATATAATAAAGTTAATAATTAAGTACAGTTGACAACAAACAAATTTCTAGCAAATTGCTTACTGTGTTTGTCCATTGTATCAACTCAATTTCAACTTTAGGGGAGTTCACTAAATGGGATAAGTATGAGATAAGATAAAAAATGATATAGTTTAATATAGTATTTACTAATTATGATTAAACTTATAAAGTATCTTAAAGTTGGTGATTAGTGTTCTGATAAGAAATTATTTGTTTGATAAATTAACAAACAGTCCATCAATCATATAATCTCCTGTAAATAAACTTGTTTTCGTTTAATGTATTATTTGTATATTTTGATGGATGCACATTGGCACCCATAATATTGATAGTGGAGTGGAGTAGTGGTATTCAAAAAGTTTGGGTAGAAAAAAGAAATAGAAGTAATAAGTGAAAGGAGTGAGTAGTGAGTAGTAAATGAAGGAGTGAGCGAGTATTATTCGTAAATTCAATCGGGATCCTTTGCCTTGCCTTGACTTCCCCCAAAACCCGCTCCATTCCCTCTCTCTCTCTCTCTCTCTCTCCCCGTCTTATCTCTCTAGATTTTGGTATTCCTACCTTCTTCCTTCATTTCTCTCCATCTCCCTTCATCTCTCCTCTCCTCTGTAACTGTAAGTAAGCTCCTTCTTTTTATTCCATTTCTTTACTTTCTCACTTCTCAATTACTCTTTCTTTACCTGCATTCCTATTTACTACTCTCAATTTATTCTCTCTCCAATTTTTATTTTGGTTTGGCCTCCCACATGCACGCTACCTGCTTCCTTTTTTCGGCTATTTAATGTATTTTCGGCCTTTCCACTTTTAATTTCAGTATCTAGTGAAAATCCATTTCGATGTATATTACGTGGATAACAATTCAATTGGGTTTCTTTTCCAGTCAATTGTGTCGGAATGTATGTGAATGAAATGGAGAATGTATTCTTAATTTAGGGTGTGGTTGGGGGATCGGGTCTTGAAGCATGAGAATTGCCAATATGCTGAAACAGATATTGCCACAGTAAGGTGCCAGATATAGAGGTAAGCAAAAATGAAGCAGAATCAACAGCTGGTTCCGCTTGGGACTTTGATTGGTCGTGAGTTGCGAAATGACAATTTGGAGAATCCCACCGTCAAGTATGGTCAGGCTGCTCTGGCTAAGAAAGGAGAGGACTATTTTCTAATTAAGCTTGATTGCCGACGAGTACCGGGAGATGCATCAACTTCTTTTTCAGTCTTTGCAGTATGTGTTTTTTAACTTTCCGTCATCTAAAATCCTGTTTATTGCTTTGTTCTTGATGTATTATTATCTGGATTTCTATTTCTTATCATAGATTTTTGATGGGCACAATGGTATATCAGCCGCTATTTTCACCAAAGAGAATTTACTCAACAACGTATTAAGTGCTATTTCCCCAGCACTTGGAAGGGAAGAGTGGCTTCAAGCCCTACCGAGGGCATTAGTGGCGGGGTTTGTGAAAACTGACATAGAGTTTCAGCAGCGAGGCATGTACAAATCATGGTTTTCGAATTGGTTTTACTATGAGACCGCCTGTACTTTTTCTTTAATCTGTCTTTTGGGTTTTGCTATAACTGACAGGTGAGACTTCTGGAACTACCGTTACATTTGTTGTTATTGATGGTTGGACTGTGACTGTTGCATCTGTTGGAGATTCTCGGTGCATATTGGACACCCAAGGAGGGGTTGTATCTCTTTTGACGGTTGACCATCGGCTGGAAGAGAATGTTGAGGAACGGGAGCGAGTAACTGCAAGTGGTGCTGCTGTAGCAAGGCTCAATATTTTTGGAGGAAATGAGGTGATTTCTTTAGTCACCCTCTAAGTTTTCCCCTTGTAAATTCAAATTGTAATAATAATTTTGCAAGGGCTTGATCTGGGAGGATTTTATGGTTGAGAACTATAGGTTGGTCCATTACGTTGCTGGCCTGGCGGATTATGTCTTTCAAGGTCAATTGGTGATACAGACGTTGGAGAGTTTATTAGCCCAATTCCTCATGTTAAGCAAATCAAGGTTCTTATACTGTCATCCTTAATGATGATTCGATGTCCTACTCCTACTTCCAAAATGATAGATTTCCTTAACTCTTCTCTGGCTATCAGCTTTCAAATTCTGGGGGAAGACTTATAATTGCCTCTGATGGAATATGGGATGCATTGTCTTCTGATATTGCTGCTCAGTCTTGCCGGGGCTTACCTGCAGAGCTTGCTGCAAAGTTGGTTGTTAAGGTATTTTGACCAGATTCTGCAATTTGGCTCTTAATGTTCCAGTCGGAATGAAAAATTTCACTGCTTTTTTTAATTGCAGGAAGCCCTTAGGTCAAGAGGTTTGAAGGATGATACAACCTGCTTGGTTGTTGATATTATTCCTTTTGATCCTCCTGTTTTGGCCCCAACATCTAGAAAGAAGCAAAATTTGTTTTATTCCCTTATATTTGGGAAAAAATCGCAAAACTCTAGTAAAGGAGCTAATAAGCTGTCTGCAGTTGGAGTTGTGGAAGAATTATTTGAGGAGGGTTCTGCAATGCTTGCTGAGAGGTACCTATAGATTTATATATTCATGATTTTCTTTCCTTTTTAGTCTCGAAATGAGCTTTTAGGGTATAATTTTTCTTGCTGAGAGGTACCTTATCTTGTACCAGTTGAAATATAAATTTTAAACGTATTTGCGGGTATAACTATAAATAAATATATATACTGCAACAGTGCCACACACATAATGTTGATGTACACCTCAGAAACGTGATCATGTTTACATTAGGCTGTTAAGTATCAGCACAATTAAGTAGTTCACTCTTCAAGTTTCTCCTATCATACCATTTGTGACATTACTATAATAGATCCTCAAAAGAATTGTGATCTAAAATATCGATAGATTGGGACATGAAAGAAATAGTTTTAGTTGCATGTGTAAATCCATGATTGACATATGGAGCAGCATTAACATAATAACATTTCCTTTAGAACCTCGCTGACTTTGTTTCCAATTTGCAAATCAGTGTGGTGATCTTAATGTTGTAAAAGTCCTAAGGTACTTGAGGTATTTTGTCGCAGTGAGGAGAGGCATATACTGTATGCCTCATAATGAATAAAAAATTAACAAATATATATAGTAATTATAAAACTATTTATAACACTTTAAATATTATAGTCAATAATTTGATATCTTAAAATCATGAAATTAAAGGCATAAGAATGCTGGCGGTTGATGAGTGCTGGACAATCAGACACAAGAACTGAGGGAGAAAGACACTCAGGAGAAGACTGATAGTACTGCCTGCATGTTTTTCCCCTTTTCTTGTTTTTCTAGTGAGGGTTATATTTAATACTTTAATATTCGACAGGATTTATAGTTTTATGGCTAATATTTAATGAAATTTTAGTAAAATGAGTTAGTTAGGCCGAAAAAACTAACCCAACTAACCTAAAACCCTAAATAAAAACTGTGGTGAGGCGCGTGCCTATATACTGCCTTGAGGCGTTTTCCCCTGAGGCATAAGCATCGACTCCGAGGCCTCAATATGACTGTATGGGGCCGCATGAATCCCAATCTCACCATCCCCCAACTAAAAAAGAAGAAGAAATGTTACTTTGTAAAATCTTGAAGTAATTTCTGCAACTTTTTTATGCTTCCTGTAAGCAAGGATCTTCCATAAACCCCCAACTAACTGCGTGCAGGCTGGGCAAGGACTTCCCTCTGGAGTCAAATTCTGGGCTCTTTAGATGTGCAATCTGCCAGGTTGATCAGCTTCCAGGTGACGGGTTATCTGTCAACTCAGGCCCATTTTTCTCACCAGGATCGAAGCCGTGGGAAGGTCCATTTCTCTGTGTAAGTTGCCGCAGAAAGAAAGATGCGATGGAAGGGAAGAGGCCAATGACACCTGCAGTGACTGCATAAAAATGGTAAACTTGCAATTATTGGTAAATATCTTTCTGTATTTTTCTTTCCCTCTACTGGGACGATTATATGTGTGTGTGTGTGTGTATGTGTGTGAGAAGTAATGTAGTGCATTATAGGGAGCACTCCTTTTTTGATGTGGTTCCTATCTGTGCCTGAGAGCTCAGGCCATCATCTCACTGATGCTTGACTCTAACAGACACAGTAATTCATGAGTATGTAATCTGACAACCAACGCTGTATTTCAGTATGCGAGAGAAACCATGTTTGCAGTCCTAGATTATTCGTCATGTGTGTTTGTATTGTCTCTATCGTAATTATTCTGAGAGAAGTGTAGTGTACTACTCTTTCATTGTTATTATGCTTATTTCTCATCTCTGTATAATAATTTTTAGTTCTATGAAATACTACAAGTTAATTGCAGTTGTGTGAATTAGCATCTATTTGTTTTTGCTGTCATTATCTCACACCTCAGATAAATAAATGCTCCAAAGATTTGTCTAATGAGCTTCGAATTCATAGTGGAATGTTTGAAAATATTTAATTGCATACTTTTTTCTTAAGGCCTTGTTTGGTAATCATCTTATCAAATCATGTGTTTGGTAGCAAATGTGATTAATACATCGATCCGCTATTAAACACTAGTCCCGTGCCAAAATCACTATGTTCCCCTATATTTTAATCACAAGGGGTGAGATTAAAATAATTCTTATACACTATATAAATTTAATTTTATCATGTTATATTCTATCTTGACTACCAAGCATGCTCTAATTGTATTACTATGTATGAACTAATCAGATGAATTTGAAATCCTAATCCAATTTTAGCAGCAAGTACCAAACAATTAACATTTGTAAAGTTCAAGCTTGACAGTAGTACTCGACTTTTTAAGCTTTTCTAATTATCATTATTTGTAATAAGTGAATATTGAAACTAAATGTAATGCATAGTTTAAAATTAAAAAAAAAATCATTTTCCACAAGCAAATAATAAACATGCAAATTAAAATTCAGGAGGACTGGAGGAGGCAGTAAATAAACTTGAGATTTAAAAAAAGTACAGCTAGATGTCGAAAATACTTGTTTGGGGTCTTCTTATCTATTGATGCATGGTGTTGAATATAGATTTGCTTCAGAGGTTATTACAATTTGTTTGAAAGGAAAAGAGTGAAATTATGCGACGATTTGCTTCAAAGCTTATTACAGATGAATTCCAAAAATAAGTGATATAAGAAGTTAGTTAGGGTGAAGTTGCGCCACCAATCCATTATCGTAGATAAAGATAACTTGGTAGAGGAAATGTTCTTGGACAACCTCCTCATAATTTACATAAGCTACAATTGGTTCTTGCAATGCAATGAAATACTTCTCAATCTATTTGTTTCACTTTTGGGACAATAGAGCTGAGCTGCTCCTCTTTTTCTCCAACAAGAATCGCCCACTATACTTCCCTAAAATAATCCTTCACCTGCAACCAACAAATGCAGAACAATTTGTACAAAAACCATATTTTAAACAGAACATTATAGCTCAACTCAAAGCCAATAAAATAGATGGACCCAACACCAAGATCACTTACGTAGCTCATCAATGGAAATGTCATTCCCACTTTCCCCTGCCTTCATAAGCCGAACTCTTCCTGCAAATTTAGTTTATGGGATTAACATGAGAACACATTAAGATTTAGGTCACACCGGAAACATTATTCATGCAACCTGCATACGTATATCCATCAATCACAGGCTGTATTCCTATTCGCAACTAACTGTAGATGAGACTTCAATTCATCATACGCAATAGGTCATACTGCTAATATTTTACTCAAACTATTTGAATCATCCCATGCACAACTTCAAGATGCCAACCATCCTAATTCTATCATTCCATTGCTAAATTCGTTCATCTCCCACTTTTTTTATCATTCCACATACCAGCCGACCCCTAACAGGCTAGAAATAGTAGTAACTGCAAACTTAATTTATCTTCAGCAAGAATCAAAATGACACAATATATGCCAGATGAATACCAATTAATTCAGTGCAGCTGACTGAATGATAGTTCATTCAATCACAAATGTACACGAATGCATTAAGGATTCTTTTCTAATTGTTGATAGATTTTTCTGATTAAGGTAGCAGAGGCACAAACGGCATATGGAAGGGCTCAGCTAGAACCTCAGTGATGGTGCAGACCTAAACATTTGATTTTATCTACTAAAATATTAACTGCCTCCTTAAATACACCCTAAACCACTTTCAAGAGTAATACAAACAATACTTATTATTCCTGAATGTGCAAGATTTGTTTGTAAAAGTGAGATAGATAGCAAATGAGAAGAAACACAGACACTCAGAAAAATTGTAGCAGAAAAGTTGATTGTAAGTATTAGGTGAGAAATTATCATCTAAAACCAACATTTTGCAGATATCAGAGTGAAAAATAAGTGGCCCCGTAAAGAAAGGACTTGCTAACAATCTGAAATAGAAAGAAATAGAGATTCAAATTCATTACCATCACGGCGCACGCATATTTCAGGTATGCTTTTGATATCCCCATTGATGCTGTCATTGTAGACTCTTATTTCAATATCACCCTCAACGTAAACTGAAGAACTGAAAGACATGCTCCACTGTTGGAAATTACTCCAATAAAAGAACGGAATTCAAATATATAAGTATGAAAGCTTGCTACTTTTTCACAATTTGTTGCACTGCATAGGCTCCAAGCATAGGGTTATGAACTGCAATACGATGCCACTGAGCTGGTTTTGGCAAGTCATGAGCACCTAGTGTTCGTTGGTCGAACATACCTCCAGTTCCTACAGTGAACGTGGTCACAGTATTACCATTTCTCAAGATCTTTTGAATGGGAGCTTGACCAACTTTTCCGCATATAATAGCCTGTCCAAAAACAAGAAATAAGAAATATAAATTGTGAAAAGATGTTCATCTTCTAGTGAATAACCAAATAGGCAAATAGTATAGTGCAGTAGTTATCATGAAATAAGTGCGTGAAGAAACCACACAGTTGGCACAAGACATTCAAGCAACCACACACACACACAGTTGGTTGGGTTCCACATTTCTAATAAAGGTAAAATCCCATTTCAGAATATATCATGAACATAAGAAGAGACAATAAAATAAAGTTAGTAAAGTCCTCTGAGGGGAAATGAGATCGACACACATACCCTGTGAACACCGCGGAAATTCCAACCTTTCTTTGGATCAACCCCTTGGAGTTGTAACTCGGGCCTCTCTGGAAGAAAATCATCATCCTCAATTTCTGCATCATTGCCCGACTTGAATGACTCGGTGGAGAAGAAAATCTTCTTCTGCGCACACCTCACTGTTTCCCGACCCCCAACAAACAAATTTCCCCACTCATTATACCACAAATTCATTATATAAACAATTTCAACAAGAAACACAACAAAAACAGAAAACGGTTGATTGTAAGACAAGTTTGCGAATTACCTGTGGAGAAAGGAGCAAGTGGAAGAAGATTACGAATTTTAGGGGCGAGTGAAGTCATGGATGAATGAGTGAATGAGTGAAACCAATTTACAAGGGTTTAAGGGAAACGAAATGAGTGCGCGGCGTAAGGAAGGGTTTAAGAACAACCGTTAATTACTTCATTATACATTCATATTTTGACACAACTACACTACAATTACAATGGAATAATATTGATTATTATATACTAAATTATTTAATGTTCTACAAAACAAATTTCGTCGTGCAAGATCCAGGAAGCTTTTGAATTAGTTCCATTAAACACAGTAACTATCATATCATTCAGAAAAGTTATAACCAAGATTTGCATTAAGTTGTAAATGAACATAAGACGTAATATAAATTTAATTAATGATGGATACAACTTAACGTACTCGTGATTGATGTGTCGCATTGATAAATAGTAATTTTTATTAAAAAATATTAATTTAATGTAGATAAATAATAATTATTGATATAAAATAATTGATTTTCACTTTCGACTATAATTTATTGATTAGGTATAATTTAATATTGATTTATATAAAAGATTAAAAATAATAAAAATAAAATTATAGTGATTCGTATATTTAGGTGACATTGTTACATAGACGCGAGCAAATTAAATTGTGTCCGTTGTGAGTAGGAATACGGTTGTATAATTAATGATTCTCTCTTTTTGGCATAAGTTGTAAGGTTTAAATAGAAGGAAGGAGATAATGCTTATCTGGAAAATAATTCAAATGGTTCGTAGGTCGATCTTCAAATCTGGGTGCAAATCTTAATTTGAAGCCAAGGCAAACGGTAATAAAGCAAGAAAGCTTAAATATTTAAAAAGAAAAGAGAGATGGAGGAATATTAATATAAAAAATATACAATAATAATAACAATAAGTAGGAGAATAAGAACTGTAACAAATTATCCGAAGAATAGGCAATCTATCAACGTCCCACTTTCCCCACTCAACCACAAATCCACTTTCATTCTCAATATATATCTCTTGCACAATTCAAAAGCATTCTCCGCCACTAAGAAAAAAAGAAGAAAACAGAGAGAAATTGAGGTTGTATAAGAAGATGCAGCAAAGAAGCAGCAAGAGGCGAAGTGGTGTTCTTGCAAACAAGATTGGAGCTCTCTTCTCTAATGCCTGCGGCATTACAAGATCACCAAATATGGCATTGGGGTTGGGGTTTGGCATTGGCATTGCTGCTGTTGAAGATGATGAAAAAGATAGCAATAACAATGAAGAAAAAGAAATCAACAATGGTGGAAAAGATAGACCACTTTCAGCATCGAACAAGACTCAAGGCTGCAATCAGATTCAAGTGCATGCTTCCGCTGTCCTCACAAGGAAGTGGAAGACCAGTTTGAAGAAAGTCCAGCTTACCATCAAAAAGGACCTCAATACGAGGACGAAGAAGTTGACAGCGACAGGTGCAGAAAACAACGAGCTCGAGCTCTGCAAGAAGAGGATACTCATGGGAGAAAAGTGCAGAGCATTGAACCTATCAGGTGTCCTTCACTACGATAATCAAGGAATACTCTTACCTGAAGATTGATTTTTTTTTCTCTTTTTTCACTGCCATGAAATCAAATCAGTTCAATGTACTTAAAACAAATTTAGAGATCTCTAGTTACCGTACGCAATGTAGAGAGCACTTCTTTTCCATTCTCATCATGTTCTATGCTTTGATTAATAGCACAAGCATCAAATAGTATACTACCGCAATTTATCCATCTAGATTACAAGTATTTAATGCATGAACTTTTCACGGCCTCAGAGGCTTTATTCCTAGAGACGCCCGAATCCTGTTTTGCTCTGCAATCTCAGGATCTGGATGATCTGTTCCGTCGTCTTTCTTTGCCTTCTTCTCTTTCTTCTTCTTTGGCTCGTCAGCAGGCAGGTCCCCGCGTCTTTTAGGACTGGTGCTGGAGCGGTGCCTCCTGCGACGCTCATCACCATCACGTTCCTTACGGTCTCTACTTCTACTGCGGCTCCTTGAATGGCTCCTCCTCCTCCCGCGGTCCCTCTCTCGTCTTTCGCGCTCTCTGCCTTCTCTGTCTCGGTCCCTATCGCGGCCATGATCTTTCTCATCTCTTAGGCGATATCTATCCCTGTCACGGTCTCTGTCTCGATCCCGTCCTCTTCCACGATCTCTATCATAGTCCCTATCTCTGTCGTAGTCCCGATCTCTATCGTAGTCCCAATCTCTATCATAGTCCCGATCCCTGAAAGTGCATAAAGAGAGGTCAGTCGGTCCAACTCGTATTTAGTACTGATGTACCATAATTTTTAGCTCTGTTCCAATAAATTGCAACAAGAATGAAGGAAAACTAAAAGGTAATAATCCAACTGGATTGCAAACTAAAGAAATTAAATGGATCGAATGGGGAAAGGATACACCGAATCATAGAATTCACCAACATTTGTGAAGGATCCAGAAGAAAGGGCTGATCCTCTTTCTTGATTTCTTGAGTAAATTGAACAATTTTAAAGCATTTCTTAAAATCAGTGCAGAATAAAGCAAAAGCTACAAAATTAAATGTTTGGGACTCATATAGTATAACTATAACCTTATATTGTGTTTAGGAAAATGCATAAACAAAAAAAATGCACCCCAAACAAGCAAGTTTTGACACTATTTGCAACCTCCAATATTTTTTACCTAAAAATTAGATCCTGTATAATCAAGTACAGCTGCAATACAGCCGGAGAGGGAGTGCCACAAAACAAGCAAGAAGAGAATTATACTGGAACACTTCCATAAAATACAATTGTATGATCCATCATACTTCTCAGCTGCACACTGCCAGTGCA
>JAPKLX010000029.1:3767-144585 GCA_026898415.1 Leonotis leonurus | reverse complement strand
AGCTGCACACTGCCAGTGCAGAGAAACCTGGCAGGATCACAATGTTTTAATCTCGGATGCTGTTAAATACCACCTAAGGCTTAAAACGCCATGGGCGTCAAGCAATCACAAATATGTGATATGTACAATCAAGTACGTGCTCAAATAACAGCATCCAACTTGCTAAAAACTAGCATGAAAACCACCAGTGGACCAGAATAAGCAAATCTTTCTTGCTTCACTATAATTGCAGATAAGTGTCAAATGAATACCACTCAGCTCAGAAAAAGAACATGAAAAAGAACAGCATTTGAAAACTGAAAGATAAATTAAATAATATTGTACAGAAACCAAGCAAAACCATGTAATAAGCATCACAAACAGTTTCAGTGCTTTTATATCAAAAAACGCATTCACTTTCAAATATTGGCACTGAATCACTGATCATATCAAGTTATCGACATATGTTTAGCATTTAACCAATCCAAATCCATTAGTGATAAATTAAAACCCATTCACCCGATTGAAATAAGAAACAGTTCATACATGGCACTTTCAAACAAAATCTGCCCCATTGTATATGTTAGGATATACTTCAGCTAACAAATGACACAAGATACATCATATGGAAAAACCACAACCATTTTGTGTGTACAGAAGAAGCACAAAGAATGCATACCTGTTTCTGTGACTATCATATTTCCTATCTCGATCTTTTTCCCTAGTTGGACTTCGTGCCCGATAGTAATCCTGTTGTAAAAAAAAACTAATAAGAGGATGTGAACAAATAAGAAACAATTACACAAATTAAAGTTTGATAATATGTATAGATTATTGGACCTTGTCATTGACAGCAGAATCTAATCCATCAGCAAGTTGTTCATCTTCATCCTTTTCTTCTTCCTCCTCAAAATCATCTTCAAGAGCACTTCTTCGTGGCTCAAGCAAACCAAGTCCTTCAAGTGTCCATCTGCAAGCAGGAAGGATAAGCAGAAATTCAGGACTTCAATCAAAAAATCCATGATACCACTTATGAACTTATGAGTAGTGCGCAAAATTTGAGGTGAAAAACATTTAATCAGGTTATTATTGTATGATAAGAAAATTTATAAAAAGCACACACAAACACCAGCAGAATCTTGCACATGCTGCATTTTTTCAGATACCTTTTTTTGATTCGCGGTAGTGCAATATCACACGAGTAATCTTTTGTCAAAAGCTCATCAACATACTCGTCAACATGCGTCAATGTGTAATCTGTAACAATCAAGCATACAACAAAATAAGTTCATATAAGAGGATTTTCATTTTCAGTTTCTATAATATAATAACACGAGCGGATAGGGATTGACAGATAAGTTCCAAGTGCTCAAATAATGGTTAGGTAATCTTACTTCCATCATTTAGCTTAAGCCTCAGCTTCCGGTAATCATTGTATAAAGGTTCCAAGTAGCGGTAGACATCAACATCCATTCCCGTGAGACGCAAATAAAAAGCTCCGAGCACACGAACATATCTAAAAATCGAACGCATGGATACAATCAATGATATACGATGTTATCCTATAAAGAAGTGGGACCAGAGATGAACTACTTCCTTCTGAATTTGGACCAAACTTGAACGTGATAAATCTAGCTCAGCTCAAAGTAGTAAAGTTAGTGAAACATGAAATAGAAGAAATTACTTGTACTCGGGATTTTTGATGAACTCAACGACAATTTCCTTGTCGGGCTGAATCTGGAGCATCTTGGTAACGAGGCACATAAAAGGGGTGGGTTTGCGGGTGCCCCCGTGAGTGCCGCCTAAGTGGTCGAGCTCCATGGCCTTGTCGACAAGCGTCTCCGCCGTCAGCCCGAAGCATTGCTCCTTCCAAAAAGTATTCTGATAGATTTTTGTACGCAAAATCTTCTCAACCAGATTTTGGGGGTTTGTACCCCTTATGCTCTTAGCGAGGGGATCCGTACGATTGGCCATGAGAGAGCAAAACGCAAGGAGTGCGTAACCGCAATCGGAGATACCGCCCCAAACCCTAACCTAGTTCCGAATGTCGGAATGCCGAGATACAACTTTAACTTTACTATAAATAATTATTATTTTATGGGTAAAAATTAAAAGGATTAATTGCTTATAATTTTGGTTTTTTCCCGTGACATCTTATTTTGGCGAATTAGTCCATGAATTTGATGTTTCTTTTGATTTTTCTTACGATACTAAATTAGTTCTAAATTAAAGTTAATGTGACAATTTAAATTCTTACGTGACAATATTAGAGAACAAGTTGAATAAATTGGAAAAAAGAAGAAACACAAAATATCTCCAATTATAGTAGAAGATAGATAAATTAAAAACGAGAGAGATATACATAACAATGAGGAGATCGAGAAATCGAGGTAAATAGATTAAGAATTGCGAAAAATGACCATGCATTTTTAATAAAACAATGTTGTTACTCATTTTATGAGATGATAGCGTTTTGAATTGTAGCGCATATGTATTTTTTTTATATACAATTAAATTAAAATACCACATCATTTTGTCAAAAAAAGTATAACATCATGAAAAAATCAAAAAAAAATATTAAATTCATTAATTAATTGGCCAAAATAAAATGTCATGGAAAAAAATTAAAATTTCAAAAAGTTTCTGAATTTACATGCAATTAACCCAAATTAAAAATACTAAGCTTTTAAAAGTTGTATGTAAAAACTAGAACATTTGTATTTTCTAAACTATCTAGATATTAAATATATTTTATATTTTTCAAAGTATATTCTATCATTAATGAAATTTATAAATATACAGAATTTATAGGGAAATAAATTATATTTTCAGTATAAAATAAATTTGATATAGCTTTAGTGGTTTGGTTTGTTTGATATGATTGATAAGATTGATATGATTATAAACTTTAAATATCTACTTTCTTATCCATAATGGTCAGCCTCTTTATGAATTTAATCCATTTTTATGTCCTTAATCACTCAAATGTTTGATTATATAATCACACCAAATTTGACTTAATTATTTAATCAAGCATTTGATTGATTAAAGGGCATAAAAAATAATTAAATTCATAAAAAGTTAGAGGATTATGAATAAGAAGATAGAGATTTAAAGTTTATAATCATATCAATCATATCACACAAATCAAACCACCCGTTAGAATATATTATAGTATTATAGAATGTGTTGTGTTTTTAATTTTGAAGGTAATCTCGAAAATAAAACTATCTAAAAAGACAGTTTCTAAATGTAAGAGTTAAAATATTCGAAATATTTACATCGTTCAAATTTGGACGAAATTAATGCATAAAATTGAATATTTGATGTAATAATTTGAGAAGTACACTTAAAAGACATTACATACTAATTCTTTCAGAATTACTTTTCCCTTCCATATAATTCGTTGACATTAATGTTGCTATATTGGTCATTTAATGCAATACCACGATTCTTTCACATTTACTTTTACTTTCATATAATTCTTTTTGTGATCTCTCGGTCAAGACTTATGCATGTTCCAAAGACGATGTTGAGGGCGATGCGCAACAATGCGAAAATTGTAAATGTGATTGTTGCAGTCAGTGATTATTTCTTATGAGTAGTTAATTATTCTCATTCTTTATTGTTGATGAACTATGTTATTGTCTTCTTTGTACAAAAGCTTTCTAGAAAACCAGAGATGACATTGACAGAATAGAAAGATTCATCAGTTTCACAACCTCCTGGTGCAAAACCAAATCCTATATGTTTAAAAACTTCAGCTGAAATGAATATGGCAGCTGTCAAACGAAGGGGTTATGTACTTCTGAAGCATCTAATTTTGAGGCAAAGGACAAACTTAATACATATCAGTATGGTGGCTTAACAAAGGGAGTATGTTGCTGTTTATTCTGCAACACTACCTAATGCAAATTATTGTAGTGGATGTTAGATTGTCAATCAAAATTGGTTCCAAATGCCAAATGTAGAAACACAATCACATAGGAGTGAACATAATTGGACATTAAGTACCTCCAAAAGCCTTTGTTGACACATTATTTTTTAAAATAACATGAGAAGGCAAAATCATATACACTAATATTGCCACCAAAGATCTGGCAAGGACTCTTAAAAGAGCAGCTTTAGCTTTGTTGACTTCGGCTTGGCCTTTATGGAAACGCCGACCCAACCATATTTTATTGTTAAAATTCAATTAAAAATAGCTTCCGACTTCCTAAGGAGAAGGCTACAATAACTACATGGATTTCATTCATTGTCATCTCGATGCATCTTTTGATCTCCTTAGCCAGGACACGAGGTTCCGCAGAAGAATCAAATAATCCTAAAGAAATTGGATATCATAAAAAGATTATCCTGAAACAAATAATGAAGCAAATGAGCAAATTCAGGAGCAATGACAAACCATGAGTGTCGATGACGTTCACATTAAGATGGTCTCAAGCTGGCACGTGAAGATGATGCCCCTAAGCTCGGCATTGACTCGAACATTTTGCCCAACATAGGTTGGCCGTGGTGAAGACAGGGGATGCATGACAGTGGTTGATGTGGGTGTGATTATGGAGATTATGGCAACCCATATTTTTATATATTCTAGCGCTTCCCTGGAGATTCATCCACCTCTGCAGCTCATCAGATCCAATATATCATTAAAAATATAAATTTTTATGATCAACAAATCCAAATTCACAACACTGGATTCAAACATCACAATCGAAATTAAAAGGAAAACACCAAATACATTGTCAATACCATATGAAGTAGAAGTCCGAGGAAATTTTGTGTTGCCATCATTCGGCCTTTTTTGCGGCTCCTACACAGGAACCAGAGTTTGCAAATATACAAGTCATTATAATAAACAAAAAAACCCCAATTTGAGAAATCATTTTCAATTATCTCTTCAATATAACTCTCACGTATGTGAAGATAGAATTTTGGAAATAGTTGAAAAAAATAGGAACTAAATCTAAAGAGATCTATAGTGATCAAGATTTTGTAATCAACTATTGCCAATTCGAAGGCGACTCACCGAAATCCTCCACTCCATGAGCGAATGTGCAATGATCGTCGTTTCTACATGTACCTTCCAAAAAGCGAAAGGAAAAAAAAGAGGTTCTCAGAAATGTTTTGAAATATCTTCGAGATGTAGAAGAAAGTGGGTAACCCAATACCAATCAGCTAAATTATTCATCACAGAACCGATCTTGCACCAGCCAGGAATCGAACCCGGGTCTGTACCGTGGCAGGGTACTATTCTACCACTAGACCACTGGTGCTTCTTGTTTTCAACATTTTTATTTATAAATCAATTGTGTTTTATTTATGTCATGATATGTTTGATCCTTTGTGTGTTGTATGTTTTTATATGTATTTTCTGGATCGTTTGATTGTTTCTTTTTCCTGCTAAATACCTTTCAGTTTGAAAGTCAAAAGATTATGTTGTGATGATGGTACATCAAAAATAACTTTTCCCAAACTTTCTGTTTTTCTTTTCCTCAAATCAAATCCAAACCCAACTCGGAAAAAAAAAAAAAAAAAGCAAAAACAAAACAAAAATAATGAAGAAATGGAGATATTATCAGGCTTTATTAGAATGAAAACGGAAAGAGCCACTGACTCACCCCCCACCCCCAGCGCAAAAAATTAAACCCTCACACGGTAGGTTTAGAAAATTTAAACGACTTTTTATTAACAGATGTCAGACGCAACTCTTCGTTTTGTTTAAAGGTGACTTTTCATTAACAAATGCAATTCTTCGTTAAAACATAACTGTTCTTTGAAAAAAAGGGAAAAACCTTATTTCTATATAATATATAGATACGCATAATCTAAGTACATGTATATAAATTATAAATATGTTTTTTACCACTGCCAACTTTCACTAAACCGTCTATTTTATATAGTTAATATATCTTCAGTCGTATCTATATCTATATATAAAAAGAGAGTTTTGACAGTTTTTTTTTTTTAGAAACGGTTATTTTTTGTTTTGATTTATTTCCCTAAAAACATGGTAAATTAAAAGATATTTTTTTCACTCAAAACCAACCGACACCAAACGATGTATATATATACAAATAATAGAGAATCAATAAAGAGGGAGAGGATAATCGACTGAAGACGGGGGCGGCGGAAAAATGGATGAGAGAGGAGGATCCTTTGTAGCGGTGCGACAAATTTCTCATCGACTCGATCAAGGAACTGCACGTCATTCTACTGGTATATTACCCATTTGTTTTGTACTGTATATTTTATATTCTCTTTCGATTGATTTATCCTCTTCCCTCTCTCCATATCTCTATCTCACCCCCAATGTTCATATATTTGTACGCAATTGCATTGAGATTTGCAATTGTTGTGTGTGTGTGCGCGCAGGATACATTCAAATTTTTACTATTCTTGCATCTTTTATGTTCTTCATCTAGAAATTAGAATAAGTATGTTCCTGCATTATTTAACAATCTAGGATTTTTGGGGTTGTGAAATTAGCTCCTACCACGGGCCGCGGCTAATACACACAACTATTAGTATATATGCTGCGACAATGCGGAAGAGCAAGTACTGCATCTGCCCCGGCGGGTTCAAGGTTGCGAGCCCTCGGATGGTGGAGGCGCTTTACACCAGGTGCGTGCCCGTTCTCATTAAGGACAACTATGTGGCGCCTTTCAGCGATGGTATAAACTGGAAGGCATTCGCGGTTGTGCTTCCTGTGAAGGATATTCCAAATCTTAAGAAGATTATAGAAGGAATTTCAACGAGGCAGTATATAAGAATGCAGCGGAGGGGGGTGTTGGTGAGGCGGCATTTCGAGGTGAATGTGCCTCCTAAAAGGTATGATGTATTTCACACGACACTTCATTCCATTTGGCTCAGAAGATTGAATATTAGGCTCAATGGTGTTGTAGATTTGTGACAAGTGATTTAGTAGGGAAGAGCAATATATTGTATGATCTTTTGTAAGGATGAATTAATGTGATATTTTTGATTTGGAGGCGTTTTATTGTTGTGTAATGGTTAAGAATTGGTTGCAAGACGTTTGACATTGGTTTGACATTGGGGTTTTAACCATTTTTTCTCAAATTTGTGAAGGTAGCGTGTTACCTTCATGGGGGACGATTACAGTTTATCGTAACTGGTTGGTGCATTTATTTGATGGGTAATGTGCAGAAAGTCTGAATTCTTCTTCATTTGTTCGTGTGATTTTGGATTTCTATTCTTTTTTATTGGTTTGACATTGGGGTTTTAACCATTTTTTCTCAAATTTGTGAAGGTAGCGTGTTACCTTCATGGCGGACGATTACAGTTTATCGTAACTGGTTGGTGCATTTATTTGATGGGTAACTGGTTGGTGCATTTATTTAACCATTTCTTCGTTTGACATTGGTTTGACATTGTTTTGTTGCTTGCAGATATGCTAATTTTTCGACTAATTAGGTGATTGTTGAGGATTTTATTTAATTTTGGTTGCTTTTGTTTTGACCTTTTGAAATTTGTTTATTTTAACTGTTTGTCTTAAATATTCTGGAACAAAATTTTCAAAGTAGTTATCTTTTTCAAGAAACAATGTACATATATATACCAAGAAATTCCATAGTTATGTAGATCTATGAAGAATGCACTGTAGATATGGAAAAAAAAAAATTCTTGGTGGTAAAGTGATTTGTGCTTTGTAGATCAAGTAGCTTGAATGGGGAAGAAAGAAATCGATTTTTTTCATATTTTATTTATGTAAATATTAAGGATCTTTAGGATGATGAAAAGATTTAAGGAATAAGAAAGAATGTAGTTATCTGGAAATAATATATGAAACTTTAGGAGATGGAGATGAAGACGGACACATAGAGAGTCGAGACCGTCGTTCGTCGTTGTGGTTTCAACTGAATATTGTTATCTAGAAGCGTAATTTTTTCATTAAATATATATATATATATATAGTTATTTATAATTATTTGAATGTTTTGTTCTTTCGACGTATATTCAGGTCTTGGAATATTTTGTAGCTCATTTTTTTCGAATTATGAACCGACTTATAAAAATATATAACCAAGACTCATCTCTACCTAAAGAAACACTCCACTATACTATATTTGATTAGAAAAAAAAAATTTGATTATGATGACCGATTCAAATAATTAAAAGTTATAATGTTCATCGAATAATGATACTCCCAAAATATACGACAGACAATAAATAAAAGAGATTGGTATTAAGTTAAATAACAAAATATAATTTAAGCGCCTTCAACCCCATCCACAAACTAAAAAAAAAACGTCCACAAACTCCGCCAAATGATTTTCAATGGCAATTGTGATTCTTCAATTTATTATTTTATTTAAATTGCAATTTAACATCATGAAAGCCCTAGATTACTCTGGTTTACAATAGGGTGATGAATCTTCTCCAACTAGATACTCCCTCCGTCACATTCAAGATGACTCATTTTGCCATTTTCGTCCGTCCTAACAAGATGACTCATTTTCTTTTATAGCAATTTTTTTAGGAGAGATATGTATTGAGTAAGTAAAAATGAGACTTTATTAATCTGCGTGTCTGAAAGAAATGAGTCATCTTGAGTGGGACGGAAGGAGTACTATTTAATAGAGAGAAATAATATTGGAAGAATATGAATTCATTATTTTATATGAGTAAAATTGGTATTAGTGGAATTCCAGATTTTAGAAAGTATATGACATTTTTCATTAAATTAAAAACAAAAAACTCTAGATATAATCAGTCAACTTCTGTTGTGTATATCAAATCCACCGGCTCTGCTTTTGAAGCTTCCAATTTGGCCGTGTTAACATTTTGATTGGGATAATTGAAAATGGCTTCATAATCTACATATGTTTGATGATGTGATACAACATGCAATTATCACTTTTGCCCTCAATATTTTAATACCATCTAAAAAGGTTGAGAAGAACTGTTGTTAAGGAATATTGAAACACATGAGCCGCATAGCTACTAGGGATGACAATGGGCCGGGCTGAGCCGAGTTTTCCTATGTCCAGGCCCGCTCGAGGTTTATATGTATTGGTTTAGGCCCAATCCATGGTCTGGTCGGGCCTATGTGAATCGGGTGGACGTGGGCCGGACCACTAATTTTTTTAATTTTTTTTTCTATATTATTTTTATTTTTAGTACATTAAAGAATATATTTTTTTTTCTAATTGTACTTTATATATTTTAATAACTATTTATAGTTTTAAATACAAATAAATACTAAATCCAAACTTATTTAATTATATATCTTATTTAATATGTATATTAATTATAATAATAATATTTATACTATTTTATATCTATAATTTATGTATTAAATCTAATAATATCAGGTCGGGCTTGGACGGGTCTGGATATGTCGAGCCTAAAAATTGGCTTAAGCCCGCCCATCGGGCTTAAAATTTTGGCCCAAACCCAACCCATGACATCATTGGGTCGGGCATGGGCGACCCATTATCGTCGGACTTGGGCGAATTGGGTTGGACCAGGCGAAATTGTATCCCTTCCTAATAGCTACTGCCTTATACACACATAGGGGAATAAAAACTCAGTCAGGAATGAATAATCTTCAAATCAAGAGAATTAATATTTTCTTGAAGTAAGAATCATTTTTTTGGAGGAACATTGGCACATGAGAATGTACGTAGCCTCCACATCAAATTTTCTAGAGAGAGAAAAGGTTGAGAATGACACTTTACCCTCACATATTCCCACAAATCAAAATCTCACAAAATTTTCACTGAGACAACTTTTTAATTTTTGTAAATTTTTTAAATGACTTATGTCACAAAGAAATATTTGAAACTTAATGCTATTATTATGACATTACATTAGCAATAATAACTCTTATTAATAATTTTTAATTTAAGATAATAATCAAACATGAAATAGCATATATCATATTTTGAAGTTCAAGTGTTGGAATAGCAAATATAATAAAAATGTTTAATATACAACATTTATATTGTAGTATTTCGATGTATGCATAATTTAATAACTAATATAAATAACCATTCTTTAATTTGTTATATATCATGTAATGTTGTGTTCTTTTCGAAAACCACTTATATCATATTTTACAATAATATAAATAATGATTAATTTAACATACAAATAATAATTAATTTAATATATAAATAATATTTAAAATGGTAACCGTGCATCGCACGGGCAAAATATAAAATATTTTAGTAATATTTAATAGGATGGAGTGAGTATAATGAATGAACTTATCAAGAATTTGTAAAATACATCAATAATTTGTAAATATATTATATGAATAAATTTATTTAAATCAAAATATGTACAAATCGTCGCAATATCTTATCAGACTGCAACTAACGCTAGAGAAATCATAGCTTTACTAGTTATATTTACATTTTTGTATGATTTTGCTGAGTATATAAAATAATCAAAAAGATTATAAAAGATAAATAATAGCTATAAATATAATAATATTTAAATTATAGCCATTTACAAATTTTTTGTACATAAATACCCTTATACTTATTTTTCTTAGACTTCTGAGTATGAATCGTATTGAATCATACTATTCATACGTGATAATAAGTTTTATTAAAGTGTACGTATGTATGAATCGTACGAATGAATATCATTCATACCCTTCATACATTCATACCATTCATACAATTAAATTTAAATAGAAGGGTATTTGTGGTAATTCGTATTCAAAATGACTAAAATTTAAATACTTTTATGTTTGTGGATATTATTTATCTTTTACAATGTTTTTTGGATATTTTGTATAATTAACACATTTTGCTTTGTATGTATATTATGTGGATATATATATATATATATTTACATTTAAATATATATAAATCGTTGACAAATGTACATCATAAAAGCATATATCGTTCACCAATGAACAATGTTTTCTGATATATACTTCTATAGTGATTTGTATACATATTATATTAATAGACTTATTTAAATTTAAATATTTACAAAACGTTTTCAAAAATCTATTAGAAAGTAACTAATCTCGTAAATAATCTTCAAATGTAGTTGTATTTTAATAAGATTTTGCAGTGATTTTTTATACATACTATTATTTTAATATATATTTTTAAATTTAAATATTTTAATAAAAAAATATATTAAGTATTAAAATGTCGTAAAATATTTTTTTAATTAATTATGTAAATACTTAATAGAGAAATTAAGTAGTTTTGACGTAATATTTTTTTTACATATTTCTCAAGTTTGATTTTTTTATGTATAATTTTGGTGTAGTGTATATTTTTATCCAGTACTCCATCATATATTTATATATATTAGCAAATTATTCTGCGTCTTTTTATATACGTTGATTGCATAACGGAATAAGAGTACGACAAACAATTACTGATTGATACTTATTTTTAGTAGCGTTTTATTAAGTCAGTTGATTAATATTATTGGTACATAAATGTGTCTAAGTAATTGAATTAAGAACATATTATACATTTTCAATTTTATTTATAGCAAACTACAATAATACATTTTGAATAACTTTAAATTCACTGCTCATGAAACAAATATACCCCTTAACCTATATTTTTATCTCGTGGAGGTATAGATTGACAATCAAAATTTTAATTATTTAACTAATGTGTTTAGATTACACATAATTACGATTTGGATATGTGAATTAATTATTGTTAAATAAGTAATTTTCAAATTATAATCTATATGTCAATTATAAATATATTTACATATCAAATTGATGACATTTTAACAAACTTATACCTATTCCCTCTTATTAATTAAAAAACGACTTCTTATTGAAATGTCCACTAATATTAACTTATTACTAAATAGAACAAAAAAATAATTTTTAAAATGTGTAGAATTTTTAATTCTTCATTATTTATATTATTTTTATTTTTAATATAAAATAAATAAATCATTTTTAACGAGACATAATAAACTTTACGAGATATAATTCAAAAAAATGATCATTAAATGCGAGGTATCATTTATGTTCTATTTGCCTACAAAATTTTGAAAAAAATAAATAAAAAATATACAAATATCTCAAAAACATATAAGTATGAATTTCATAAATGTACATGCTCAATATATTATACTTTGACGTTGACGTGTACATGTGTTAATATTCGAGGCAATAGATCTTGTGTTCGAGTCATGAATGACACAATTTGTAAATTAAATCTAATATGAATCATATCATATCAGTTTTTAAAAATCAATAAATGATCACTTGCTCGGCTGCGAGAGAAGTTAATATGTTCACGATTGATGTAGTATGTCCCATAGATAAATATTATTTTTCTTATTAATTATTATTGTTTGTCTGTATTTTATTGATTAAAGTATAATTTAACACTATTCAATATATAATAATGAAAATAATAAAAATTCGAAACAACTCATACGCTGATACGACATTGTCACACCACATGCGGACACGAGTCGGGGCACATTATAAATCAAAAAATGATAATCAATTAACTTTTTATAAGAAAATAATATTTATTTATAAATAATGATTATTATTCAGGAGCGTATTAACCCAGCTCGCGAGTGGACGAAATATTATATTTGTATATAATTTGTAAATTTGTATACAAAAGTACTTTTACCACCTGATACTTACAAACAAATTCGGAACACCAATAACCACAAAATAGTAAAATCACATATGAATATTTATATATATATAAATTAAATACTATATTCTACCTAAAAAATTATTATATATTTTGTTATTATGATTGGTGTAACAATTTATTATCTTCATACGCAATCAAATTATTTTCAAAAAAATCCGTGGAATAAAAAAAAAAGAAGTAAAGTCGTACTCAGACAAGCTTTGACAGGTCGGCACTCGGCAGCACACCTCTCGGTCACAAATAGTAACTCGTCAATGACCCGACCCGCGAAGCCCGTTTAGCCCGACCCTGTTTCTGATTTGGTTTCTCTGATCCCACCATCGATCGACCTTCTGGATATTCCATTTATTTTGATTTCATTCGTTGCTTCTCGCCGCATCTTCATTTCCGGTGGAAGCAATCCCAAACCCTAACCCTTTCCTTGCTGTCAATCGCTTGTCCTACTCTTCTCACGCACAGTCGCTTCCAATTTTCATTTAGTTCAAGCCAGTGTCCCTCCGTTTGTTGGATGGCTGCAGTGTTGATGGGCGACCGATGATGATTTTTGAAAGGAATCGGTGATCGCGACCTCTTAGAAGATGTGGTTTCCCTTTTGGCGGTCCCGGGATAGATTATCGCTACAGGAACTCAGGTACTTTTATTAAAGCTGCATTCTTTCAATGCTACTTATTCGTATAGGATTTCTGGTTTACTTGTGATTTTTCCGCGCACGGGTGTGAATGGATCGGAATTAGATTAGGAGTAGTAGGATACTCTGCACTAAAAATTTTGATTGGACGATCGGGTGAATTATTGCTTCTTTACATGCTATCTCGATTTGTTTCAAATGCCTGCGGATTTTGAGCTGCAATTTGGAACCCGGAGGAGTCTTTCCACTAATTTTAATCCACGGCTGGACCCCTGTTTATTAACAGAATGATTTATAATTATTGTCCTCTTTCATTTTTCACATTTTTATGATGTTCCTTTCTCCGGGAGTAATTCTTTTTTATATCATTTAGTCATTCCCTGTTGCAAATTAGGATTTTTAATCATAGAAGCAATTCCGCTTTTGTGTTGTTCAATGGTTGCCACTGAAGTCGGAGGACTTATAGATGACCAACGATTGATACTTAAAATGGGTGGTGCTCATGGTGTATTGGATAACCTAGTCAACATGTAGGACAGATCACTGAAAGACTGAGTTACAATTCACAAGGTGAAGGCATTTGTTATAAATGTATTATAATGATATAATGTAATGTGAAATTTTAGGGATGTGCTAAACCAAATGGTCTAGTGCATGATTGAACGAGTGACAATTCCCCCTCCCCCACAAAGGTAATGTCGTTCCAGACAATATTTGCTAATCTGCTATGCTGGTAATTTGGATACAAGATAATTATAATTACTATTTGCTAAATTTGGTAAACTGACGAGTACGATAAACCACATATCATTGATGGATATGTCTTGCCTCGTGCTCTAGAAGTCCCATCTTTCTGTTTATACTTCTTATTTGTTAAGAAAAATGCACACACACGATCACGAAAAAACGATATTAACACGAGATTTGTTTTCCCAGTTCGTCTTCCAACTATTTATGGGAGCGATGCCAAGCCAGGATATTTTAGTATGATTTTTCAGATACAGATTACTGGGAGAAAATCTCCATTAGGATTAATACCGGGCCAAAACTGGTGTCGCGGTAAAGTGAACAGTCCATTCAGGCTCTACACTCTTACATTACTCATGGAACCTGAATATGTTGTTATCTCATATCAGGTGGAAATTGTGTTGGGTTCTTGCACATGCAAATATTATGCTGCTCTAATGAATAGAGCCTTTGTCTGAGCCGGAATTGAATTTTCTTCCTGGATGAGACACCCTTTTACTTTAGTATGAAAGCTTGTATGTACTGCCACTATTTGCAGGTCTGTTACTAGGAAAACCAGAGATTTTGTGAAACCTTAATACTTTGTAGTTCAGCTATCTGGCTTACATTTAAAGCCCTCAAGAAGTGTAAAAGTTCTCACTTAGTTGCTTATTGAGGGTACTTGTTCTTGAGTTTCTTTTGCTGTGTTGCAGAACTGTTATTTTATGCATTATTAAGGCTTACTTTATAGTTTATCTTTTCAAGGAATAATTTCATATGAATTTGTTTTGAAGAAATTGCACTTCTCTGATATAATTCGCCACCTTATTGGGAATTGGTCTGATCTCGGAAGCTTTGGATATTTAAACAGGAATCATAACTGAGAATGGTATTTGGTACCATGAAACAAAAATATCTGATTAGAATCATGTAGTTGCATCATATTCAATAAGCTCAATCAACCACACTTTGAATTTTATCATCATATGAGCTTAAGATTATGTGCTTGTGGTGCATCTGTGATTATCCTTGGTACCATCTGTAATGTGTTTATTTTTCTTGAATGTAACATTGCAACATATATTTTTGGCTCCCCCACTGCCCAGTCTTTTATTTTCTTCTTCTCGTCATCTTCCACAGATTCATAGTTGATCAACTAATAAAAGTTCAAGTTGTAAATGAGGTTAACAAAGTAAGTTGTTCTCTTGCTATCAATAATTGGCTAAAATTTGGGTGTTTTTGGACTCTGTTTCTTAACTTCATGTGGTGCACTCCCAGGACTTCGTGATTGAGGCTTTAAGATCTATCGCGGAGTTGATAACTTATGGCGACCAACATGATGCTGCGTATTTCGAGTGGGGCTTCGATCCATGTGTTTGATATGCTCATATATCCTCTTAAAGACCGTGCCATTCTCTTTTTAATGCAATTCTGATCACTTTGGTTCCTTTAGGTTTTTCATGGAGAAGCAGGTCATGGGTGAGTTTGTACGCATACTAAGAATATGCAAGTCTATGATTGTCTCTCGCCAGTTATTGCAGACAATGGGAATAATGATCCAAAACCTAAAAAGCGATCATTCTATATGTAAGTTATAATTATCACATTTGGATCTTAAGCATCAATCTTTTCCACGTTTCCCTCAAATGTTTTTCTTTGTAAATCTTGCAGACTATATGTTTAGCAACGAGCATGTTAATTACCTGATAGAGTATCCTTTTGACTTCAGAAATGAAGAATTGCTATCTTACTACATATCCTTCCTAAGGTTTGTTAGAATTAGCTGTCTCTTTCGGCCCATTGTTTATTCATCTAGTTTTTTCTTTTCCAATGCTGATTTCAAAATTTGGTTTGCAACTGCATCTGGACTGAGAAGAGCGATAAGCGGGAAGTTGAACAAGGATACAATTTCTCTCCTTGTCAAGACAGAGAGTGTAAGTTTAATTTCTTTTTATTAATAATTTAATACTGATGGCAACCTGTAGCACCATCTGTGAATTCAGGTTTCTTCACTTTCTAGGAGTGTTGATTTGTGCAAAACCTGAAGATGTGCATATCTTCAACGTGACATGTGAACTTGCTTTATGAATCACCTTTTCCATTTTTTAGCTTATTATATCTTCAAAATAAGTTGATTAGAACTAGTACACACAATTTAAGCTGATTATTCAAAGTTTGTTGATTCAGATACTTTTTAATATGGACTCTTGACGGATGTATATAAAGGAAAAGTTGTTGAGCTATGAACATTTCTGCACAAGCTCAAAAATATTACCAATCAATTTTAGCTTAAGAATTAGCTAGGAAACTGAGACTTTGAGTTATATTTGACTAAAGTTTTTCTTTGTTCTTTTTCCCCTTTGCTTCCTTTTGGTTTTAGGATGAAGTAGTTGAATTCCCCCTTTATGTTGAGGCAATACGGTTTGCCTTCCATGAAGAAAGTATGATCCGAACTGCTGTTCGTGCCTTAACCCTGAATGTCTATCATGGTGAGTTTTTTGCTTTATTTGACTTTTGTTTCTTAACACTATGCTTTTGCACATGCTGACCCTATGTTTCAAACAATAACCTTGGACTGATTTGCAGTTGGTGATGACGCTGTAAATAGATTTGTATCCAGGGCACCACATGCAGATTACTTCTTGAATTTGATCAATTTTTTCCGGGATCAGTGTATCCACCTGAATTTAGTTGTTTCAAATGCTAAAAAGTAAGATGTGAAATATCATATTTATTTTGAATGTGATTTTTTTTGTTGTTTCTCACACAAATTATCATTCATTGAATAGGAGCCTAAGTGTGGGATCATCCTCTTCCATTCTTTCCGCTGTTGACGAAATTGAAGACAATCTCTATTATTTTAGTGATGTTATTTCTGCTGGAATCCCTGATGTCGGGAAGTTAATAATGGACAAGGTTTTGAGGCTTCTGATATTTCCATTGATTCTCCCATCCTTTTGGACTGAAGCTGTCAAAGTACATACTCATCCATTTTTTTTGCCTTAACTTATACGATTGTGTTTCAATTTTCTGCACTTGTGGAAATTGTTATGAGATCTTTATATTTGGTTGATTATTGGTTTTATGAGTATATAAATTTTTTTGTGACTATCTGAGTGGTATACATGCAGGAACCAAGTCTTGGGGCTGTCACTTCCTTATATTTACTTTGTTGCATTTTGCGCATACTCAAAATCAAAGATCTGGCAAACACTGTTGCTGCTGCTCTTGTATGCTATCCAGACATCTCTACTGAGAGTTCTGAAGCTAAGCTTAATGGTAATCAGTTGGGCCATGATTCTTCAGATGTGTCAAGCCAAAATAAAGATGCAAACAATCATAGTGCCGAATCAGATACTGGTTTGCCACATACAAACCTTACATCTAGATTGTCCGGAAACCATCAACAACACACTGTCCTTGATGATAACTATGGCAGTATGAGGTTTGCTCCAAGGTATTTCACATAAGGTTTTTTATTTACTTAGTTATTTAAGCTTTTTCCTATGACATCATTGCATTTGATTGCTGGTCAACTATTTCATAGGCAATGATGTTTCTTTTCCGTATAGATTCATCATCTCTTCGGTTGAGTTTAAAATGTTTGAAAGTCGCTGGTTATGCGTACATAAATATAAGCAACGCATTCATCATGACTCTACTGTATGTCTTCTGCCATTTAGTTATGAGACCATATGCTTTGTTTAAGTACATTACTGGCATATGGTCTTAGTTACTATCAAACGGAACAGTTTAAAAGGGAATGATGATCCTTGTCGGACCAAAGTTTTGTAACTATTTTGTTTCTGCACATCAATGGCATGTATTCGGATTTTGGAAAATTCATATGACTTGCTGTTATTGATTGATGTTCAAAGTGATCCATATTTTTTCCACTGCAACTATTGTCTCATTTGACATCTCTAGATAACCAGTTAATTAACTATGGTTGCTGCTCCATTTTGTGTTGCGCTTGCTTTTGGGAATATGATCTGTTTTCTCTCTTGAGAGAGAATACGAATGGGGGTAACAAGCTGGAGAGATTTCTAATAGTTAAGTGAAAGGAAAAGACAAGAATGAATGATGAGCTCTTCTTTTGGGAATTGAATGTCATGAAATGCTATCTGGTTTTTTGATGACTGATTTTTGTTGCCTTCAGAAGTATACTATATGAAACGAATGACACTGAAGATTCTACTATAATGATTACTGGTCTCAACTCTTAACACTGGACAACTAGTTATATTTGATTTTCTCTATATTTCCTCTAGTTAATTGTTAGGTGAATAATTGCTGATAAGGTGGAAGGACTAACTTTTTTTGTTGCTGGGAATGTTGCCGCTTCTTAAGATAGATTATTGTTAGCCTTTCTGACAGCCAGAAAATAAGCATATTTCATTGTACTTTTGCTGATTAAAAGTCCAATATATTTTTGTTTCTGCAATTGCACAGGGAAGCATTGCTTTCATTTGTTGTTAGTGGAGATGAAGTTCAAGTTTCAGGCTCCTTAAATGTTCTAGCAACATTATTGCAGACTAAAGGTCATAGTCAGATTCTCTTGATATTGGCTGATAAACCTCATAAGCAATTCACTAAATGACTAAATGAATACATGCACATGCAGAACTAGACGAATCAATGGTTGATGCTCTTGGCATACTTCCTCAACGAAAACAGCACAAGAAGAAGCTGCTGGTATGTGGCTAGGAGTTCTATTCTATTTTTCCTCAACTAATCTGGAAGCTCTATAAATAATGTTCAACTTGTACTATTAAATGAAGGGATGGTTATGCTAAAGCCTTTCTGCTCACTGTCCAAATGTCTAGTAAAACTGGAACAAGCTTTAATTTGACTCACTCCTCTTTTTTTAACAATATTTATATTAAAACTCTGATGTTGATATTTGATGTTATACAAAGTTTTGGCCTGGTCCAGGAAATAGTGAGGGTGGTTTTAGGTTTGTATTCTGGGTCATATGATGTTAAATAATGTTTCATTTAAAAGGCTACACCGAGTAAAACTGTACATTCATGCTCTGATGATGTGACTGGATCTTTTTAATTTTACCAATTTATTAAAGGTTTTGTTGTTGGTCCTCTTATAAATCTAGGCACTGGCAGGATATGTGCAGCTGCCTGCTCTGTTTTTTGTTTGGGTACTCTTGGTATTTTACGTGATGATATACATGTTCCAGTAATGTCTATGTTGTTGCATGACTACAGCAAGCCTTGGTGGGGGAGGATTCTGCAGAAGAGCAACTTTTCTCCTCAGATGGCATCAGTAGTGAACTTGATATCTATCTGCAAAAGTTACAGGTAAATAAGCTTCTTGATGAACACCAGAAAATAGAACTTAAACGGACGTGCCGTTTGCCCAAGCTGTCAAGGCTCCCAAACTTTTATTAAATATTTGATAAAGGAATTACATGCTCTAATCACCCTTTAAATTGAAGATAACCCTAATTAAATCTAGATTGGGCTATGATAGCCCATTATTATTTCTAGACCCAAACCAAACAAAATAAACAACTAATCAGCAATTAACATAATTAAAATTAACTAAGAAGCCCATGGATGTGAACTTATTCCCGACTCGCCTACGGTCTTGCTCTCTATCACTTCTATATTTGGTTTTCCCTGTTTAAACTATTGTGAAAATATCAATATTTGGATAAATGAGCTGACATATTTTTTTAAACTGATATTAGTTGTTAAGTCTCTGGACTTGGATTTAGTAACTGTTTCCTGTGTTACTTGGTGGTTTAGAACGTTTTTTTGCCTCCTTCAAAATCAGTTTAATTTATACATTATTTTTCCACCTTTACTTTGTTTTCCTTGAATTTAATCCTGTAACATTTGAAATGAGAAATACTCATACTTCCATAATGCTCAGAATCAAGTCAATTTTTGACATCTAAGCTGGTCAAACTAACAAGTTTTGAAGCTTCATGACTATTCAATCCGGTCAGAAATCTAATGTCAGGACTGGACTGTCTAATTTCTATAACTTTTTTAACAAAGTGGGTGGGTTTAATATGGGATATGAGCTAAGTAAGCAATAAAACTTATTTCAACCTGTATCAATCAGCAGGAGTATGCTGGAATTTCATGTGCACACCCAGAGGTTGGAGCAAGTCCTCGCCTGCACAGATTTCAAGTGTGTAGTTTTTACTTCACAGAAAATAATGTTTTGTTGCATGTGCCTATCTATCTAACCTATTCTTCTTCTTCTCTTTGCTAGGTACTAGATTCACTGGTCAGTCTCTTTTGCAGATCAAATATCTCAGCAGAAACACTCTGGGATGGAGGTTGGCTTTTGCGGCAGTTGTTACCTTACAGTGAGACAGAGTTCAATGACCATCATCTTATATTACTCACAGTATGTAACATCAGAAGCACACTGAAATTTGCTTACAGATGGATATCCAGTCGCCTAATTGAAAGGAAGTTTAAATTGTCTTTGAAATAGCTTATATGCTGTGCTACCTAAGAACCTTGTTGTCATAGTGGAAGTCTCTTAATGGAAAATGTTAATTTCATGAATACTCTGTTGAGATCACCATTTATCATATTATGTATCATCCGCTTGGTAATGCTGAAATCTGAATGTGTTCACTAACCAACGGTAAAATTACAATAAATATTTTGTGGATGTCGGTTAAAGTATAAACTGTCAGAAAATTGTGAAGCATAGAATGACAGCAATATCTGTAGGATTCATTTCACCACCGCGCTGCTCGAGTTCTTGATGAGGCCAGAGGAACTTGGTCTGATTTGTTACTGACAGTTATTTGTGATGAATGGAGAAAGTGCAAAAGAGGTATGACATTTCTCTCCTTTAATTTCATGTCAAACTAAGAATTATGCATTGTGTCTAATAACTCATGGTAACCAATCAATTCATTCAGCAATCGAGGCATCTTCTCCGAGAAAAGATCCAAAGTGTATCCTATTGCAGCCGTTCAAGTCTGCCTCTGACGGTTATTCTCTCCCCCTGAGCCTCATTGATTATCTGAGAACATCTTTGGTAACAGAAATCTTCTTATTCTTCTGTCTTGCAGAGCATGCACCACCTGAATCTTCATGTGCTGCTGGAGAGAGAATGTGTGAGACAGTGAAGGTTGTCCTTCATTTGATACTTCCATTAATATAATGAGAATGAAGTTTGTACAGCATCTGCTGCTGTTGACATAAAATAAATGCATGACAAAAACAGTATATTATGCATCACCTAGACGAAGTGTCTGTGCTTACATCTGTAAATTATGCACTTACGTTGACAAACACTGTATTTATTGACAAGGTTCTTGCCTCCATAGGTGTTTACGCTGCTTCATCATATCCATATTTTCTCGCTTGGTAGAGTCTTGCCAGATCAACCTCCTGTATTTTCTGTTGATATTCCAGAGAAGTCCAGAGCAAGGAATGCTGGTTTAAATCTTCCAGAAGTCAAACCTAATATTGAAATAGCTCTCGGTAATTTCAGATTTGAACTTTATCTTTGTGCGATTCCATCATTTTTCTTGACTTTCACATTCCTAGAAGCCTCAGTATGTCAACTATAAGGACTGAACATGTGTATCAATTGTTGAGTTCAATCAAGGTTTTGATTTCACTTGGTTTCCTCTCTATCTCCAGTTGACGCAATCCCTTGTCGTATTGCATTTGAAAGGGGTAAAGAACGCCATTTCCACTTTCTACCCCTCTCTATGGGTAGCTCCGGTTGGCTTGTCCTTGTGGAGGAGTTGCCAATTAAACCAGGGCGAGGATTGATACGAGTTGTTGCACCATTGGCTGGATGTAACGTGAGTTGTTATGATCTCAAAAAAGTTCCATCATGATTTCTAATAAATCTGGTAACCACCTTTAAAAATCAGTGCTTGAATCAATCATGCTTAGGAACTGTATCATGTTCAGTAAAAGGATAGAAGGTTGTGAATACACGAGAGATGAGATCCATTATCTTATTCCTAAGGTGTATAGGGCTCGTTTAGATTGGTACATCTGTATAGTAGTTTCTTAATTACTATTTTTAAGTACATCAGCACAGTAGCTTTCTGCTTTCAGTATAGAATTAAGTACGTTGTATTTTATTCATTTGTTTAGAACGCCTCCTATTAGGAGATATTGACACACTTTCTTTTCCCTTTTCAGCCAAAAGCAGATGATAAACATTTAAGGTGGCTGCACCTTCGAATCCGTCCATCTTCGTTCCCATTTACGGAGACCGTCAATTATACTGTCCACTGCAAAGTAAAATCCAAAGCTTTAGTTGATGGAAGGTGGACTCTAGCATTCCGCAATGAGGAATCTTGCAAGCATGCATTGTCTATGGTTGCAGAGGAAATGGAATCGCAAAGTTCCACAGTGGAGAGAAGTCTACGACCTCTACTCGAACTAGATAGTAATAGAGAACATTCAAAGTGAAAGGCCTACTTAGCATGTTAGAGGATAACTCAGAGTGAAAGTGTACCTCCTGTTATTTGTAGAGGTTTCGGCGCTGAGCTTCGTGTGAACAAGGGCGTCAATTTGGACAAGCAGCCACCTGCGTTGCATGAGAGTTGTCCCAAAGAAATCATCAGGTACAGAAATGTATAATAGAGCATGTTGAGTTGATGTAGTAGTTAGTGTCATTCTTTGTATATGTATATATATATATATACACACGCTATATTTTTGGTGTATGTGAAGGATTCATTCACTAACTAATTTGATCTCAGGGAGCCAATTTAGATGGTTAATTCATTCCATTAGCTTTTTGTAAGACTACATTACATTATATAGTTTTTGAAGAGCTAATGGAAAAAGGAATTCATTCTTGCCGTCGTTACTGAGTGAAGATGCTTCCTTTACAATGCTTCTCTTCAAAAATTTATCCGCTAGTGGCATTGTATAATGTCACTTACATCTGGGGATGTCAATTGGGCTAAGCCCACTCGATTTCGAGCTAACCTATTTGGGTTGTCGGACTATTCGGTTCGGGCTAAATCGGGTTGAAAATTTACAACCCTCTAAACTTTCCGTTTTCGGGATAGCCCATCGGGTCAATCAGGCTAGAATATTTATAAAAATGTTTAAAATGTATGTATATTTTTTATGATTTTATATTGAAAAAATATAATAAATAAAATAAAATTTTAAACATAATTAAATATGAATAAATTTAAAGAGAAAATGTAATGATATTATACCCAAATTGTGTCATAGTAATTATTTTTTTAAGTGATTGATTAATTGATGGGGGTGAAAAATATATTTTTTGCATGAAAAATCAAATATATTATGAAAATAATTATTATTTTATTTTTTCATTCGGTTAATTGGACTAATCCACTTGATTTTCGGGCTAACCCTATCGGATTCGGGTTGATTTCGATCTAGTCCGTTCTGGCTGAATAATGTTTTTGATCATAAATTTTTAACCCTAATCTTATTCGGTTTCGGGTTGGTCTTCGGGCCAACTCGGGCCAAATTGACATCCATACTTACGTCCTTGCCACCATATGAAATGCCTTCTCATTACATGCTAACTATATTGTGATTATACAAGAGATGTAATTAATGATTAGTTTATGAAAAAGAAAAAAATAATAATTAATGGTAGTAGTTTTTGCCAAAGGATGAGATGAGATGAAATATATTCTTGATCATTAAGAATGTGATGTAATAGCCACTATTGTTGAAATTGTAACTTGTTAAAAACAATTATTGTTCCTCAACTTCCTCTTAAAAGAAAGCTAATCAATTGTAACTTTAAACTTGCAAAATGGTACCGAAATTAAGCTCCAGATTGAAATCAATCTACATTGGCATGGCTAAGTTTGTTGTGTATATCTAATACATATATTTGATTTTAGATTATCCATATACTTAACTTAAGTTTAGAAATATAAGAATGATAAATGTGATACGGTTCATATCCTTTTTAAGTAATAATTTTTATTATTTTTTGAATGTGTCTAATTTTAGTAGAATTTTTCAATAAAGTAAGTGTATCAAGTTTAGTCGGAAGATAATAGTATATTCATGGGCGAAGGGAGTATTATAAGTAAAATTATTACAAAAGGCACTAATCCTTATATGAGTATGTGGGCAGATAGATAGAATTAAGGTAGACATTGGTACACGTCAGCATGAAATACGGCCTCTAACTCTTCTTCTTCTCTAATGATGATATATGATTATTATTTCCTTTTGAAGTGTCCGCCCCTCTTCCTCCTCCTCCTCCTCTCCGGCGCGGCGGTCTCTTCTCTCTCTCTCTCTCTTCCACACATCATCATCGCTTCCTCCAACAAATTCACTCCACTATTTCGCGCTCCCTCATTGTTGCAGTCACAGAAGCTAATCAACTGGCTCAGGATTATTAATGCATGACTGTTCACCACGAGGATTCCGAAGCGGAAGCACTACCGCTGTTCCTCACTGGAGAACATTCTCAGATATTTAACATACCTCTTGCGCTGCTACTAACAGGGAGGGAGGAGAACGACGGCGGCCATGGTCACTGCTCATGCTCAGCCTTCCGCCGCCCTTCGCCTCCTCCAGTCTCATTATTATGTCTCTTCTCCGCCGCCTCTGCCTACGTCTTATCTTAGACTACGTCATCGTACCCTATCATTTGCTTCACCATTGTTGACTCTTCGTTATGTCCCTACCAGGTAACTCGTTTCTTCATTTTGCCACTCTTTTCTCACTTCTCAATTTCAGGCATCATCCTTTTCTTTCTTCTCATAATCCTTTATACGGAACTTTGTTTCGTTTGGTTTTCCGTTCTATCATGAATTGTATTTATGCGCTTACTGAAAGCTTCGGCGTGTCTGATTCATGATAGGCTCTTTCATAAATGCTCAGTATCAATTATTATTTTCATTGGGAGATTCTTAGCATTAGATAGTGACGGGATCCACTGCTTCTTCTGGAGTATACTTGTGATATCTAGTCTATTTAATGTTGTTACGTTGTGGACAAGATTTCTTTCTTCAGGAAAATTCTAGCATAATGCTCTGTTCATAACTACACTCTCATCTGCAGGCTAGGCACGTTTAATTTAAGGTGTTCATTGACTAACACGGATGTCTTGGATCCTGTTACAACTGAGGGCGTCTATGATGATACTGAGTGTCTCAATTCAAATTGTTCAATACCAGTTGTTCATATAAAATCTGATTCCTTAGAGACAGATGGACATGATCTACTAGTTGGTGGAACCTATGTAGACTCAATTTTGACGGCACTGCCTGTGAGTGTTGTCTGATACTTATCCATTTCTTAGCATCTTCTAAGTTCTGAAGACTATAAATTCTTGCATATCTTGATTGTTAGCTATCCCTCTATTGCGATCATGTAGGTTCTATCAGAGGCGGAGCAGAATGTGATTGCTGCCACTCCTGCTCATCCAAATGGACTATATGGTCAGTTTTCCCTATTCAAGATCAATAATTAGAAAATTTCACGGAAAATAAATTACAAACAAAAAGAAAATCGGAAGGATTGTAGAAAGAAAAGAAGAAAAAAAAATCAAGCTCTCCAAGGGTTTCATCTAATGGAAGTAGCTTTACCAAAACTGGCAGTACTATTGAAGTTATTTGTGTGTTTTCAGTTATTATGTTCTAATGTGATCACATATACAATTAGCCTTGTATGCTAGTTGTTTGGCTGGGAATTTGGTCGAACAGCTGTGGAGTTTTGCTTGGCCTGCTGCCATTGCATTAATTCATTCTAGTCTTCTTCCTGTGGCTGTTATGGGCTTCTTTGCAAAGGTATGGTGCATATAGTTAACAAATCATTTAAACTAGAGGCAACTGGATAACTGTATAACCATGTGCATGCTTTAACAGCTTGCAATTATTGTTGGAGGACCTTTGGTAGGGAAGTTAATGGATCATTTTCCAAGAGTACCAGCATATAATTGTTTGACAAGCGTCCAGGTACCTTCTTTTTTCTTGGCAGGAAAAATATTGAAGATGATACTCTTTACTATTAATAGTTGATGCTTTCTTTCTTCCTTTCTTTTAGGCAGCTGCTCAATTATTATCTGTTGGAATGATAATCCAAGCCCATACAGTCAACCAGACGGCTGTCTCTTCCGTACTTGTCCAACCTTGGTTTGTAGTACTTGTTATGGCTTTGGCTGTTGAAAGGCTCTCTGGGTTGGCTCTAGGGGTTGCAATGGAGCGTGACTGGGTTGTTTTGGTAACATATTTATCTAATTCATCAGTTCCTTTTTTCAAAATCACCAATTAGCCTTTTAACACTATGCTGTGTTTCTGTGTTTTTTTGTAAATTTTGACAGTTGGCAGGAACAAATAGACCAGTTGCTCTTGCTCAAGCAAATGCAACTCTGAGTAGAATTGATCTCATATGTGAGGTGATGTCTGAAGTAAATGACCTTTTCATAATTTAAGCGTTTGTAATACTAATTTTAGTGCTGAGAATTGTCATGATTTACAAATGAAGATTGCAGGAGCATCATTATTTGGTATTTTCTTATCAAAATATGAACCAGTGACATGCTTAAAGCTGGCAGCTAGTTTGATGATATGGTCTTTACCTGTAGTGGTAACATGACTTGCTCTTTCACTGACTTTTAATTTTATTAAACTCCCCTCTATTCTGACTTTCTTCTGCTTGACTTAGATTGTTCTTACCTGGTTAACCAACAAGCTTTCTGCTGGAGTCCTGGACCGTGCCAAATGTCCACAAACTTGTTCTGGCAATTTGTCTCTAGGATCCACACCAGATACCACAAATTTATGTGGGTCTTACAGTTGTTTTCGAAAAACTATTCACATCTATGTGTATATCTAATTGTATTATGTATATACGCCACTACATGTTATGTAATATTTATGTCTAGTGTGTACGCATGTGAGAGTGTTTATATAGGGTTCATGATCTAAATGTAAATATATCTGCTAAGCTTTCTTTGTGTTGATTATGATTCTGCTTGTTGTTTGAGCTTATGATGCCTTTCTTATGTAGTGACGACAAGTATAGAAGCAATCAAGCATGGATGGTCCGAATACATTCAGCAGCCTGTGTTGCCTGCAAGCCTGGCTTATGTGCTACTCTATTTCAATGTTGTTCTTACTCCTGGAGGCCTAATGACTGCATTTTTAACTCAACATGGTATTCTTTGAATCTTTAAAAAGTTAAAAACACATCTTATTCTTGGTATGTAGATTAACCTACAAATTTTTTTCGCGTGCCATTATCTGGTCAGTTTTGAATCATCATTATCTTCTTATTGACAACTTTGAGTCTCTTTTAAGATTTTTTTTTTTCCAGAAAGACCCAGTATGGTCGACATTTCTGTTTCCTATAGGCTATAGCTGTCAAATTTTCTGATCTTGTTCTTTATCTTTCATTTTTGCCACTGTATTATTATTGTTTTTTATTGGGAACGGGATATATGTAATAGAAGCATTCAACCTTCAAATTGATTCATGGCTTTTCTTTTGCAAGACATTGAGTAGTGGCACTTAGCGATTATTACTCATCTAGTAATAACCCATGTCTTTGTCCATGTATTTGTGATTGTTTCAGGTCTAAATCCTACAATTATTGGAGGGTTCACTGGACTCTGTGCACTTACAGGAGTTGTAGGGACATTTGTTTCCGCAAAGATGGTTGAGCAACTTGGCATACTTAAGGTAAAGTGTTAAGGATTAGTCTGCTTAGATTAGTTTTCTTTTTGAGTTTCTTACACAGTTTTTATCATAGACTTCTTGCTGACCTTCATTAATTTTTCATGCTAGGCTGGAGCAGCTGGTCTTATTTTTCACGCTGCTCTGCTTACCCTTGCAGTTGCTGTTTATTGGAGTGGATCTCTGTCTCAGAATATTCCAGTTGTATTATTCTTATGTTTGATTGTGAGTTCTTTTTCATTTCCATCTTGAAATTGCATTCTTATTTTAAATTTCTGAACAAAACCATTTGGGAAAGATGTGTTGGTATGTCATTATCACGATTACTTGAGCCTCATTTGAACCTTTCTCCACTAACTTAAAATTCTACATCTGTATCTACAGGTTTTATCTAGATTAGGACACATGTCATACAATGTTGTCGGGGCACAGATTCTACAAACTGGGATCCCTGCATCAAAAGTTAATCTTATAGGGACAACAGAGCTTGCAGTTGCTAGTTTGTCTGAGTCAATCATGCTAGGGGTTGCGATAATTGCTAATGATGCTTCACACTTCGGTTTCCTGGCAATCTTGTCACTTGCATCCGTAGTTGGAGCAGCTTTTTTGTACTGCAGGTGGTTGAAGAGTCCCACCGATGCCCAGAGGACACTATTTTCTTTCGATCCATTACTCCCACAGTGTAAGTAGAAAATCTTCATTGAACCTTGCATTTTTGTCCTCTGATTTCTTATTATAGTTTCAATCGAGTCAATGCTTGCTCTTGCTTAATGCAGCTGCAAAGGTCCAATTACGCACACCAAAAGGAAATGACTATGTCAAACTCGATGGCAACCTGCAGGATGGCGAGGTACACATTCCCTGCCACTTTGATAATGAGTGGAACACGGTAGAGATGACCTCCATGTCTGAACATCCAGTATTCTGCACAGACGATCTTGTTTTGCCCATGTAAAAAAATCTTCAAAACCTACGATCAGGGTCAGACGTAGCTGTAAATACATACTAACACTCTCTGTGAGAAGATTCATCGAATCATAATTCTTTATGGATTGGATCAACTGTGAAAATGCTTGAAGCAGTTGAATAATCATCAGCTTCTAATCAAGATTATTCATTGGCTGCTGCTGGTAATCATTATTCCTTATTCTTGCTGTAGGGGAAGAAATGATGAATTTGTAGATATGTATAAATTTTCCTTGTCGCCGTTCCAACTATACATGATTTGATTTTATTTTATGTTCTTGCTTTTCGGTAAGGAGTAGAAAGTAATGCAGGTATGAATATTGCATTGCAATCAACAGAACAGACAATGTATTATCTGAATTATGATTTCATTTACATTATTCAATTTGTATTTTTGTTGTTTTCGTCATTCAACCTCTATCAATAAGGTTCTTTCACAATAAACTTTCATACTAAACATGATCAATACTTTTATTCTCTTTTTATCATCCACCTTGCAATCATTTGAAGGCTATGATGAATTGGACTTCTGTTTCTTGCTTTCGAGGAGAATAAATGCATGTTGCAACATATACCAAAAATAAATTGTATCAACCATCAATGACATCGGAAAAGTTGTTTATCTCAAGTGGTAAATTTCTCATGTTAATAATTTTTATTTTTTACTTTTAAATTCATATTTTTTACCTTTGTTTTATAAAAGTGGATATTTTTACATATTATCCTTTAATTAACGTTTATATACAAAATTAACACTAAAATTGAGTACAAATAAATTGCAGTCTTTTAATAGAATAATAGATAAATTGGGTACTAAATTGAAAAGCAGAACTGAAAACTAAGGGGTGTGATTGCAATTTAGGGAAAAGAAAAGTGTATAAATGAAACAAAACTTCCCATGGCACTCAAAAGACCTAACCACAGCCGTCTGACAAAATTACTTAGCGCGTTTTGTAATTGTTAAGAAAAGATGGTGAAGGAAGAGCAACCAAACAAGCTGCGATGGGGAGAGCTGGAAGAGGACGACGGTGAGGATTTGGATTTCCTTCTGCCGCCGAAGCAGGTTATCGGCCCCGACGAGAATGGGATCAAAAAAGTGATTGAGTACAAGTTCAGCGATGATGGAAACAAGGTTAAGATCACCACCACCACTCGCATACGTAAGCTCGCCAATGCACGCCTCAGCAAGCGCGCCGTCGAGCGCCGCTCCTGGCCCAAGTTCGGCGATGCTGTGCACGAGGAGGTCGGCGCTCGCCTCACCATGGTGTCCACGGAGGAGATTCTCCTTGAACGCCCACGCGCTCCTGGTATATCCGCTTATCTGTTGTTTAATCGCTGTTTTCTACCTATCAGTTTAACTGCCTATCTGTTTATTATCATAATTGTTTGCGCAAGTCGAGCTCTTGATTTTATAGATCATGATCGCAGTTACATTGTTATTGTCCTGTATTTTTCCTGATTTCATTAATTATATTATTGGTTTCCAGATCTATATTGTTGTCAACTATGGATATATCCATAGTTTTTTTTTTTGGATATTTTATGCTCACTTATAGATATAGGCACCAGAATTTACGTTTTATCGACTCCAATTGGTCTCAATTGCGTTACTGATTGTGATGTATGGCACCGATATATTAGCTCCAACCTTTTTGCCTTTGTTTGTTTAAGGATGCACTTCCATTGTAAATAACTACTGAGGTGCTGAGTGTTTAATTGCTTTCTTGCATTACCCTAAACCCTAACTTGTGAAGTCGAGATAGAGCAAGTGACTTCCATATTCCGTGGCCTTTGAAAGTCCTGTGCACCAAATAGTTATGACATCTAAAGACTGTTTCGTATTAATACGGAGATAGACAAATCAGAATTTGTTATGTATCAAAGTGGTATTTAATATTACCTTTTTCTGTCATTACTTTCTCTGCTCTTACCTTTGCAATATTATAAACTGAAACCTATAATGTTCCTAATTTGGCTCGATTGATGATATCTTTAGATTACCATGCAATTGATATTGGAAGTGCTTCGTTATGAGTCTTATGACATTGCTGAAGCAATAATGTTCATGAACCATAGTTTTTCAAGCTCTCGTGTTATGTTAGCTTGCCATTTATTCTGTGAATTGTTGGCTTGTTACTTGTTTTTCCATTTCGGGTGAATGTTGTGTTCTTGTCCTGTCGTTAGTGTACTCATGCAAGTATAATTGATGAATTTTTTTAATAGGTACAAAAGCAGAGGAAACGAAGGTTGCTGGCGATCCTTTAGCTGCGATGGGGAAGGGAGGAGCTGTACTGATGGTTTGTAGGACTTGTGGAAAGAAGGGTGATCACTGGACCTCCAGGTGCCCATACAAGGATCTTGCACAACCAAGTGACACCTTTGTTGATAAGCCCCCAACTGAAACTAGTGCGGCCCCAGCTGGTACAAAGGGAGCTTATGTTCCTCCTAGTATGAGAGGAGGTGCGCCTGAGAGGAGTGGAACTGACATGCGACGCAGAAATGAGGAGAACTCGGTCAGGGTTACCAATCTTTCTGAAGACACAAGAGAGCCTGACTTGCTTGAGCTCTTCCGTCCTTTTGGTTCAGTAAGCCGGGTTTATGTTGCTATTGATCAGAAGACTGGAACGAGCCGAGGCTTTGGCTTTGTTAATTTCGTGAACAGAGAAGATGCTGAGAGAGCCATAAACAAACTTAATGGGTATGGTTATGACAATCTTATCCTAAGAGTTGAATGGGCTGCTCCTCGGGCAAACTAGATCAGGGCATCCAGCTTTTTAGTCTTTGAGGGAGTCGGCATCTAATGCGTTTTTTTTGTTGTTATGAGATTTGCCTGTATGAAAGAAGCCTCGACTTCTGTCACATATTTAATCAGATATTTATGAATATTTTTTTATTTCAGATGTTTTCGTCACATCTTGTAAATCTTGGTTGTTCTTTGCCCTCCTTTGCGGGTTTATGTGCTTGGGGAAATTAGTTTGCCAATACTAAGATTGCCTGAAAATAAGTTTGTTTTGTTAGTCTGCTCAGATTTGCATGGTGTAATGACTTGGATAGTGCTTTTCGCTTTGACTTCCTTGTTATTTGTCGCTTTATGAACTTTTTGGATGTATTCCTAAAATGAAGTTTATTTACTAATTTTATTGTCTTTATTATTGTAGTAATAGTATTTTATATAAACTTCTACTTTTGCAAATCACCACGGGACAACAAATATCGAGCGAGTTAGGAAAAGATAAGTGTAATTATAGGTGGCGGATTTGCTACTTTTCTATTTATTCATGTGATAATCATACAACACAAATACAAGTAAATAGATATATGATGTATTTATATATAAATTGAATATTTATTACATGTATATTTTAAAAAGTGAATATTTTTTACGCGAGATTTAACTACTTTGACTCGTTACCACTTTTTATTTCTGAAAATGATTGGACGCAGGAGAAAAGGATTAATTACGTGGGCCGTAAAGCATGGATCGGAGCCACGATCCGCACTTATCGGGTGGGCTTCTGCTCCGGTAATACTAATTTATTCCCCTTTTCAATTTCTTTCTTCTAATAGCATCTTAAAAATACTGCTGCTTGAGTATAATAATAGTAATAAATAAAAATAATAATATCTCCAGTCATGAATAGCGAGCGCTTTCTCCATTACTATTTCGCTTCACCTCTACGGCTCTAACAATTTGTTTTCTCCCTCCATACTCAACTCATACGTTTCGTATTTCATCTAGCATTTCCCACTTTGGATCTTTGGATTGGTTGCTTCGCATTTCGATCATTCCCACAGGCATACTCCTTTCCCCCCTTTTCAAACTTTGTGTGTGTGCGGTTTTTAATCTACACATTTTCTTCCATTTTTGTTTGTTCCGATCTTAACGTGTTTTTTCTTTGGCTAGAGGTTAGCATTTCTTCTGGGTTGGCTTAACTGGATTCCTCTCTTGCTGTTAATGTTTTGACCTCTTTTTGTCTGGGTGGATTTCTCGCGGTCTTAAATTTTGGTCTTTTGGTTGTAAAGATTGTTTATTTTTTGTGGCTTGAGGTTGAATTTAAGGATTTCTGATTTTGTTTTCTTGTTTAGGCTCTATATATATGCACAATCTAATTGCAATGTCGTTACTTTTGCTGTTTAGTACAGCCGTGTTTGATGACAGATGGGGTTGTTGGCGTTTCATATACATCTGGTTCGTGAAATATAGTACTATCACTTGAAGACGAATTAGAGTTTCTCAATGTATCTGTCAGTCTGCGAGTTGATTGATCTCTTTCTAGACTAATAATTGAATTGTTGATTCAAGTAATAATAAATTAGTCTTTCATCTTAAGTTTACTATCTCTTTGGATAAGATCAAACAGGACGATGTATAGTTTCAGATTCATAAGTCTCATATTGGTGTTGGAGCTTTGGGGTTGCTAACTAGTTATCTTGTTCTCCAGATTATTTTTCCTGGATAAAACACCGAAGCATTTTCTATTTTACAGGGGCATGCCTCTATTCTTCTTGAAAAATTATTTTGAATGAAGGGCTTTAAGTATCCATAAGACCATAACCATCACAGTTTTCTGAGAAAAAAAATGATATGAGTATTGAAGGGGCATGTTTCTACATGTTCTTGTTATGCTTTTCTTAAACTGATTAAATGGTTATGTATCATAGTATTGAGAGTTTCTTCTACTTTGTGTTTGTTATATATTTTCTTAGTTTTCATTAAGCCTTGCTCCCTTACGTGTAAGCTGGATTTTTGTTCACTTATGTAATTTTATCTCAAAAGGGATTTAAAAAAGCTGACCGTTTGTGAAATACCAACATTTATGATGCAAAGTTACATTTATTTACTGAGGATCTGTCGAATGTTGGACATGTGTTTGTGATTATTAGAAGAAGTTTGGAACATTAATGGGATATGTAAACTACTCTTATACCATTTGTAATATCCCTTGTGTCCTCGGCAGGTCAAAACATTTTATATATTTGGATTTGGCGCTTTAGCGGCTCCTTGGTGTGACCGTGTGAATGAAAACAATTGCAATGTGCTTCTCTTTATTGCCGTTTCCTCGGTGCAGAATTCATTCATTAGCTAATTGTTGGTGGGAGGGTGTATATAGATTTCGTAGTAGTGGAAGTAGTTGTAGTTACAAGGTTCTTTGTTCAAACAACTATGAGCTTGAAGGAGGATATAGCAGGAGGTGGACGAGACGAACTATAAACTCAAAAGCAGGAGGAAATAAGGAGAGCCTGACTGGCGATAAGAACATCAGTCATAATATAATTCATGAAACAAGCAAGGTTTGTGATAAACTGGAAGCAACTAAGGCACGTAGGAGCAGAAAATTAAGTATAAAAAACAATGTTATATCTAAAAGTGCAAGCACTGAAGTGAATACATACAATGTAGAAAGAGCAGAGATAGAACCAGGTCAGCATTATGAAGACTTGGCCAAGCTTGCAACTATTATTTGTTTTGATATTGAAACCACTGGTTTTTCCCGAGATAGAGGAGATAGAATAATTGAGTTTGCATGCCAAGATCTTCGAGGGGGCGAAAACAGCACCTTACAGACCCTAGTGAATCCAGAACGTGATGTGCCAAATGAACAAATCCATGGCATTTCAACCCATATGGTTAATAGATATGATGTACCCAAGTAAGTAAACATTGAGTTTCAAACCTCAGCAGCATTTCTTGATAAATTATATGCAAGGATCATGAATTGCTATTATTACTTCTTGAAATATTATTAGGATAATTTTGTGATATATCTCTTTAATTTGTTATGCTAAATCCTGTCTCAACTCATTCTTCTGCATCTATTGTTCTCTTTCTATGTTTGCGATCTCATTGTTCATTTGTACATTCTTCTTCTTGCAGCATTATGTATTATAGCTTGCCCTCTTCCTCATATAGATCTAAGATGCCTATGTTCATGTTTCTGTGAGTGATTGTCAAGAGATAATTATTAGGAGGCTGATTTCTCTCTGTGTAGTAGCTGATAGCATGATGCATTTAGATCGAGACAGTTCATTTTTGTGGTAGAATTTATTAATTTGTTTTCTAACTACTTCGATCCGCAATCCAACCTTAGCTTTCTGAAATAATAAGCACAAGCACAAATTTCACTCTATAGCTTGCCTTGTGTAGGATGAAGGACTTCATCCCCATCCTACTTCAATATGTCCGAAGCCGCCAGTTACCCGGTGGAGTTGTGGTTTTGGTATCTCATAACGGGAAAAGTTTTGATGTTCCCTTCCTGAAAAAGGAATTTAGTCGCTGCTCTTATGAGATTCCTCCAGATTGGTTATTTGCCGACACCCTACATCTGGCTCGTTTAGCATTGAAGACTAAAGGTTCATCTAGACTTATATATACCTGTCTCCCTCAATGTGTAGTATCTGAAAATAGAAAGTGATCCATAACCGAATTCTCGTTTGTTGATCATCAGGATCAAAATCGTTGCAGGCCCTCCGTGAACACTATAACATTCCATTGATCGGGCCAGCTCATCGAGCCCTATCTGATGTACATTCGCTGGCGTTGGTTCTACAGAGGCTCACATATGACTTGAAACTTCCGGTATCTGGCCTTATTGAAGCCTCCTTCAAATAGGGCATTAGATTCTAGATCACAGTCAAATTGTGTGTGGGGTTGGGGCTGCAAGCACTAGTTAGCAATTATATTTGCAGCATCAGCCTCTTATAATGTGCTTCTATGAAAGATATACATTGTACAATCAAACATTAGTTAATTTCATCACCACTGTATGTCTGTTATTTCTTCTTAATTATTCAATAGACTTCTTAATTGTTCAATAAACATTATGCTGGCTGGTTTCACCTATTTGATGGATAAATAAATGACATGTCCCTTGATATAATGGTAATTAAATTTAAGTGCTGTGTTTCTAAATAGTTATGTATATATCATTCTTTCATTATTATGCATATATATTCATAAATAACATGACCTGAAAAAATTGAACTAAAATCAACATAATAATGAAAACAACACTCAATTCCTTCAATAATCTAAATGGACATTCGCTGGTTGGTTGGCAGACACGTGGCTTTATGTTATTGGTTCCAACATGTCATAGTTACGAATCTGAATATACAATTTGAGTTGAGACTATAAATATCAAACCTCTATTGCCTTGCGTTAGGGAATTTAACAACCTTCCTTTCAAGTGCGAAAGAAACTAAGTAATCTGAAAGATACTATACAAAAATGTCGAGATCGGCCAACACCTGCTTAATTTTGGGCGCTTTGGCCGTATTCTTCTTTGCTTCGGCCTTCGGTGAAGACGACGTCGTCGTGTTGACCGAGGACAACTTCGAGAAAGAGGTCGGCCAGGATCGAGGAGCTCTCGTCGAATTCTATGCTCCCTGGTATCTTATGCTCCCATCTCGTCTCATCAACTGTTTCTAAGTTTATGTATCATGATTAGAATGGTTTGCTATATCTGTTGATTTCGTCTACCTTTGATCGGTCGGTCTGAACATGAGTTTTACCATCTTATTGTGTTTTCTGGAACCCGAGTATAATTACGTTTGATTTTGGTTACAAATAGACGATTTTCTCTGCATCTGTACTTTTATTCTGAATTGATTTTCGGTTGCCGCGCTAGTAATTTTTCATATAATGTATGCTTTTCACAAGGTGTTGTGGATTTACATTTACACTTTTCCTGCAGGTGTGGGCACTGTAAAAAGCTTGCCCCGGAGTATGAAAAGCTTGGCGCGAGTTTTAAGAAGGCTAAATCGGTTTTGATTGCAAAGGTTGGCTGATTTTGCTTATTTGGATATACTATTTTCATGTTTTTACTGCTGTGTGCTACTATTTCAAACTTGATTGTCAGTCTTAGCTTAAATCACTTCTCTCTAACTGAGAGATAAAAAGTGTAACCGAGGTTTATGATTATATAAAATTGCATCTTTCATATATGCTTGTGGTTTATCTAATGCAGCTTTAGTATCAGATCTAGTGGTCTTGAGACCTTTTTTACCAGTTGAGTAGGTAAATTTCAGAAGCTTGTATAAACCTCATGAGCATTTCTATACAAAAAATCATTTTTGCACCTTCTTTTATTTTATTCTGGAACTACATATATAAATAAGTGTTATCTTGTGCTAAATCATTAGGAATTATTAATATGTTTGATGTTGGAGACTCTAAAATTATGGTTTCGTAAGTTTGATTAATATTCCTGTTGAACTCTTAAGCTAGTCATCTAGTTTATCTATGCATGCGTCTGTGTTAATTATAGGCTATATGAGTGTGTGCGAGTTTGTGCTGTCGCATATTTTCCTCTTTTTCATCCCTCTCAGATGCAAAATGCAAATGGTCTTATTTTATCTGTGATATTAAGCTAATCTAATAAATATTTTTTACATTATGTGTTTTAGGTTGCAGTTCTTATATTGGCATTCTATATGTTTACTGTACCTTACTATTGTAGGTTGACTGTGATGAGCACAAAACCGTTTGCAGCAAATATGGTGTCTCTGGGTATCCCACCCTACAGTGGTTTCCCAAGGGTTCTCTAGAGCCAAAAAAGTAAGTTATCAAGATTGCATATTTAGCATATGACCATTCAACAATTGGAGACTCATCGACTTTCACTTCTTAAATTCTGTTTTTAGTTCAAGGAAGTGCTTTCCTCATACTTGAATTCTCATTTGTAGGTATGAAGGTGCGCGAAGTGCTGAAGCCCTTGCTGAATTTGTAAACACTGAAGGAGGTAATATATTTTTGTTTCATAATATACCATAATCCTTTTGTAATCAGGTACATTACATTATTAACTACATTTTCATGCACTATATTAGGAGAAACAATTTCTTCCCAGGAAATGAGATTTCATTCTGATGTAAAGTAGTTGAATTGGAAAGATGATGAATCGTCAAATGATTGTATCAAGTGACCTTTTGGCCAAGCTATTCTGTTGTTTTTAAACCCCTGAAATAAACAGTCTAATACTAACTATAGATTATGCTTTTTAAAATAAACAAGTTCCTAAGTATCTTCATGATATTATAGGCTCCTCATTGTTCTCGTACTTGAATCTCCCTGCATAACGACACTATCATACTATCCTGTAATAATTGCCTTTTCAACTTTGTCCTTATGATTTCTTTTCCTTGTTCAGGGACAAATGTCAAAATAGCCGCAGTTCCTTCATCTGTTGTAGTTTTAACTTCAGAAAACTTCGACCAGATTGTACTTGATGAGAAAAAAGATGTCCTTGTTGAGTTTTATGCACCCTGGTAAGTGCACACATAAACTGCTATTGTGATAGTGTGGGTAGATGGGAATAAAGCAATCATGAAAGATCTTGTAAACTCTTTCTGTCTAGAGTGTGTTTATGATTATGACTTGTACTCTCTGATGCTTTACTATTTCAGGTGTGGTCATTGCAAGAATCTTGCTCCTGTAAGTCCATTTTGCCTCATATAATACATGCATATGTTGAAATATTATTGCCAAGTTCCTTAGTTTCTTTGCTCTCTACTTGTAGACTTATGAAAAAGCTGCCACAGCATTCAATCAGGAGGAGGATGTGGTGATTGCAAATGTTGATGCTGATAAGTACAAGGATCTTGCAGAGAGGTGAGGTGTTATCATTAATTATTCTACTTTAAAGAATTGATGTTTGGTTGGCTTTCAATTTTGTTCGTTTGCTATGATCATCTGAAATGAGGATTTAACAGTCAAATTTTCATATCGGTCTTATTCTTGAATTTGGCATGTCTCCTCTGCTGAGCAGGTTCGGAGTAAGTGGTTACCCTACGTTGAAATTCTTCCCAAAGAACAACAAGGCTGGTGAAGACTATGATGCTGGCAGAGATTTAGAGGACTTTGTTAATTTCATAAACGAGAAGTGTGGAACTAGCCGAGACGCGAAAGGCCAACTGACTTCCAAGGTTAGTAGTGGAGAAGTAATCCAGTTTCCCCACCCCAGTGTGGTCCTCCCATCTGATTTCATTTAATCTTCCCAGGCTGGTACTGTTGAGAGCCTTGATGCATTAGCCAAGGAGTTTTTAAGTGCACCAGCTGAGGAGAAAAAGGCTGCATTTAAAAGATTGGAGGAGGAAGCTGATAAACTCGAAGGTTCCACGGCAAGGTATTATTATATTATCATTATCTCAACTTTATATACCAATATCATATGATTAGTCTTCTCAAAAAAGGAAAAACAAAAACTCTTTAATCTTTAGATATGGGAAGATATATGTGAAGGCTGCTAAGAGCTGCTTGGACAAAGGTTCTGATTATCCCAAAAACGAAATTCTTAGGTTGGAGCGCATTCTTGCCAAGGTAAATACTCATTCAATTACCAATGACTGACTACATATTATACACGGAGTGCCGAAAATTCAAGAACAAATTTGTTTGATTGTTTTGATGCAGTCAATTAGTGAAGGGAAGAGAGACGAATTCACACTGAAGAAGAATATCCTATCGAGCTTCCATTCAGATCAGTGAGAATACCATACACGTTTTGAGGGTTGTCGTTCATCTGAACTGACTGGTTTTTTTTTTCTTTTTCTTTTTCTTCTTTTCCTTCCATTGACTGGGTTTAGCTTTATTTGTTAGACGCGTTGATGGAGAATAGGAGCGAGCTCTTGGCTTTCATGTAAACATAGTAAAACCCATACAATTTTATTTAATTACGCAGAATATATTAAGTATTGAGATGGCCTGATTATCAAATAAAGTCTCAAAAATAGCCATATTGTCGCACTAGATTGAAATGATTTTTGAATTATTAGAGAGCTAAATAAATTATGGTTAAAGAGGAACGGACTTTTATTAGAAAAATGAAATTTGTTACTTTTCGTTGCTGTCCATAATAATTGAATCCCAAATAATAAAAAGGGTATGATATGAATTGAATGAATAGACGACAAGTGGGTAGGGAACAAAATCATAAAACGCCAAAGTCAAAAGAAGTTTTGGGTTCGGTCTACCTGCTATTCCTAATTATAATTCGCAAACTCCAACTACCATGCTTATTTCCTTAATCTATTTCTCTTCTTTAATTTCAATATTAACTTCTCCTTTTGCAGCAAATGAGATTTTACTCTATCATATGTATTTATAACATCATTATTGTTCCCACAATGTTGATTTATAAGCGCGATGCTATTAAGTAAATTGTTTGTCCAATAGTAATTACTATATTTACTAACATGTTAGACATGTTTCAGACATGAAACGCACATGTATAAATAAAATCTAGGATTATATTATTCCTTTTAAGCCATATTCTCAAGCAATAATAGTGCCTTTTCCATTTATTTTTTCTACTAAACTTGAGCTCTTACGATCCGAAAAAAATGCTCCATTTGTTTTCCTATTTATATTCCGTTGTAAAAAATTCAAAAAAATGCTCCATTTGTTTTCCTATTTATATTCCGTTGTAAAAAATTCTAATAATTTTAATCAAAACAGTACATAAATAACTCTCACAACTTAAAGCAGGACATAAACATAATTTAGAATTGATTTTTAATATTGTCTTATAAGTTGTGTGTAATTGAGGTGTCTGTCAGTAATTGGTTTGGTAATTTGGATGCAGAGAACAAAACTAATAAATTCTTTGCTTCCAAAATTTAACTTTTACCATAATTTGTTTTAACGTATAAATTTTACATCTATATAAGCAGGGTTGAGGCTTGTGAGAGAGAGAGAGAGGGCAGTAGCTCTGTACAAATTAGTTTTTGCTTGTTTCAGCATTCTTTCCCAGGGCCACCAGCGCTGTATCCTCTCTTTCTCTCTCTAGAACTTGAAATTCTCCCCCATTCATATATACTCTTTTTTCTCCTATTCCTTGATTCGTTGCTTATTTTTATTGAGAAGGAAGCATCAGCTCGATTTTTGTCGGAGTTATCGGTAATTGTTTTTATGTGTCTATTCCGTTGAATTGATATCGGATGATGGGGTTACGTTGTCAACTCATTATTCTCTTTCTTATCAATTTGTTTCTGCTGATGTAATGGTTAATTGTTTTTCGATTGGAGCTTGAATAAATTATTGAAGGGCAGAAAATTGGGTGAGTGAATTTATTTCGATCTAGGGTTTATTTTAGGGTTATAATTTGGAGATAAATCAGATCGGTTTCGTCATAATTTAAGAAATCGGATTGCATATGTTATTTTGGGGATTTTTATTTATTTCATTAGCTTATATTGTTAAGTTTTTGTAGAAGTGAAATGGGATCAATCGTCTGGTTATATAATCTGGTGATTTGGCATAAAGTCACGGATTGCAAACCAAAGGGAAAAAAAAAAGCGATCTTGCTGTTTGGTCGAGATTAACTGATTTATTGTTCATGGTGTATATATTTGGGCTGATGCTTCATACTGAATTCAGTTCTTTAGCCTTGCATGTTTTGCAAGATGAAGTAAAAGATTTTTAAGATTAATTATAGCAACCTGGATATGTATGTATTGGCTTATAAGAAAAATGAAATGGGAATCCTGGATGTTAATACCTGATCTAGTCTTATTTGGTAGTATCCTAAATATGCATTGATATGTGTTTCATTCTCGAATCATTCATTTAATAGTGGGTGTATAAACAGATGGCAAGGGGAGGTAAGGTTAGTTATAAACGCAAGACGAGAAACAACGTCCAACTGGAAAAAAAAGGTTCGGATGAGTCTGACGAAGATTACAGGCTGGATGAAGATGAAGAGTTTGATTTGTCTGAGGATGACTATTGTTCTTCCCTTGCTGATGATGAATCAGAAGACAGTTTAGTGAAATTTAATGACGAGGAAGAAGAGGAGTGGGTTGAAAAGAAGGTTAAGCCCACGAAGGTTAGCAAACCAAAGGGGCGAAAAGCTCTTCAAGCAAGAAAGAAAAATATTGTTGTGAAGCCAAGGAAGAAACAGGTAAGTGACAGCGAAGAGGAAGAGGAATATGATGATTATTGTGTTTCTGCTGTGAAGCAACAAAAGAAAAATTATGTCTCACAAGAAGAAGAAGAAGATGAAGAAGAAGAAGAAGAAGAGGAAGAGGAGGAAGAAGAAGAAGAAGTAGAAGAAGAAGAAGATGATGCTGAACTCTTTAGTCAAAGAGACAAGGATGACTTTGTTTGTGCAAATTCAAGAAAAAAATCCCGAGTTTCCAAAATAGATATGCATGATGATTCCTATAATGATGATCATAGAGTAAAAGATGAAGTTTCATACTGTGAAGAAAAGGAAGATGATGATTTTGATGAGTCCGATGATCATAATGATGAGGAATTTGTTCCATGTAAGGTTTTGAAGAGTACTAGTACTAGAAGGAGGCCAGTAAGACGAATTTTGAGGCCAAAAAATAGGTGTACTGTTTCTAAGGAAGTTAAAGACGAGAACCCTACTTCAAGGAAAAGGAAAACAATCAAAGAGTGGGGTTGGGGCAGACGGAAGAAAGCAACTGTAGCTGTCAATCATGATTCTGATTTTGTGAGCTCAGAATCATCTGATTACGAATACACGATATCAGAAGAAGAGAGAGAACAGATTAGAGAAGCTACTCAGTTATGCAAAAGGTTGAGCACTAATTTGAGGACCTCTAATTCTTTGAAGATGCCTGAAGAGGAAAAGTTTGTGCCTTCAAAGGGAAAGCGCCCAGGAAGGAAGGGTAAACAAAAGGTGGTAGATTTGAATATTGAGATTGGGAAGCAAGTTTGTGGGATTTGTTTATCTGAAGAGGGTAAAAGAACAGTGAGAGGAGTTTTAAACTGTTGCAGTCATTACTTTTGTTTTGCTTGCATCATGGAGTGGTCAAAAGTGGAATCTCGCTGCCCTCTCTGCAAGCAAAGGTTTGCAACCATCAGTAGAACTGCACAAACGGATGGTGGGCGTGATCTAAGGGATGCTGTTTTTCCAGTTCCTGAGCGTGATCAGGTAATATAGGATAAATATTTTAAATTTATATGATCAAGAAACACTAGGGGCTCTACTTACATCATTTTTAATGAATTCTGGCAGGTTTACCAGCCATCTGAAGAGGAGCTTAGAGGCTATCTTGATCCATATGAAAATGTTCTTTGTACCGAGTGTCTGCAAGGTGGGGAGGATGCGCTTATGCTTCTTTGTGACCTCTGCGACTCACCTGCACATACTTTTTGTGTTGGTCTCGGACGCGAGGTACCAGATGGAAATTGGTACTGTGATGGATGTAGGCCAACAGCCCTTGCTTCCTCAAATGCTCAAGGTCTGAATCCTACTCCAGATCATGAAGCAAGCATCGATTTACATGTCGGTTCATCACCTGGTTCTGCTGTTCGCGAAACTTTCGATCTCAATGAGGCATATGTACCTGACACCCCACTGTCCCAAGTAGCTGGGCACTCTCAGTCACCGAGACATTTAAATGGACATCTTCAACCCACTTCACCTGCCTCTGGATCTGGGGCATTCACTCTACATGACAGACGTCGGATACAGCGAGTGATACACCAGTTTCTTAATAGCAGAAGTCGGCAATCTGAAGGATTTGATGGTGTGGCTTCAGCATCAGCGAACAGTCTTTTAGGATCACCAATTGGACGTGGAGTTATAGCAACTCAAAACACCATTATCCCAAGGATGCCTCCTCAAAATATCTTTCGGGGAAGACTAGCTGACTATAGCTCATACAATAGGGAAGCCTTTTCGCCACGATTAAGCAATTTGAGGGGTGGTGCACTTCAAAGTCAAGCTTCTACCTCCAACAATCACACTTTTGGTGGACTATCAGAAAGTGAATATGCTGGGATTAATCCAGGAATTGGTGGGGGTTTGGGCCAGCAGCAGCTGCATCCTTGCAGTGCCACATCAAACACAGGGGTTGATGCTAGCACGTCCCCATTTCAATTTACAGAGGTGAGCAGTGAGGCATTGTTTCTAGTAAAAAGAAAGGATAATAATTGTTAAGGATCATCTTAAAAGTTGGGTATGCCTGCCATTGTCAAAACAATAACATGCTATTTTAGAATCTCGCCTTATAGGGGTCATGTTTTTTTTTGGTTAATAATCATGATGCATAATTTATTTTGGTTTTCCATAAAGATTTCAGAAGCTTAGTTATCCTCCCTAAATCAATTTCTACTACCCCAAAGAACTTGTCTAAATTTGACTTTAGAATAAATTTAAATTTTGATAGCTGTGCCTGCTGTATTCAGCTCACAGTAGTATCCTATCACTCTGAATTGTTCATAACTGATCTCCTCAAACATCTTGTGTGACTATTTATACTCTCAACATCTTGTTTACTTGGATCTGCTATGATGAGGCAGGCCACTGTACCCTCAAGGACATTGCAAGGATCTCTACACACTCGCTTTTAGCTGCAGCTGGAGATGAATAGTGTTGCATTGGACTAGTTCAAGCACAGTGAGAATACACAGAGTTCCTTATGAGGGACCATTTCAGAGATACGCAGGTACATTGAATTGAAGATTGATGCCTTATCTTGCTCCCATTGCTTTGTCAGGAATGTGGTGAGAGTGAGTAACATCACGTCCTCCTCCACCCTTCTTGTCCCAAAATCCTGAGTTGGGCGGGCCTTTTGGTATCCTAATAGTGTAGGATTTACTTGATTTTGTTCACACAACATTCGCTAACATATGGTAGATTAGATTGTTGTTGACGTTTGTTTGTTATTGGTATATGGATCAAGTACGACCAGGCGCTTTGTACACACACATCTCTCTCTTTCTACCTGCAATTTATTGGCTTGCGATTCTTTTACAAGTGTGAACTGCGTTTCTTCAGCCATGTTATTGGTTGTGACCTTTCACTTTAATTTGCGTCGTTGATACAATAAATTATTAAACTTGTAAGGTGAAGTAAATACAAAGGCTGGCTCTGACTGTGAAGAGGCTTCCAATTATTTGATTCAAATAAAACTCCAATGAATCAGTACACTCTGTTTTGCAGTACTGGCTAATCAATAGAAATCAAGATAATACTGCTATTCTGCTTTTTGTGGGCAGCTAGCTAGCTATCTAACCTTTTGCAAAGAAATATAGTTCTTAGCATTTGATTTCAGCACAACAAATTAAAATCAACAATAATGCAAATTACCAGAAAAATAATAATACCCGAAGTCTACCATCTTCTTCATCATTAAAGGATGAACAACAAACCAGAAGAAACATCAATAATCAACAAGACCTACAACTAACTCTACATAGCATATAATACATTTATTATTACGACATGGCAGGGCAGGCCGGCAGCCCCTTCTTGCAGTTCCCAGCCACTTGGACAATAGCAGCAGCAGCATTGCATGAACTTACAAACTATCATCGAGCATCACTGACAACAGCATTCCTTGAACAAAGTCGCTTCTCCTGGTTTTCTCCTCCTGATCTTTGATAGACATTGGCGGCTGACGAGGCTTTCTGCATAACAGTATCCAGTACAAGAGATTTATGAATCAAAGAACCTCCAGCTAGCTTTAAGGTCAAAATTAGATGATAATGTAATCGGTTTTCAAGAGGGCCAAAAGTGACAGTACTAACACAAGTTACATAAACTACAAGTGCCTCGTTGTCATGGCCCTCTCCAATATAAGCTGATTATTCTCTACATTTAGAACACTGAAAATACCTAATGCGCAAACCCAAAACACAGAAAAGCAAAAAATAGTCGTCTTATGTTAAGGCCAGATATGGTGCGTCTAAAATCCCAAAAACACTACAGCAACACATCAGGCCCACAATGGACCTTGGTGATCATTACTACTAACTTCTATGGCTAGCTGCGGTTGGGGCTCGGACAAAAACTTATCCTGTTAGTGCCTCACCGGTTTCTTAGGGTAACAAGACTACATTTGGAATAGAGTACAAAGATACACATAAAAGATCAAGTCTTATGAATAAGAAATCATTTTCATACCCATTCTTCCATAATATTTAGATGCCATTTTTTATTTTCATTTCTCCAGGACCGTCATAATGAACCTTCATCCCCTAAGGTGGTGAGAAAAACTTTTTAAGGGAAAAAAAAGAAACCAATTCATGCCTTATCAATCACAGTTGAAGCGGAGACAAAGACAGGAAACAAACAAGTTCCACTGGTAGCAATATTTAGATTGAGTTTGTTCTATAGGTAATCAGATTTTGGCGCTACCAATTCTCAGTCACACTTCATTCACAAGTGCCACATACAAGCATGCAATGGGATATGATGTGCATAATAGATTCAAGTCTTTTGAAGGGTTGGTTTATACACCAGACGTCCAGAGTAATGCGACAGAAGTATCAATAACAAGGAGATAGGGGATCTTTTGCATCAGATGTTGGCATGCTGCCTCATGATAGAGCGAAACAACTAGAGCAAACACTGCTACGGCTAAAAAATGAACCTACCTCTCTGAAACGCTCCCAATTGTGCTTCTCTTGGCTAATGTCGACTCTGCTGATGAGTGTGATGGTACACTTTCATAATCTTCAACCATTGGCAAGATAAATGAGGATAAAACCGGGTCTGGGGCTGCATTTTCTGGAGAAACTATGCAGGAAGACCCTCCAAAAAGGGATTGCAAGTTTCCTTCTCTCAGCTCTCTCCTCAACAAAGAAAGAGTTGAATACGAACCAGATTTTCGTGATTTTCTCTTGCGCTGCATGTAATATTTAGTCAAGGGCTTAAAAATTGTTGGTCACTTGAGGAATAGAGCATACAATTCTATCTGTTACAGAAGCAAATGAAAAAGTTGTTTGAGCTGATATAATTTGAACTGCAAGACATCTGCTGAGTGCTACTTTGATTATGTAAGTCTGATTTCATGCGTTGCAGCATTGTCTTTCCAACATTAATAATGTCAGTAAAAATCTTATGCCGGATTTTTTAAGAAGAACATAGGGAAACAATAGATGTTAGACGATAAACTGTGATCAATAGATTCAACAAAAGATTAAAATCATGAAAATGCTAAAAGGATATCTTAAAAATATTGCCGTGTTGCAACATTATATGAGCTACCATATCTACACCCACCCTCATCGCACACACAGGACACACCTGCAAGAATGGTGCCTCTATTAGTAGATCTTCTAACAGATAGCATCTGAATAAAATGATCAAATACATACTTCGAAAGAAAACAGTGTACCAAACTCTCAATGGAAAATAATTAGCTAAACATTCTTTCGGTAATCAAAAGAGAAGATAAATCATGTCACGTGGAGAAAACTTCAAAGTAGTATGAAATGACTTCTGGAGCCATCTCGAACAAACAAAGACAACTAGAAACTGACTCATACCTCTCCCTCATCCAATCAAATGCTAGATATCTCAAAATGATCAAGAACAACACCAAAATTTTTGCAAATAATTAACAATTATATAATCGGACTCACCCCATTCTTGGCTTCTATAGGATGCTCATCATCAATGTGGCAGCAGAGTCCCACAATATCGAAATAGTCTGAACAGAAAGGGCATGGATACTCCTCCTTCATGTCATCATCCATGTCAATCTCTTCAAAGCCCATGAGCATTTCTGCATCACAGCCATCCCATTTCAATCCTATAGAGAATACCAAGGGATGAAAAACCCCAAAAGTTAAGAAAATAACAAACACAAATTCAGCTGTGAGATTTATAGCAAGTCATATAAATATTTCTATCTTTACAAACGCGCACATATGAAACCATCCAGCCATTCAGTGTTTACCGACACATTATCTTAGGAAAATAAGCCACAAACTAACTCGTTCCTCGTCAAAGGAAAGTTTCACATATAAACCGTACTAAATCCATAACACAAACCTCAAATGAGACGTACCATTGGAGAAATTATACAAAGATTAATTATTCTAACAAACCCAGATTAAAAAACCATTCTTTATACAGAAAAGTACCCCCACCAAGAAACGTTAAGCCATTAAGAGGGGAATCCTTAACAAAAACCACATCTTCAGCATCTAACAAAAGGCCCAGATAAAGATTATAAATTTAAGAAAAAAAAGAAAAAAAAATGCCAACAACAAGAAGAGGCTTTGTACTAACCGGATCGAGATTGAAGAGCAGACTGATAGCGCTTGGAGGCCGAAGACAAACGAGCAGCCCAAGAATTAGAATCCATGACTTCCTTGTTGTCGACAACCCCAAAATTGGAAAAGAATAAAATTGTTCGGAGCAAATCCGGAGCTGTCTTCTTGTCAAGAGCTATGAAATTGTAGGAAGGGGAATTCCTTAGTTTAATTTAGAGGAGTTAAGAGAGAGAGAGAGAGACGACGATGGCGGTGAGATGAAAGGAAGAGAGAGAAATGGATGAGAGGGGAGGGTGGTTCCCCTGCCTTTGCCTGCCAGGTGAAATGAAAATCCACCGAAAGGAGCTGAGAGTTGTCTTCCACACACCTTTTATATTCTACCCTCTCTCTCTCTCTCCATCTGTATATATTGAAAAATTCATTCACTATAACTCCACATAAGTTTCAAGTAGGCCCCACATTACTTATAGCTCCGTTTTCCTTGAGAAGATTATTTGTTCTCCTCGCTCCAATTCATTTTTCTGATCCATTCCTAACTTCCTATTTACAACCCAATTATCATTCGCAGATCTATCCAATCTTGTTTTGATTCATGCTTGTATTTTTGTTCAATGGCGACGAGGAACCGGACAATTTTGTTTAGAAGATATAGGGATGCACTCAAGAGCGTCAGGGTTCCAGCGAGGTCGTCGCCGTCGATCCCCGGCGGTAGAGGAGGTCCGGTTATCGAGCTCTCCACGGCCTCCTTGCTTAACCCTAACCGATCTTACACTCCTCTTAGCACCGAAGACCCCGGAACCTCCAGGTGCCTTCCGTTTACCGATTTCTACTATGCTGTCTATTATTGCCACTTGGGTTTTATTTATATCATTTTACTTTTAATCGATACCTACTTCTGATTTTGTTTTTCATCTTTTTGAGATCAATCCAATACTGTTGAGTTAATGAACTGGGGTTGGCATTGATTTTGCCTGAAAGCATAAGCAGAACTTCACTGAAGCATGTGATCCTCTGTGTTATTATATTTAGGCCTAGATGATGATATGGGGAGTTCAAAAGAATTCTTTTATTAGCTTAACGATTTTACATGTTATTGTTCTATCTGAAATTATGAATTATTTTGAAACCTTGAAAGCCTTTTCCATCGCATTTTAAGAGATTCACAAGAATGGTGATCCACTCCATTATGATAGGATATTGTGTGGATGTATCTGAAGAAATAGCACCAGTTACTATGGTAACTCATGGTATGTTTAATTTATTACTACAGCATGGGAACAGTTACGGTAGGTTTACCACCAGCTTGGGTTGATGTATCTGAAGAAATAGCGACTAGCATACAACGAGTCAGAGGGAAGATGGCTGAGTTATCAAAGGCTCATGCCAAGGCTTTAATGCCTTCATTTGGAGATGGTAAAGAGGATCAACACCAGATTGAGGCACTAACACATGAGATAACTAATCACTTAAAAAAATCAGAAAAAAGATTACAAAGACTCTCTTCTGGTGGACCGTCAGAGGATTCAAATATCAGGAAAAATGTCCAGGTATAATATTATGTATGCTGAAGTGCATGTGACCATAATTATATGTGATGATCTTCTGTTTCCTGAACTGTATGTGACTATAAGTCGATTCTGTAATCTTCTCTCAGCTGAACTTTTTAGGATTACAAACTCGTTTGGAAATGTCTTACGTTAAAACTATGCAAGTCAGTTCAGTAGATAAATTTTAGTTTCTGATGCAAGCTGAAGAATATTGTAGGGTTATTGTTTTCTGTATAGGAAGGGATTTATTTTAATATTATGTATGATATTGTAAGTATTCTCTCCTCTTCTAGTATCTGTGTCTGTGGAGCTGCCAACTATTAGCTAATCTTTTCTTATTTGAGTAGTGGATTTGGAAAAGAATGGAGTATAACTGTGGCATCTGTAGTTTTCCATTAGTCATAGATGTGGTTTTTCTTTTACATATATGAGATTGCTGCTGTTAACCACATAATGTTGCTCACATTACATGTTTTGGAATATTATTGATCGTGCCTATGTTATGGAGGTTTGTGCTGAGAGTATAAATGGATGATTGTTCTTAAAGTACATTATTTTTCTCACAGCGGTCGTTAGCTACCGACCTTCAGACCCTCTCTATGGAGCTACGGAAGAAACAGTCAACATATTTAAAACGACTTCGACAGCAAAAAGAGGTATGATTTCCTTTCTATCTGGGAATCAAATCTGAATGCAAAAACATTTTGACATCAACTTTCATATCAGTGAAATAGTATATTTATCTCTGTGATGGAAAATGTCCTTTCTGTGGTTTCTAATTCTGAGCTTCATGCGTGCCATATAAGTTGATCAGCAGTTATACTTGCCATGTCTTGGCATTCTTGTATGTAGCCAAGCTCTAATGCCTATTATATACAGGGTTCTGATGGGGTTGACTTGGAAATGAATTTAAACGGGAGCAAGTCGATAAGGGATGATGATGATGATGATATGGATGACATAGTAAGGGGATTCTATTTATTTTTTTCATTTGACTTAAACTTCTAGCTCTACGGTTTCAGTGTCTTGGTTGGATTATTAGACAAATTATGTGCTCCGATGATTGTGCAAAGAACTAATGCGCGTGCGCACGCGCACACACACACATGCATATATATGTAGCGAGTGAGTTCTAGACTGGATGTATTTTCCTTCTAATCTGATCGTATCATTTCCATGCGAGTTATTACATCCATAGTAATATGAGTTTTCCCTGATCGCTGCTTTGGGTTGAGATTAGGAATATCTTAGACATGTAAACAATGGCCTGGCCCATCCACTTATCAGTCTCACCCAATCATACATTTCTCATTCAAAACGAGTATAAGATCACCTTCCCTGGAGCAATTCTTTGGTCGCCAACCTAGAAATTCATAATTATTTTAGAAGCCCTGATAACCTTCTGAGTATTGCTTCTTTATCCCCGTTACCTGACTAGCATACAAACTTCTAATTATGTCATTAGTGTATGCCTAACCTCAAGTTTGCCAACATCACTTTGTTGTAGGGATTCAGTGAACATCAAATGGCCAAAATAAAGAAAAGTGAAGCATTTACTGCAGAAAGGGAGAGAGAAATTCAACAGGTGATTTAAAAGATTATGTTCTCCCTATGATAGAGCACTAGAGATTGTTTTACTTATGGAACTTTTGTTGGTTTTTAGGTGGTGGAATCAGTGAATGACCTTGCACAAATTATGAAGGATTTGTCGGTATTGGTCATCGATCAGGTTGGATATTTTATTCCTTTCAAGATAGCTAGTAATGTAGCAGATGTTGGATTAGCTTAATATATGTTGGCAATGTTGCCTCCAAACAGGGGACTATTGTAGACAGGATCGATTACAATATCACGAATGTTGCAGCTTCAGTAGAAGATGGTCTGAAACAGCTTGAAAAGGTCCATTCTATTTTCCTATTGATAGATATTGGATCCTGGGTTAATTGATGATTAAACTTGTCTTGCAATGAACCAAATTTGCAGGCGGAGAGAAGTCAAAAACAAGGTGGCATGGTTATGTGTGTGACGGTTCTTATTATTATGTGCTTTGTGATGCTACTACTCTTAATTTTGAAGGAGATCTTCTTCTAATCAATGATGATATATAGCAGCACATGTTAATGCTTCTTGGATATACTATCACCATACTGCTTCAACACAATGGTCAACCAAGTTATCTTACCAAATGTTCCGGTGCTTTGTTTCTTGTACAACTTCTTTTGCAGCCAACATGGAATGGAAGTGTTTCCTTCATCATGTATGGCTCAGTTGAGGATTGATTTTATACTCATTCTATTATCTCCTTGCAGGAGTAGTAGTATATTATAGTAGTAACAGTTAGTTAGTGTACACGAATGCGAATGCGATGCCTTATTTTTTGAGTAAATGATGCCAAATATTGCAAGGATCGTCCAAGTCAGACAAGTAACGAAGGAGATATGAAATTTATCCGGCAAATATTGGTTTAATTCATTATAATTCTCTTGTTACTTGTCGAAACTGTCCGATTCTTTCGCGGTAGTAAATCTATTTCGGATTTATTTCTTTTCTAATTAATCAGTCCAATAGCTTTCTAGGTTTACATGTGATGCCATTAAACGCAAGTTGGGGTTTTGATTCCCTTGAAAGGAGATAGATGGTTGTCTGGAAAGGAAAGGAAAGGTGCAATGGGTTTTGATTACAGCTAGCTTTGAAACTATGAAGATATTTCCGCAATATTTATTATCTAAAAGGCAGACAGGCAGGCAGGCAGGCAGCATGAGTTGAGGAATTTGAAACACATAAATTATTTATATCTATGCTAATTAATCATCATAAGTGGGGTGGTGGTTGTGGTGGAAATCATCAAGGGAGGCAGCAGCAGCAGCAGCTCCAACTCCTCCATCTCCGGTGGAGATGCCTTCCATGAGAGCGAAGGCCATGTCTTGGGAGGGGCGCCAATGTCGTTTGCGTTGGTTGATGAACCAGTTATTGATCTGCTTCTGGTCCAGTCCAGTCGTCTCCGACAGCCTATTCTTCTCCTCTTCCTAAACATAATCAATAATTCAAATAATTACTCCTACTGTACTATACTATACTATGCATGCATGGAGTATTTAACTAATAGTAATGAATGGAATGGAATGGAATGGAATGGAATGGAATGAATGAAATAACCGTGGGGTAAGGCCATCTGTAGTGAGTGCTCCACCACTCCAACAATGCAGAAATGGCATCCTTTGGGAGTTTACCCTTTTTCCTTTTCTTCAACATTTCTTTCCTCAAACTCCTCACATACCCACTGTATTTCCTCGTTAGCATCTCTTTCAACTCCTCTGCATTACTATTATTATTAGTATTCATATCGTAATTACAATTACTATAATCATTCATATTAATCCCATCTTCCACTGCTGCTGCTGCTAATTGATCTTCTTCTTCCTCTTCTCTGCTGCACCATCTCATTTCCTCCCATGTCGTTGATGATTCTGATTATTATCACATCCAAATGTATTTTTTTATTTTTGTTTTATTTAAGACAATTCCGGGCCATGTCAATAAACACCATACAATTGTACAACCTAACACCAACCAATAAAATTAAGCTGTACTACGTCCTACTACTCAACCTACACCATACATATTCAAATCACAACTTTGTACGTACTCAGCTCTATAGAAAAAAAGGACATTAAGTAAATAAGTATCAGGAGATTTAATTTAATTAATCTGTCCTTTAATCATATATATCTAGTTTAATAATTATATATAAACAAAAGTTCACGTGTATAATAGTAAGCAACCAATCAGCGCACATGATAGCAAGCCGGTGATTCCAGAAAGAAGCCATGAAAATAAATGCAAGGGATCCCAAATATGAACAAAATTTAATTAAATTAAGTTCTTTTCACATTTTACATGGATTTACTTAAAATCATAATTTATGACTTATGAGCAGTTTATTAGATTTGAGTTCCATGAAATGATCTAAAGTGTATATATATATATATATATATATATATATTTGAATACGTTCTATCTCCTAATAAAAACAAATCAAGAATTAATTAGAAGAGAATAAGAAGTTGCTTATGTATGTTAATTGTTTATTCTACACATATGGTTGAAATTAGTAGTGAAGGGAACGCAAGTAATAGAAAGTAAAAGAAAGAAAAAGAAAATGTAGGTAGGTACGTACGAGTAGAGTGATAGGGAATTAGGGTTTCCTTGCAGAGATCAGTGAGTTGAGATCCAATGGTGCTCAAGAAATTGGTGGCCTCGTTGAATGGCTTCGATATTTCCTCCTTATACTTGTGTAGAGCGTCACAATATGATTTCTGTGTATATATATAGTTGCAAGATAATGAATTAATCGATGGGAGAGGAGAGATAATAAAAATGCAAGAAATGTAATAATTACCATAAAGTGATCGAGTTGAGGATCATGTGTTGGCCCTATCTGATCATAATCCCTAGGGTTGAGGTATATGGGGTGTTGATGATTTTCTTTTCTGATTTCTTCAAGAACTGAAGCCATTTCTGGGGGTGCCCCCACCTTATATATTTCACCATACACCAACTATATTAATATATATTGAGAGAGCTAGTGGCAGAATAATGAAACATTAGAACAGTACTTGTGAATTAGGTTAGTGAGTAGTAATGAATAACATCATCATCACCTTTGTGCAGTCGATGTAGGAAGAGAGCAAGGTAGGATAAAGAGGGTGATTAGCGATCTGGGCCTTGATTAGTTGTCCATGATGGTGATGGTGATGATGATGGTAAGTAGTAGATTGAGAACAATGATATTGTGAAGGTGCTGTTGCAGTTACAGTATGATGATAACTGCTGCTGCTGCTTCCATCTCCAAGAATAGTGGTAGTAGGGTATGGCATTGATGAAGAATAACCAAACGACGACGATGATCGGTATAGCTCATCCATTATATATATATCATTCACTCCTCAGTACCCTTATAATAATACTCGATCATGAACTAGTCTTGAATCACTCTACTTTTAATGCAACCCAAACAACACCTTCAATATTATTCACACGCATGTATGATGTTTTGTGACAGTGTGTAGGGGTGGAAGAAATAAGCAAAGCCCCATGTGGGGAGCAGCAGGCCAGATTTTTATCACTAGAAACAGTGATTCTTAGGTATTCAATGTTCACTACCAGTATAGGTATGTAGGTATAAACGAGACGAGGAGTAGTTCTTTCGTATATATATAATCAATCACTTGATGTAAGCAAGCAAAAGCAAAGGAGGGAGTGAAGAAAAGGACAGTGGGATAAAGTTACTAAAAGGAGCAGACAAAGGTTTGGGGAAAGACCTCAAAGGTATGTAAACAGAAACACAACACAGCAGAGAGTGGGAATAAATAAACATTCAAGCTAAGGTAGGTTTTTGGAAAAGACAAAAAAAATAGGAAGATGATGAATGAAATTAATTAGTGGAGGGGGATGAAAATGAAATGATGAATGAAAAGGAGTATGTGAATAAGGGAGCCAGCCATAAGCAGTAAGAATGAGATATTATTATGGACAAGTACAACACATAGAGACAGAAGAAGAGACTAGTCTGCAAGAGTGACATGACTTTAGCCACCTTTCGAGAGGTGATTGGCTAAAGACCTTTGCAATAGCAATGACCCCAACACCTTTTTTTGACTCTTATCTATTGCCCCACTACTACATGGTATTGGTACGGTATATAATAGTAAAAACTTACATTCTACTGCTCCACTGCTTTCCCTACCTAAACACCCTAAACTCCAACTCTACTCTACTTACTATTATAATAATGCATGAATTATCTCTTCCCTCTTCACTTTCCATTCATCATATGTGTTGGGCTTCATCGATATAACCTTTTTAAGCTTACAAATAATACCCTTAATAGACACTAATTGAGTTCAGTTTATTTGGTATGTGTTTATTGCACGATCTTTTTCTAATTAAAAAAACTGAACAAAGTTCTTACACCTTTCATATAAGTTCTTTCACATTCGTCATTCCACTTGCCATCATAAAATAATACTAACACTTCTCAATCTTGTCCCTGGTGCATTTTTACATGAATTGGTCCAGAAGCAAATAATCATCACTGTTTTATGCCATATCTTGTGGACAAATTGCCCAGGATCTCAGCATACTCTGCACTTCCCTTACTAAATACTTCATTCCATATCTTCAACAGATCTGTTTCAAATAATAATAAGAAACCCATCTAGGTAAGTCTTGTATTTAATACCCCACTGTAGATATAAGTTATATCACATACCAGCCTTATCACTCGATGAAAGGCACATGATGATCATATCAAATCTCGGGACTTTGGTCAGATTTTGCAAGTATTCAACACCTAATGCCATGTCTTCCCTGCCAAAAAGTAATATTATTTGCATGACTGCATGTTATTCGATAAAAAAGAAAGCTTACATCTAATATTGAAAGGTTAGCATCTTACATGAAAAAGGTGGCCATGCACCTAATGATATCAATAAGTATTGGAGCTGACAATGCATTCTTAAAAATCCCAGGCAATGCACTTGGTGATGTGACCTGAATAATGGAATTGGCAACTTTATTTCAGGGCTAAAACAAAGCTCTCGTAAGTGAATGTTAAACATGTTAACACGGTTTGTTTCGAGACAATTCAATTAAGATGACTGTCATTTGTATGGTCCATAAATTAAAGCTCGGTGAAGAAGACTGTTTACATTTGAACATTATTTTTAAAGACTATTGCCAACTTAAAGAATTGTAAAAAGACAGCATTCAGAAAAAAATAAAATGAAAGTTCGCACCTTCAATAAACGAGATTGTAACTCACGTTCACCAGAAAGTCCTCGCCAGGAAACCTCGAATTGATAAGCCGAAGTTGGTGGAGCAATGTTTTTTGCAGCTTCTGCCTTCGCCAGGTCAGCTGCTTTTGTGGCAAGCTCTTGCACAGATGCCCTCAGCTCCAGCTTGCTGTTTTGAAGTTTTCCCTGTCAAAAGTTCGAATAAGGAGCAGTCACTAAGAGACTTGGTGGGGAAGGCGAATATTGGTACTGCATGCAAACATGAGAAACACTACCTAGAGTTGAGCATGCAACAAGATGAACACCAACTAGCAAACACTATCATGAAAAGCTTTTCTTTCATCCCAAAATATCGTATAACTATGTAGTAATAATGAGTTTGAAGGCATAAAAGGCCTTGTTGACATTTTGTGCATTAGATTCAACCAAATGCAAAAGATACAAGAATGTTGTGTGTATAAAAACAAGGAGCAATAATTTTCATGAAAGCAAGACCTCATCAAACCTTAGCACACTTTGAGACAGCATCATCACGGGATCCACTGCTTAGAGTGCTGTTCCCTTTATTTTCCATAGATGCTTGGCTTGAAACTTCTTTAATATTAACCTGCCAAACAGGTTTCAGAGGTAAAAAAAAGTTAGCAATTGTGCACCAACCAACACAACAGAATACCCAAATGTATACAGGCCCACATTAAAGTACAATAGCCCAAGAAGCTAGGTGAATCATAAAAGATATATAGGAACTTTGGGTCACTATGATATGAAAAGAAAAGTGAATATTGTTACAGCAGACTTCACACCTTGGAATCATCCTTTGCTAACTTAGGCACTGTTCCTGCAGGAGAACTTGTTGCATTCATATTGGCAACGTCTACTTTTTCTTGCCCTGCTCCCTTAAATGATCTTGTTAATGCCCCAGATGTCTTCTTCAGAATCTCCTAAAGTTGTAAAAGTAGCAAAATTTTAAACCAAAGAATCAAGAAAACAGACGGATGCAAGATGAAGAATGGAAAAGCAGACTTCTAATTTTGAAGGAACACCTAACTAGGATTCATTCTCTTAGTTAGAGTTTTTTCCATGGTGTATACGTGGTACCGCAACATAGACCTACCAACAAATTATTACAGTACAACTTAATAATGCATGTGTGGTTTTTACTTATACAATGATTAGATGATTGTTTTTCTCAATCATATCCAAGCCTGGACAAAAACATTGTAAAAGACATCATGACAGACTACAAAATAATATTGTATAATTCTTTTAGTCAGCAAAATCAAACATTACCTTTTCAAGCATTTTTTTGCATTCAGCATATTGCTTCTTGATATCTTGATTTTGTGGTTCCAACCTCAAAGCAAACTCAACATCTGTGTTACTAAAAAAAGTTGAGTTTAAAGTCTAAGGGAGTGAAGATCACTGAATAACAAAACATTTGAAGATACTACCATCAATAGACTCCTTGAGTTTCCCAAGTTCTTTTCTTGCAGTTGATCGACGAGAGTAAGCTTTTATGTAACGATCATCTAAATTCAAAGCTTCAGTACAATCATTTTCAGCATCCAGGAACCTATTTCAGATGACAAAACAGCTGAAGGTGAGGGTTTTCCATGTAACTTTACAGATTTAACAAATGTCACCGTAAACTAAAGTACCTCTTGACTTTAATGTATGCCATTGCCCTATTTGCATAAGCTACTGCAGTTGGTGATAGTGCAATGCTCCGAGAGTAGCAGTCTATTGCTTCATTGAATTTCTTCTTCTTAAAAAATTCATTACCCTAAAAATGGAAATAGAAAGGAAAGTATGAGTAACTCAGGAGCGCTAATAACAGCATGCGGATTGATCAGTTGAAATTTGAAACTGAAAACCAATACCAATTCTTTCTCGGAATTGGCATCAACAACACCCTCGTCGAATGAGACTGTGCTTGCTAATTGACTGAGTGCCTCATATTTCTTTAAATAATCGTGCTGTCTGGCACTATTATCAGTTGTATTCGTTCCATTAACTCTAGCGTTATCAGGAATTCGACTTGAAGGATCCTTTTCGAACATACCAGAAGGAGAGTGTCACACTATAATACAATTTATTTGAATTGAATTACAATTCCAGATATCTACAATCTACTCACCAGCTTTCGGTTTCCAAAAGCATCTGATTTCAGTTTCTTATCTTTCTCCTTCAGAGACAATTCCCAGTCCTGCAAGTTGTTCAAGAGCCCCTCCACGTCCTGCTCAGTAAAACATCTCGATATAAAAATAAATAAATTTCGTAGCCCTAGAACATTCAACAACCCAATTAACTATCTCAAAATTCCTAAAAGCAAAAGACAGGTGAACTCAAATCAATACAAGCAACAATCTCTATCATAAGAGCGAAGTAGGGGAAATTGGGGAAATGAGTACCGGGGAGTGATGGCGAGAATGCTTTGAGGAGACTTTCGCCATTGTTGTACGGAAATGGAATTCGAGTTTTTGCTGTGGTTTTAGCTTTGCCTGCGCTTAGTAAGAAGAGGCCAACTCTCTCGACATTTCCATTCACCAAAACAATTATAATAAAAGCGCATTTTGAAGAAGTGCGACTTTAGGCATATTTTCGAAGATGGACAATTTTCGAAGATGGACAATTTTCGAATTTGTGTATTTCACCGTATTTGAAAATTGACAAAATCTCATTTGGAACTTACTAATTCATAATTATGATATTTATAAATTCCTGTGACAATGTCACTATAAATTTTTACTTTTGCATATCATTTTATATTTAACAATATTAAATTTAATATTTTATTAAAAATTTTATTTGCAAAATGTATTACCCGACGGCCGTGAGCAGGTGAACATTATCATATATGTATACATTCTTCTTCCTCCCATCTCTTTACTACTTTCTTGTAAAAGAATTGGTGGAATCCAACAATTACAACCTTTTGACAATAATTAAAAAATAATACTCCATCTGTCCCAACTAAGTTGGGGCGTATACCATTTTGGGTCGTCTCAACTAAGTTAGAGTATTTCCTTTTTTAAATATCTTTTCATACACACAATTTAAATAATATATATTTCTATCATCACTTTATACACTTTTCAACTCTAAACATACAATACTTAATTATCGTGCCAAAAAAAATGCCTCAACTTAAGCGTGTGGAGGGAGTATATAAAAGAAACTACATTGGGCCCATTTGTGGACTGCACCCAAATATCCTTCTAGAAAAATTGCCACCAAATTGCATGATCGTCAAGATATACATACATGCTCATTTTTTGGTAAAAGTAATTGTCAAACTCTACAGGCATAGTCATTTGATTGCTTAGAATTATGTCAGCATATATGCATTACATTACATTGCTCAACACACAACTATTCTCTCCTCTCCTTCCATTTCATTTTCCCAGACAGGAGCAAATATGCCAAGATCAGAATTGGAACATGATTTTCTTCCCCGAGTTTCAAGTGCACGCGACGAGCATCAGAAGAAAACGACCCTGTGAACTATGGAAGCAAAACATCACCACTGATAAACCAATTTAACAAGCATGCAGTGCCTTGTAGCACTGAAGGCTGCAAAGTGGGAGCTTTGACTTGGAATCCCTGTACTTGTACACATTTGTACAAGACGGCGCGGCACATTTCTCTCGTGGAGGAGGATACCTGCAAATCTATGCATAAATTCCTAATTTTCCATCTTCGTGCTTGTAGGTAAGCAATAATTGCAAAACAAAGAATGCACAAATTAAATATAGACCTTTAAATGGAGATTTCACTGAAACATCTATCAACATGTTTTGGCCGCGTAAACTCTGATTAAAAATACCTGCAAGACTTGGGTTCGAATATACTTGGGAGGCCGATCTCGTCAGGAAATGTCACTACTGTCCCTGAAGGTCCCATGACCCATCTAACAGCATCAGGTGCAATTGTAGCAGCATTTGCATTCCTCTCCTGCATCATCATAATGGCTAGCTGGCTAAATATATAGAGTTCTTTACGGAAATAAATGCTTTTCCCACAAATTTTTTTTTATACCTGTGCTAGCTCCTCCTGCCGTTTTTTATTCTTCTCCTCTCGCCTTTTCCTGCTAGAATCTTGACCCAATATTTTTCTGATGGCTTCAGCCTAATAACAAAGAAAATATAACTACTGTAACCAGTTAATGTAAAACTTGATTCTTGAAAAAAGCAATAATATATACGAATTCGTACATCATCACTGAACAATGACTGAGAATAAAAGCAAGCACACCTCAGATTCACGAGCAGCCTTCTCATTTTGTATCCTACGCCTCTGGGCAGCCTCAGCTCTTTTCAGTTGTTGCTCTACTTCTGAAAGTTGTTCCTTTGTCTCTGACAATGATAACATGAAAGATAAGCAACCAATTCTCCAAGAAATAATATAAGAATAAGCAATTAACTAGGTTCAACAATACGAAATGCTCACTTCTTGGTGGGGCAGGTGGTAACCCATCTGGAAATTGGATAGATTTACCACCCAAACCAGGTGAGACCTCTCTGCCAGATAAAGTAGCCCTACGACGAGTAGTCATTGAACTTTCTTTGGAGTATTCAGCAACATCAATTGGTGCCTTCCGCTGTTTTTTATTCTTGTGTTCGTCCTCACCATCATATACTGATTCTTCCTCATCTGAATAGTCAGTGTCTTCAGAAGCTCTTGCAGATCTGGATTTTTTACTTTCTTTGACTGATCTTGAGGAGACATAATCTCCAATGCCCAAAGAAGAATCTTTAATATCTCTATCCATTACCTTAGAGATCTCCCGTAACTTCTTGCCTCGAACGGTACGATCTTCATATTCTGCATTATCATAAGATGATTTTCTTGAAGTTTTGAGCTTTTGAAGGTATCGGATCTCATCATCATCATCATAATCATCATCCTCATCATATTCTTCGGTAGCCGAATATTTCTTGGTCATGGACTTGTTTTTAGATGATCTATCATGCTTTGAGGCTTGCTTGACGGATTCTTCAGGTATATCTTCCCCAAAAGAATCTAATTTCACAAAGCGAACACCAGTCTTGGAAAAATCTTTCCATGGAACACCATGGAGGCCAACCTTCTGAGTTCTTTCATGGATATTGAAATTTTCCTGTTGACAGACACCAAAGTTGTGAGGTATTCAATTCAAAGCTGCAAGGTACTTGGCCCTAAAATAAATGCTAAGAAACTAAGCATGCCGATATACAAGAACAAATTAGCTGTGAACCCGTTTCCAAGTAAAGTTTAGTTGTGCAGCTGGATAGAAGAGTAAAACAGTCAAAGAGGCAGGATCCTAATCAAATTAGAATTTAGAAAAGGAAGTTTTCTCGTCACAAATCACATTTAGCATCTACAGCTGTTTTCTCATATGCATAGCCTTCCCATTTAGAAATATGGCTTACTAAGTTACGGGCCATAATTACTGAAAATCTATTAATCTATAGAGAGCAAATACCTGACTATTCAGCTTAGTTCGAGGATAAATGGCATCTGAGGAAGACTTTACAGCAAAAGTTCCAGCTACTGAAGAGCCACTGGTACTGGATCTCGTGTGAATAGTGTGTGTTACACCGCCAACCTTGAGTTTTACCTTATTGACTTTGTTTCCAGTTGCTTCAGTTCCATCAGATGATGTTCTTAGTGTCTCAGACTGTTGATCACCAGTCACTTGTTCATTCATCTTAATGTCTTCAAGAGAACTTCTAATGTCAGTGGATTCCACCAATGTATCACCTTCCCCGTAGCTCCTATGCACTGTTCCAGCATCAGAAATGTTTAGTGATGGTGTTGACAATTCTCTGCCCACACTTGGTGCATCACCGACATGGTCTGATGGAGTTGATGACAACGAAATAGAATCTCTATATTCTTGAGGAGATTCAGATTCATTAGTAGGACGACGATTCAAGTTACTTCTCTTCTTCCTCAGAGGTCTGCGTGTTGCATTACTTACAGAGTCTCCACAATTGCCCATATAAATGGGAGCAATACAATCAAAAGCTTATTTAACTTCTTTATCTTGTCAATAGAAATCCTAAAAAGAGAAACACATATCAGATTCTCCATAAATCACGTATAAGAGAAAAAACTGAGTCTCCTGCAGAACATTAACGTTCCCAAAAATTGAACCAAAAAAATTCGGAAAGTTTGATAAAAGACTAAAACTTGCTACAATTTTGAATATCACTCAACTAAGCACATCAGTTCATTTTAAGAACCCGACTTGGTTATTGAAATACATAGCCCTAAAGAATCAGAGGCACTGGTTTTAGGGCTAGCGCACATGAACCGACTTGAAAACATAAATTCTCTAACAAATACAAACATATTCAATTAAATCCTCAGCCACCAAATAAAGCACTAGATTCATCTTTAGCCCAGAAAATTCAATAATCCAGGTTTAATTTTGATTTCAATCTCGAACTGCCCGTACAATTACTAAATGCACTACTTCAACAAGAGACGCATAAATATGCAAAATCATCAAGCAATTCGCTTGCTTCAATTTTGGCAGAATTTTTTGCAACAATCATCAAGCAAACAAATCACCATGCAAACTAAAATTCTGAAGCAATCATTCAAAATTTGGCAGATTCTTTTTCTTCCTCCGACAAGACGGAAGAAGAGTAAAAAAATTGAATAAGAAAGCATAGAAGCAAAAATACCTGTACAGAATCGGAAAGCTTTCGAGCAGTAGCCACGCAAAATCGGAAAGAAGAATCGATGACTCATAGTGAATGTCACCGACTCACAGTCACAGTGGAAGTTAAAGTAAAGGCCTTCTTTTTTATTCCTCTCACATAAAGAAAATGAAGAAAAACCATTACTTTTTGTGATTAGTTATTAGTGTAATGAATTAATACTTAACCGTGCATGCAAAAAATGTAATCTTTAACCATGTTTATGGTTTTTTACTATTTAATATAAATACACAGCCTAATAAAATTAGGAATGATTATCACAAAATTTATCCAATTACTTACGTTTATTTCTCATCAAATCAATATTGATTAATACACAGAAACTGTCAAAAAGAGATTGTTAATTAGAAAAGGGAAATTAAGTCAAATATGAATGAATAAATAAAAAGTGAAAAACCGAAGAAGGATTCAGAAACTTGCTGGTAACGTAGATGAGAATATGATTGATTGGCTCAAAATCTAACTAAGAAATATAACAAGAATGATGCTATGCTATGCTATGCACATATTTTATTTTAGGAGAAGCAAGGAAACAAGAGATGTGATTGATTTAGACGAGGAAGATCGTTTTGAAAAAAAATAATAATAGTGGTAATAAGCAAGTGTGAATGCACAATGATTCCGGTAGATTCAAATAAATATTTCTTGCACGTATTGAAATGATCATATCATGTGTTATCAAATAGCAGCATGCAGTGTGAAAGCATAGAATGTCCGGTATCAAACAAAACAAATATTAATTGAGCTGCATAATTAACTACGAGTTTAATATACATATTATAATAATATTGCAGCGTGAAATGGTTCCCAGTATGAGCCTGGCTAATAGATTCTTGCTGCATGCTTCATACATATTTTTGTCATCCAACACTAATATTTGCTTACATAATGTGCATCAACATAGATTATACTTTCTTAATTCTATACATGTGTATATATAATTACTATTACATATGTGCATAGTTTATATTTTTGTCATCCAACACTAATACTTGCTTACACAAATTCAAATATAACTCATGCACATGCTAACGAATGAATTAGTTTATACCATGTTTTAATTGGTAAAATTATTTATTATTGGGCAAGGATAAAAGAGAGTCCTGAATTTAATATATATTGCCAAGAAACAAAATATAAACTATTTATTATCTCTTCATCCCTCAAAGCGAATTTGAATAGAATATTGATTAGGGTGGTGATAAAGAAAAGAGGATGGACAGAAGAGATATATACACTATAAATTAAAAGAGAATGAAATGCAATTTAATTTAGGATGTAATGAAAACAGTAAGTCAAACACAAAATCTAGTTAATGCTATAATAATCTAGTAATAAAGTATTAGTATTTGATATGAGATGATGAAGATGGGCCCCACAATTGGCAATAAATAGGGGCCTCGGAAGCATCAAATCTCCACCAACACAACACAAGAGCAAGATCAGCAATAGCAATAGCATTAGCAAGCAGTTATTCATCTCCTTTGCTGCTGCAATATAACAAAACCTAATACTACTACTATTCTATTCTATTCTATAACACACACACACACACTCATATCATCATCATCATCATCAGTTCATCGCTCACCATGGTTTGCCTGAGAGAGCCTCTGGTTCAGAAGATTGTGCAACTGTACGGGAGAATATCAGAGCTTGAGGATCTATCTCCTTCCAAAGAGGTGGACGCCCTCTTCACTGAGCTTGTCCACGTCTGCATTCCACCTCACCCCATCGACGTCACCAAACTCTGCGTCCAGATTCAGGAGATGCGCTCCAAGCTCATCACCCTCTGCGGGAGAGCTGAGGGTCTCATGGAGAAGCACTTCTCCGCCCTACTCGCCTCCTTCCAGAAGCCCCTCCACCACCTCCCCCTCTTCCCCTACTACTCCAACTACTTGAAACTCGGCCGCCTTGAGTTCGACCTAATGTCCCAGCACTGCCCCTACCCGGCCCGAGTCGCCTTCGTCGGCTCAGGCCCGCTCCCCCTCACCTCCATTGTCCTCGCCTCCCACCACCTCCGCTCCGCCGTCTTCCACAACTTCGACATCGACGCCGCCGCCAACGAGGCTGCCGCCGCCCTGGTCGCCCCCCATCCGGAGGTGGCGGAGCGCATGTCCTTCTTCACCGGCGACATCATGGAGGTGGCGGGGGCGGTGCTGCGGGAGTACGACGTGGTGTTCCTGGCGGCGCTGGTGGGGATGGACATCGAGGATAAGATGGCCGTGGTGGAGCACCTGGCGAAGAACATGGCCCCCGGCGCGGTGCTGATGCTCCGCAGCGCCCACGGGGCGAGGGCCTTCCTGTACCCAGTGGTGGACCCGCGCCTCCTCAGGGGATTCGGGTTCGAGGTGCTCTCGCTATACCACCCCACAGATGACGTCATCAACTCCGTTGTGGTGGCGCGTAGGTGCCACGCCCCGCCCTCCGACCAGCTCCAGCCCCTCGTCCCCTGCACCAAGTGCTCCGAGATGCAGCCTTTCTTCAACCCTCTGATCAACAACCTCGCCGACGAATTGACCGTGGACGAGCACCGCTGCAACTGAGATCGTCATCGATGATGACAGGGATTAATAATGATGAATGAATGAATGAATGTGTTGCAGAGTGTGTGTGTGTGTTCTGTGTGTTGTGTGTGTGTTCTGGTTTCGACTTAATTTGGAGTTAAAATTATATATTAATTATGATCGAGGTTGTCTGCAACAAGTAATAACATGACAGTTGCTCGATCGCGCCTTCATCCATGATGTATCCAGATCTCGACCTTAATTCTCTTATGGATTATTTATATATAACTTCACTACTAGATCTTCACTTCTTAATTACTATTACTATTTACTAATACATATGAATATATATATATATATGTTCAATGCAAGGATCCATCGCATGGGATTTTCCGTTTTATACATATCATCTTAATTACTACAGTTTCTTTATTTCTGGCTACACTAATACACCCGCATGGAGATAAAAACTTAATTTTGTCAATATTTGGACAAGATAAAATTGATTTTAATATATGAATGATTATTGGTGAAGACAAAGAATATTGGAAGAAACAAAGCAGATTTCATTGCAACCTGCCACATTTGTGACCACACATGCATATTCAACTTCATCATCACCCCAACGCTTCTGCTGTCTTCATCTATTGCCTTCTAACATTCAAACAAGATTCTGGCCTCCATCCCTAATTACAACACCCCTTTTACCCAAATCTGGTTATCAATTAATTAATGAAATTAACCAATTAATAGAGATGAAGTAGTTGATCAGATTGAACGATCAAATTCCAAATACTATATATGTTATATTAATATTAGTACGTACACCTTCATTAGGGTTTTTCCAGTTGAAGTACTTGTGATTGGCCATGTACGTACTACTCTTACTCTACTCCTCTTCCTATTTTTATATATGACGTCCCTTTTACATGGCGTTGATTAAATTAAGACTATCTATTATATGCATGGTATAATTGATATATAAGAATTAACTATATTTTAAATAAAATAAAAAATTGTTCCGCAGTGGTCATAATTTAACGTAATCACGCTGATGTAGCATTAATGTTATATAATTTTATTTTTCTTTTTTATCAACGAAACATGCCACTTCATTCTCGTTCATCTTGAACCGTCGGTTACGCGGTGATCATTTTCTTTTCCTTCTTTTAATATCTAGAATCGAATGTATATAGCAATATATTCAAGAATGCAACTATTTAGGAAAAAAGGACACATACAATTATTGTTTATTATATAATTGAGTAACCTATTTACCAGAATATAAAATATGTGGGGAAACGCAAAGTGAACGATAGCACTAGCATAGGAGCATGTTGACATCCTAAGAACATTTTGCAATATAGTAAAGTGTATATTATAATCGATTACCTTTTTAGTTGTGGGATGAGCAGTAGTACATTACAGTACTACTGCAAACATTACTCTCATTAAATAATTCAATTCAACTCATCGCATTGGGATCCTAAATGATATGGTGGGATGTGCTGTGCGCAATCGAAATAAATCGAATAAAATATTTAGATTTGATTTTTTTTATAAAAAAAAAAGAAAAACTGAAAAATGTATATAAGGTGTAAAATGAAAATAAATAAACAAAATTAAGAGGCATAAGTATAAATCAATAGGAATTTTAGTCCCTCATGCCCATCACGAAGTAAATAATCAAGAACCCATCATATTTAATTAAAATGGATTAAGGGACATCACCTCACCTCAGTCACACCATTTTTAGTTTATTCTAATTAAAGACCTTTATTATATTTGTCTCAAGTCCTTATTATTTATAACTTAATGAATTGTCGATGTCAAGATTTAATTGGTTATAATTTATTTATTGTTACTATTAAAAACAAAAGACACTTACGTACAAGAAATCTTTTTTATAGTTATTTTCACAAAGTCTATCGTTTTCCGAGTAAAGGATATATTTCACTTAATCTGAGAAAATCTTACTATGCATGAAGTGGACAAGTTTTTTTTTTTAAATAAAATATTTGAAGTATATATATGGGATCCCTATTATTAATTAGAGGATATATATATATGTCGAGATGAATTGAAAATGCTTAAGGACTACGTATGTATATATTTATGTGTGTGTGTATATATATAAATGAAAAACAAGAATAGTGGCATAATAACACAAATCACAAAAGAAATATTGGACCTCTTTAACAGTGATAGAAGATGCATATAGTGATGGAGCAATGGCCTTTTCTAGTATATTTAATGTATTATAATCAAGATATGTTGGCCTCTATGTAATTTGAATGGCCATTATTATCATATTTAGTTACGAAATGTTGACATCTCATATATCATGAATAGGAAATGCATCTTTTCTTATTCCAACTTGTTAGATTAGATGCTTTTCTGACTCTCTTTAATTTTTTGCTTTCCTTCTTCAATTTCAATGGCTCAAAACATAGATAATTAATTATCTCCTTTTGTTTACCCTTCTTTTTATCTATTATCTAATCACGTGACATCTTATGTTGCATCAATACAAGAATGACACATGTTATGATATATTTTCCTTATATATGCTCCACCTAAATATTGAAAAATAGTCATATCGCGTGTCACTTTTATATTAATACAATACGAAATGTTACATAATTAGACAATATGAGATCTTATTCAATTTTTTGCTAGTGATCATCATTCATTGGATCATACCATCTTTCTCCAATCTTATTTCCAATTATGATTTATATTGATACTTTAATTATTGCAATATAATATATACGGTGCAAATTAAATGGTGCAAAAAATAGCTATTATATAACCAAACAAAAAGGCTGTTTTTTGATATAGCAACACCACAAACTTCTACGTGTCTATATAAATTTACAACCATTGTGAAAATGAGGACATAAAGTTACATGGCATATCATAATCTAATTAGATCAATGCCATAAAAGTTACATGCAATCGAAAATGATAGAATTACTAATATACCAAAATACTCATCACGTCTTGTCATTTATTTCTTAAATTATTAAAAAAAAATACATTTAATTAATAAGATTTGAAAGAGGAGCTCAGATTTGCCAAAAAAGAAAAAAAAGAAAGCTTACCTTTATCCTTCGACCTTTTCCACAGAAAGGCTAAAGTAATGCGACTACTCGACGAGGATGAAAAGCAAAATAAACACAGTACGTTCATTACTTCAATATTTTATTTATTAAAAAAAATAATGAAGAACAAACACTGTTGAGTGGGTCTGCGAATAACGACATCACCTTGGTTTTCTCCAACTTGTTTTAAGCACAGAAAAAGGAAAAGCTGTAGCCTTGGGTTCAGACTTATTAAACAACTTAATCATACAAATCCATATAGAAAAAATGGTTTATTGCATGAATTAAGTCGTCTCTCACTGTGCAGCAACTAATTTTCAACTGTATTCTGTATTGGAAGTTGGTCTAGGAAGGTTGTTGTCTAATAGAGAATTCAACTCTTGTCTTGACCAAAAATTCACTATGGCTGGCAGTATAACAGACCTCAAGAAGAACTTGTGCTATTGATCCTTTTGTAGACCAGAAAAGCAGAGCCTACTGATCAAACAAGTTCACTCTTCTGAATACGATATCTAATAATACACCACGTAAAGTTTCTAAAGATATTCTACGCTATGAGGAAATGACAAAAACAGTACTGTTTGCGAGATGTGGTATAGATAAATCTATCAGAAATCATGATATTGGGGCCTATCTGTCCGTCCCATTTTGGCTGGCCATGGACGAAGTCAAGGTTCACCATGGCCGGCTCACGACGAACGCGTGCTAACCACAAGAAAAGACATGAATCATACCTGATATGTCCACACTGATTGTGACCCTTTCTTTAGTCTTTATCTTCAATCAACATTGCTATACCATGGATCTGCAACTTGACATATGGCAACAAAATCTCATATCAATTAATGGGGTTATTTTCATGTTTAATTGCGTTTCCTTTCATCTTTCCTATTCCAGAATTGATTCCCAACTTGGACAACAATATTGGCATCACTGCCACACATATTAGAGAAGTCACACACCTCATAATTACTAATACAGTACAAAATAAATTCAGACAGTCGAGTGATCTTATAAAGTAGTACGCTCACTGCCACTGCCTGTTTTCAGCTACATGGCAAAGTATGTCTATTAGCAGTGTAATCACATATACTGAAGGGTAATTAAATGTAACAGAGATATACATATAAAGTATTTTCACAATCTAAACCAAAAGATAATGGAATTAGAGTAATAGTATAGACTAAGCTGCCATAGTAATCTTCCACCATCTATCTCATGAATTATGTATTTCCCAAAGCATCAAAGTAAATAAATGGCTCCATTTGACCTGATTAGAATTCATCATGGGCCTCCAAGCTCACATCTTCAGGAGTCTCATAATTTCTGTACTCATCAGAAATACTATTACTTGAGTTCTCATCAGCAGGGGTCTCACCATTACTGGGCTCACCACTTGTAGTCTCAATACTATTTGGCTCGTCAGAAGTACTACTCAATGTTGATCCATGAACGTACAAATCTTCATCCTCAACAGATTTTTCAGATTGAAAAGTATTCATATTTGAAGCATCTTCATAACCTTGAGTCTCCATCTGTGGAGACTGAATCATGTAATGAATTCCATTGACCACATCATACACCATCAGCCCAATCCTTCCACCAATCCAACTGCCCAAATGACTTCCAACTAAGTAACCAAACCTCCCAAACCGTTGCTCTCCAATAAAACCTACATAATAAGTACCAAACAAGGTCCCTGTGCCCCGAAGGAACCCCTCTGTTACTGTTCCCCCATAGTACATAGCTTCAAAAAAATCCCATCCAGAAGAAATAATTGGTCCAATAATACGCTTAACTTTTTTTGTTGCTAGCTTTGCTGCCTTTGCTCCTTCTTTCTGAGCTAACCTGGCTGCATCTTTTGCAGCCATGCCTTGGGTGATTGCATCAGCAAGAGCAGCCTCAATTGCTTCGTTCCTTCTACCTTCCACATGAAGAGACCGGACATTATAGAAATAAAGTTTTACACCCTCCTTAACTACACATGCAACAGTTCCAGAACTTCCGTCTAAACAATTCAAGAAAGTAAACTGCCCACTTTTTGATGCAGCTTCTTCACCAACCAGCAGCCTGCATTTTTCAGCTGTGTAACAATAAAAATAAAGTATGGTATAGTAGTGAGTAAAGAAAGAGGCACCGGAACAAAATAAATTGGAAAAAAACAAGGACCAGTATGATCACAATATCATTAAAAAAATTGGATTAATAATAAAAGTTCAAATCTTATAATTCAGATAGATCTGACACTTCCAACCATGCCGTGCTACCATCACACTAATACAGATGCTGCTGTTTATCAGGATTTCTAGTCATGTTACAAAAATCTGAGGCCAGTTGCATGAGGTGTTTTTTCGTAGGAACCCTGTGCTTGTAGTTGTATCAATAGGAAATATATCGTGGTTGAATTGACTTGAGTAACTTGACAAAGATGAAATATCTTAGCTAACAAACTGAGGCCATCTTTGGGGTTTACGGTTCACCATCTCAATTTGCATGAAAGATGAAATATTAGAGGATGGATTTTCGAAAATGAACAGCTGAAGATCAGGACAAATATTTGGCAAGAGTAAATTCATCATTAAACTTGAATTGATTTTCTGCCATCTGAATTGTACAAAGATTATAGATGATATCTTGTCTAGCTCGTAGTGGACTTTTCAAAGACACCAAGAATGTATCTCAAAGGCAGCAAAACTTGGAGGATATTTTGTGTTGATAAATTTGGTGTATTGAAATTTCTGGAATTGTGAGAATTCATCAATGTTGTGAGAAACAATGTGTGCTCTAAATGCCAAATGAAACGTAATCTGAGTAAACAACTTCCCAAAAATCTAATTTTGAATTTAAATTTAATGTAATCTAGTTTTAAAAAAATGCAAGCACTTGATAATGATTCCCAATCGAAGAGCAAATCCTAAACAGATATTCATGAGCCCAAATAGCCGCTTAACTTCCATAATCCCCCGAAACAGATTACTTCAATCAGCAGCGCTGAAATTGACCAATTACAGCATGGAAGAAAAACTATATTAATATCAAGAGTACAGTACCGGCACCAAATCAAACAGTAGAATAAATCCCTAAAAAGTATCCAAGGAATTCGGTTGAATAGACGAAAGAAAAGAAAGCGGAGTTAGTTACCAGTGATGCTGAGAGCAATGACGCCAAGGGCAAAGAGCAGAAACTGAATTCGCTTCTTCAACAGAATCGTCATAGGAACAATTCAATTTGGAATTTTGAGACAGGGATTTGTGTTGTGAGGAAAATAAGCAAAAGAGAAAATGAGTATGGGAGAAAAGGATCTAGATTTGATAGTGACTGAGATCGGAACGGGATTCAATTCTAACTTACTCAACTGAATGTACTGTAAATTATTTTTACCTTTCCCCTAAAACTGGTGACTTTTTTTATTGAATTGTCCATCACTTTTCATTTATTGAATTGTGATCACCTCTCTCAAAAAAGTTTCATTTTTAACACACAATTCAGATTATTTTTGGCCGTTCAAAGATGACCTTTTTTTTTTATTAAATTATCCGGTTAAAAATAATCACTTTTCAAAAAGAAAGTTTTACGTTTATAATATTGCTCCTATATTTTTAACAAACAATTCAGATTACTTGTGGCTACTTTTAAAACGAAGAGAGTACTAATCTTCTTTTAAAACTTTATATAATTAAGTATTGAAGGAATTAATATATAATCTGTGGATGTGGTAAAATGTCGGATCCATATTAGGCATTGGCTGCTTTAAACTTCCTCGTAAAGGGGGAATGGAGAATTTCTCAATGATTGAACAATTGGTTGGTTGCCTGTTGTTTGCTTACTACAATCACAATGATAGATAGTTTTGCCAGTTTTCATGTACACGAATACGATGTTGTAATTTTAGTGGTTGTCGATTTGGTAGGCACAATTCAGTTCTGATCGAATTAAACTATAAACGCAACCAGAAGTGTCAAATATTTCCAATCAAGTCATGCATGAAAAAACCAACTGTTTCTTAGGAGCTAGCATTGCAAGGTAACTATAAAAAGAAGCAAGGAAATGATTGTCTGAATCGGAACACTGCAAAGCGCTGGCATTAACAGAAAAATAGAGTCATTTTCAGACTAATCGGTAAACCAAAAATCTGATATCTTTTAAGACCCAATTAAGCAATCAGCCACGAATACATTCTCTTGCAGCTTCCAACTGACATTGTTTGTTTTCCTAAAGAAAGAGCTACAACTAATAAGAAAATTTTTGCCCCTTCCATGATAGATATTTCAGCATCATTCCATCACTCCACATCCTAAAGTTCATCCTGCAACACATTACAAAGCAAAATGGTATGTGTAAGTCACAGTGAACGCTGGTATACAAAAAACGGATAGACATAGAAAATCAACATCTTACATGCACATCATCATCAACGGAGGCTACAGGGTCTTCGTTGGGGTCAAATTTGGTATCATCATCAGCCTCTTCACCTTCGGCATCGGACTCTTCACCTCCATCCTCAACCTGTGAATAGAAGCAAGCATCCAATCAGAATACATATTAACAAAGGCAAATTGAAATGGATTACTTGTCAAGAAATAAAAGTAGTCTTACATCAGATTCAGCTGGATCATTCTTTGATTCCTGAACAAAGAAACACAGTCTTGTTGTAAGAAAATTAGCAGGATATGCCTTACTAGAAGAGCATGCCAAGAAAGAAAACTAGTACCTCTTCCTCTCTCTTCTTTTCTGCCTCATCGAAAGCAGCCTTCTCAGCCTGCATTGTTGTGTCAAAACCGTTTACAAACCAATAAATGACAGCTTTGCATCCCTCTTTTACAATGAATGAGGTATAGCAAAAGGTAAAAGATAGAATAGTTCAAAAACAAATGACACATACATCCTTTTGCTTCCCCCATGTTTCTTCTGCTACCAACTTGGCATATTCAGGATCATCACTGACAAGAACATTGTCAAACAAAGTTCCAGATTTCACCTGCAAAATGTTTCAGTGGCTGAGCTAACATACTGGCTTCCAATTAAAAGAGTAAAAGGGGAATTACAAGGTTTACGAAAATAAACAATTACCTGCCACAACTCAATGCCTACATATTTCAGTTTTGGGAAGACATAGAGTTCTGGGTCATCCTTGAACTCTGCAATTACCCAGAATTCTAAATTAGCGAAAAAAAAAAAACACAGAATGTAATAACGAAATTACTACTGTGGCAAAATAAACACCTGGGTTATCGATCATCGGTGCCTTCCACTTGCCCTTGAAGTTGGGGTTCTTAATTTTCTGGTAACAGAAAAGCGATATTTAGACATATTCCTTCATAATCCCTGTCAGTAAGAAGCCCTAGAATTGAAATTTCATCAAACCTTTGCCTTCCATGGTCCCTTGTACTCGGGGTTGGGAATAGTTGGTGCAGTCCACTCACCATCCTCCTCGTCATCCCAGTCCTCGGGCTGCAAAGACAAATAATTTTTTAATATTTAAGAATGATCAAATATTAGTTCCAGTATGAAGAACCAACAACTAAAATGTCACTAAGTTACCTTTTTGGCGTCAGGGTCGGCAACCTCCTTTGGGATGTCATCATAACCCTGTCAACAAAGATTTATGCAGGCTTGTTATCAATTCAAGGCCCCATTCTAGTAACAAATAATGTGAGACATCAAAAGTCTATTCACCTCTGGCTTCTTGTCTTCAGGATCAGAAATGAATTCCTTATCATCCCAATCTTCAGGCTGCCATCAATATCACATAATACAGTTAAATTTATAATACAAGGAAATTACAAATGGGTAATCAATCTAAAATACAAGTTCAAACACACCTTCTTGGCTTCAGGGTCCTTGATCTGCTTTGGAGGCAATAGATCCCAGTCAGAGTACAAGCTCCCTGACTGCTTCTCAACATTGTCGATGAGGATGCTGTAGGTAGCATCAGGTCGGAGAATGAAAGTATATACGTGAGACAGTTGATCAGTCTCACATGGAACATCCTTCTTGATCAAGTTGTTCTTCTCATTGTAAGTGAGAATAGCATGAACCTTTTTGGTGGTGTAGCCACAGATGTCTGGTCCAAACATGATGCTACAAAAAAACAAGATTCATTCAGTAAACAAACAAATCAAACCCAGAATCATGGAAGATTTTGTGATGTACAAACCTGTATGGAGTGTCACCACCAAATTTCTTTTGGTCAACATCGCCACTGAGCAATTTCATGTATCCACCACCACAGTCAAGTTTTTGTTCGTGCTTGACAGAAAACTGAAAAACTAAGGTCTTATCCTTGTTGCTAAATTCAGGGAATTCAGCAGAGATGGCATAAAACCTATAGTCTTCACTGGTCTGGATACCTGCAAGAGTAACAACACAGGAAAACGAAAGGTCAGCCTTTCAACTCTGTGCAAGAATATATATCAATTGCACATGCACAGATTGATTAATTAATTACCTTTGTCATTAGCATCTCCATTCCATTTTCCGGCAGTGTAATTCCACTCACCAGCCATGTTCTCATCTTTCTTCCACTCAGATTTGACCCACCTACTCTCCCATCCATCTATAAGATACAGCAGACAATTACATAAGTAATGACAGCCACAGTAAATAAAAACTAACTCGTAACGTTCACACGCAGCAATAAACATAAAAAGTCACTTTCGTTTTCTTTTCAGGAAAGGAAACAAATGCTTTTCTGAGCAAAAAACAGGAAGCAATTATTATATAGGAAAGTGTAATTCTTTAACATCCCATATCATCCCAACGTGTATTAACATAAATAACAAGTGTAATATGTTTGGCCAAACCAAATCAAGCTTCAATCTTTTCTACACAAGTTCTCAAAATTATTAACCAGGAAAATAATTTACTTTGTCATAAACCATGCTAAATATTGATGAAATATCTTTTATGTATCGGAATAGGAAAATGTTGAATATCGTGTTATTATTTACAAACTCTTAACACTCAACATCATTCTTTATAAACTCATACACTCAATATGCATTAGTCTCCTACTAATAATAAGCTAATATAGTCTTCATTCAACCCACCATTTACTGGCAAATCCTCACCTAGATTTCTGTTTGAAGTCAAGGACATTATTTACTAACGCGCTAGTACAAACTAACAAAATAAATAAAAACGAGCATTTCATCAGATCCACAATAAAGTGATCACAATTAGATGCAGATTTGACCTAAACTCCATCATACATCCATCGCTATATCAGAAAGTCAATCAACATCACCACAGAACAGCCACATTACAACATACTAATTCGACTGACAGAAATGACAATTTCATCAGATCTACAGTCAACATATATCAATTGAATGCAGATTAATCCACGCTACAATATTAGATCAAAACAATCAGATCCGCACAACAATAAGTGACACGGCAGCAATTCAGCTCCAAAATATAAAATGTAAGCATAGTGCGCAGAAATTATTGCAGAAACGATAAAATTAGGGAAGGCGAGTGTCGGAAAGTGAAAGGGATGGAAACGATACCATCAAAGCGCTCCTCGAAGAAGACAGCTGCAGAGGCGACGGCGAGGAGGAGAGAGAGAGTAAGAGCTACAGAGAGAGGAGTTGTGATCAGCGATCTCACTATCGCCATGGCTGCGTTGCGTTAGCTTCTAGAATGACTGATGAAGAAAATGATAGAGGAGGGGTTTATGTAGGTGGGATTTTCGTGCACAACTTCGAGTCGGGTGCAGTCCTTACGTGGACAACTTTGAAAGGCAATCCAATCAAGGGACGCCACGTAGGACTCGGCTGTCATTGATTTCAACGTGGCCGATCGGGATTGGAAATTTACACGAATCGGAGAGGCCGTAGGTGGGCCAATCCTTGTAGGGGTTAGAGGGTTTCGTCTACTGAAATGACGTATTTGCCCCTCTATTGCTTTGACTATAATAAATGATAAAAATAATATTAATGCAAGTTGGAATTGTAAGAAAGACAATATAGCAGGCGGGGGGTAATCGGTAATTGGATTGTGTGTTTGGTTTGTTATCCATTCAAAATAACTCTTAATATGGATTATTAAATCAAATATGACTGTTTTTTATAGCATAAATCAAAGTGAGAAAATTAATAATACCCAATTTGTTAATGAAACATGTATGATATACCCAAAAACTAAATACACATGTAAAAAATACCCACTTTTTCAAAATTGGAAACTTTTGACCAATTTGATTATTTTACCACCGGTGGATGATATATATGCATGTTGTGTCACCGATTGTAGTGTATTATAGGTGTAGATTATTTATGGAGCGCAGATAACTGACAACCGGTGGCACAAAATGAATATATACCATCCACCGGTGGGAAGAGGACCACCGGTAGTTGTTCTTGTGTGAGCGGTTGTCTATTTCTACCGAATAAAATACAAATTAATGAGTGAATAGTTGATGTTTTGGCCAAAATATCTTCAAATGGTTAAGAAGTGTAAGAGAATCTTACATTTTTTATTAAAAGTGGGTAATTTCTACATGTACATTAAGTTTTGGGTATTTTGTACATTCACATTTTCAAAATGGGTACTTTTACCTATTATCACTAAATCAAATATGACTATAAATGTATCTAAAATGCTGCTAATTTGTAATGGAAATTAAGTCATAATTTGAGCAGCTAGAAGTGAAGTTAAATTTATCAAAAAACTTATTTTCTACTACATCCTAAATTTATCAAAAAACTAGCATGAGTCATTTCCGTTTTAGGACATATTTATTACACATAAATTTAAATAATATATATTTATCATCACTTTATACTTTAAACATACATTCAACATATATTTTGTAACTCGTTAATTTTCGTGTCGAAAAGAAATGTCTCAAGTTAGTTGACGCTCAGATTATATATTAGAAATATGAAATAATAGGAGAAGTAACTTTGATTAGAAGCAACGCAAACGCAAAACGCAAGGGCTTCATGATTACTACTAAGCCACTAACTGTTTTCTTACATGTTTTGACCTAAATTATTTGTAGATTCACATGCAACTAATCCCATTTCAAGATTGTTTTTTTATATATATATATTTTAACTTGAGGTGCATAGAAATAGCCAAAGCTTTGCTGGTATGCGATTAGTATGCCATGCATATATCATTTGTTGTACCAAAGTTAATAGGGTCCATATATTTTGATTACATTAAGTCCTTGTTTGGTAGGTTGGTAGGCAAGATATGATAGGATTAGATTAAATTATCTTACCAAATCATGTGTTTAGTAGCAAATGTGAATAATACGTCGGTCCGCTATTAAACATTAGGCTCGTGCCAAAATCATCATTTCCCCTATATTTTAATCATAAGATTTTAATCATAAGGAAGGGGTGAGATTAAAATAATCCTTATACATCATACAAAATAATCCTTATACATCATACAAATTTAATCTTCTTAATTTCCCACTTCATAAAAGGGAAGAACATTCATTACTCATTCCTTCGAAATTATCTGAAGTATAAACCCCACGCACACTAATTATTTTTAAACAAGAAAAACAACAAGAGAAAAAGAAGCATATCATCATAAATGCACATTACGTTTTTCATCAAATCAGGAAAGATGATGAAACACATCAAAAGCACACAACATCTCAACTGAAAGCAAATGCAAAAAAGAGGATGTACACATTCATTGCAACCAACTACACATATTTTTCACATACATATATATATATATATATATATATTGTGCAATTGTGTGCTCATCATCCATTGTAATATAATGGCTTCACCATCGCTTCTTTTCCTTGCCTCACTTCTCACATTCTTCTTCACAGGTAGATTTTCTTAATTTTCCCAAATATAACAGAAGTTAATTAACACCATGCCCAACTAATAAACTAATTCTCTTTAATTTATCAGGGTCCAATGCTGCAGTTTTCACATTTCAAAACCGATGTAGACAAACCATATGGCCTGCAACCCTCTCCAACGCAGGCCAGTCTCTACTAATCAACGGGGGCATGCAGCTCAATCCCAACCAGCGAACCACCATCATAGCTCCCACCGGGTGGTCGGGCCGTTTCTGGGCTCGTACCGGCTGCAGATTCGACCAGTCTGGCAATCAGGGGAACTGCACCACTGGCAACTGCGGTGGCGGCCTCCTGCAATGCGGTGGCACAGGCGGAGTTCCGCCAGTTTCACTGGCCGAGTTCACTCTCAACAGCCCATTAGACTATTACGATGTCAGCCTCGTCGATGGCTTCAACATACCCATCTCCATCATCCCATCTGGTGGGACGGGTAACTGCTCGGCTGTGAAGTGCAACTCCAACTTGAACCTGCGATGCCCGAGGGAATTGCGGGTGAAGGCTAACAGTGGTGGTGGCGACACGGTGGCGTGCAAGAGTGCTTGCTTGGCATTCAATCAGCCTCAGTATTGCTGCACAGGAGCCTACAACAATCCTCAGATTTGCAAGCCCACTAATTATTCAGTGGTCTTCAAGAAAGCTTGCCCCACGGCTTATAGCTACCCTTATGATGATCGCACTAGTACTTTCACCTGCCAGGGTGCTAATTATTTGATCACATTTTGCTAAATGTTTCAAAGTAAATTGAAGGTGAAGCCAAATGGTATGATGTTATTGTATACCAGTGGAAAATGAATATAGTTATGACTTATTGGTAAATGGTAATGATTCTTAATGAATTAAAGGAAACTCATTCATATAATCATATAAATTGAATAGCTCAAAATAGACTTCACAAGTAAGATAATATGTAACGTACAGTTCAAAAACTCCAAAATGAAGGATTAGAGTCATTAGACTATGATGTTCTGCAACAGCTAAAGTTGGCTCCAGCAGGCACAGGTTCCTGTCCAGGAACGACAATCTTCGTGCCCTGAAGAAGTGCCTCGTTTCCTCCTGAATCTGCTTCATTTGCAACGAGCGTCTTCTTGCTAATGACACGATAAATCTCAGTCAGGACAGTTAGGAAAGCAGGTTCAACGTTTGTTGCCTCGAGTGCTGATGTTTCCATGAAGCATAGGTTCTCCCTCTGTGCAAACTCTTTAGCATCTTCAGTCGATACATCTCGAAGTGTTTCAAGGTCGGATTTGTTGCCCACGAGCATAATGACGATATTCTTGTCAGCATGTCCCCGCAATTCCTCCAGCCATCTCGCGATATGATCAAACGATTGACGCCTGCTGATATCGTAAACGAGCATTGCCCCAACTGCTCCTCTGTAATATGCACTGGTTACTGCCCTATACCTGAAGTCGTTCAGATTCGAAATCCAAGTGAAATAATCAGCAATATGATCCTAGATTTGCAAGTCCAAGCCACTAACTACCTTGTTAGTTGTTATAATCCGCAACATTCGCATATAATAAAAGAAAGCAAGAACTTATCAGCGTTCAAGCAAAACAGAGGAATCGAATCACCAATAGCAAGATAATCCAAAACTATCCTGCAATTTTCATGAATTATTACCTTTCTTCAACAACCTTCGTTCCCTTGAAACCCTCACTTAACAATATAGAACAGTTACAACAAAGAATAATAAAGTAAGGGCAAGGAGAGAGAAAGGGAGAAGCTTGTGAGGAGAAAAAAAGTACCTTTCCTGGCCAGCAGTATCCCAAATCTGAGCCTTGACAGTTTTGTGATCGATCTCAACGGTGCGGGTCTGGAACTCCACACCGATGGTGGACTTGGAGTCCAAGCTGAACTCGTTCCTCGAAAAGCGCGCGAGCAGCTGCGATTTCCCCACCGCCGAATCGCCGATCAACACGGTTTTGAAGACGTAGTCCACTTTGTTGCCTCCTATACCCCCTCCGTACAAATTCGACATCGCGACCCACCGATCGAATTCCTATGCTCTTATCTATTAACAATTGGTATATACAATACAACAATTGTCGATATAGCAATCAGAAAATTGAAGAAAAAGGAAGATAGAGAAGATGATGATGATGAATGGAAGAAGAAGTAATGTATTTGTACAAGACTTGTTGAATTTTTGACTGAGCGGAGAAGCTCCCACCCACAACGCGCTCCGCACTCATTACTCATTTCTCACCTCTTTCCTTCTTCTTTTTTTCTTTTTCTTTTTCAAAATTTATAGTATTTCATTTTTAAATTACTATTTCTGGAGGCAACAACGGACAGCCGACAGTATCCCATATTTTTATAATTTTTTAAATAACAAATTTAGTTAAGATTATATATTTTATTTTTAAATTTATTAATTAATTTTAAAATTAATTAAAAGTGATATTAAATATTAAAAATAATTATATATATTATTTAGAGCGAATATAAAAACTATTTTCTTATTCTTTTCGCCTTCCTAGTCGAGGAAAAGGGGAATAGAAAATATATGTCAATGAAGAGTTTATAAACACGTGGAATAAAGGTTTGACCCATGCATTTAACCAGACCACGTGGTTCACCGGTTCCACTGTCTAAACCAAACGAGTGATTCAGTCGATACAGAAGTGTCTCTGGGCGTTATGAGTTACATTTTCGTTTCAGTCTCTTTTTTTTAATTCAAAAGTTTTCGAATTCTTTTTCTCACCTTTTCTTTATGATCTTTCTAGTCACTTAGAGCATCCGCAGCGGATAGCCCCCTGCTGTGGAGGTAGCCTTGGGCGTCCGGTTTTTAGGGTGTGAGGCTGTCTCTGGCCTCTGAAGGCTACACTACTTCTTCCTAGGGGTGTCAATCGATATAGTACTGGTACCAAAAATTTAACAGGTTAATCGGTTACCGGTTGGTTAAGGTATCGATTTTTTCATTTTTTTATTTTTTATTTAATTTTAAAACAAATTTAATTTACATATTTAACCAATACATTATAAAACAAATTTAAAAGCTACTCCAAATTAACATATTTTTTTATTGAAGTCCCCTATATATATATATATATATTTTAATACATAAATTCATCTATAAATACTCTATTTCAATCTCACATTTTCACACATTTTCATTCATTCTTCAATCTTTTAATTATAATTTATTTAAATTTAAAAAAAATTATTCAATTTAATCTAATTAAATAAAAAATTTTAAAATAACATTAAAATTAAATTTAAATAACATATTTATTAATTTAAATTAATAAATTTAATTCATAACAAATACTCAAAATAAAAAGAATTATAAATCATAAAAATACAAATCATGGAGAGAGCAACAAGTATAGAGTCTCTCACCACTAGAAACCAACACAACCTCTCTGAAATCCGTTGATTCATACAAAAAGTTTAATTTAGAGAGCCTCCCACTATAGATGCTCTTATCCGCCTAGCGCGATCTTGTTTTTCTCTTAGAGAGCTTCCCACCGTGGATGCTCTTATCCGCCTAGCGCGGTCTTGTTTTATCTTTAATTGTGGAATGTTCATTTTCATATTCATTACCATTTACCAATAACTATACACAGTAACATCATACCATTTGGCTTCACCTTCAATTTACTTTGAAACATTTAGCAAAATATGATGAGATAATTAGCAGCCTGGCAGGTGAAAGTACTAGTGTGGGGCAAGCTTTGTTGAACACCACTGAATAATTAGTAGGCTTGCAAATCTGAGGATTGTTGTAGGCTCGTGTGCAGCAATATTGAGGCTGATTGAATGCTAAGCAAGCACTCTTGCACGCCACCATTAGCCTTCTCGGGCATCGCAGGTTCAAGTTGGAGTTGCACTTCACAGCCGCCACCGCAGTTGCCAGTGGTGCAGTCCCCCTGATTGCCCGACTAGACTGGTCGAATCTGCAGCCGGTACGAGCCCAGAAACGTCCCGACCACCCGCCCCGTTGATTAGTAGAGGCTGGCCTGCGTTGGAGAGGGTTGCAGGCTATATGGTTTGTCTACATCGGTTTTCAAGTGTGAAGACTGCAGCATTGGATCCTGAAATTAAAGATAATTAGTTAGTTAGTTAGTTAGTTAGTTGGGAATGTTGTTAAGCGAGTATTATATTTGGGAAAATTAAGAAAATATACCTGTGAAGAAGAATGTGAGAAGTGAGGCAAGGAGAAGAAGGGATGGTGATGCCATTATATTACAATTGACGATGGAGCACACAATTGAACAATATATACATAGGTGAAAAATATACTCCATCCTATTTTTAATAAATGATGTTTTGGCCTTTTTACTTTTTTGAAAAATAAATGATGCTTTGAATATTTTTTCAATCATACCCTTATTTATATCATAAAATTTTGTTCCTATTTCATCACATTCTCAATATATAATGTATATTAAATTGTTTTCACACTTGAATTTACTTTATACGAGGAGATCTTTTATTATTTTCACACTAAAATAATTAAAGTTATTGAAAGTAAATTAACATTAAATAAGGTTAATATAGGTATAAAAAAAAGTTTCTTAATAGTTGTGCATAAACTCAAAACATCATTTAAAAAAATACGAGGGGTATATAGTTGGTTGCAATGAATGTGTGCATCCTTTTGTTTTGCATTTACTTTGAGTTGAGATGTTGTGTGTTTTTTATGTGTTTAATCATCTTTCTGGATTTGATGAAAAACGTAATGTGCATTTATGATGATGTGTTTCTTTTCCTCTTCTTGTTTTTCTTGTTTAACAATAATTAGTCTATGTGGGATTTTATGCTTCAGATAATTTGGGGAGAATAGTAATCACCGTTCTTCACTTTTATGAAGTGGGAAATTACGAAGACTATATATAATTTTTTACATAGATTGATTTATTAATATATAATTTAAATTAAAAATAGGTAAATAGTAATTTAAACTATTTTGTTATTTCATAGAACAATTAAAATAAATAAATGGTATAATGATTTGTTGCTGGATTAGATTAGCCAAGAAAGAAGAATCTTGATACAAACCTTTCAATGAAAATTGCAATAATTTCTGAATCTAATTCTGTATTATATGCCATGTTCCAAATTCTATACTATTATTTGCTTTGCTTTTCTGGATCTGCTGTAATCTCATTATTATATCAACACTACACCACCATCTTTTTTAATTAAAACACAAATGCATTTACCAAGTAACCAAACTACAGTCTTTACAGCACTACATTCTATACACATTATTCATAAACCAGAGAGTAAAATCAGCCTACATAATAATCATAATCACCATACACTACACATTACATCCGCATTGTGGTGGGGGTGGGGGCTGTGGGGTTGGTACCGACATCGACAACTGCAAGCGCCCGATAAGTGCTCGTTCGGTACGTATAACAATCCTTGCCTATCGGCAAGTTGTAGCTCGTCGAATGCCAATATGACTATGCTACTATGTGTTGTTGGGAGTTGTTTGTTGAGGTTTCCTTGAGCAAACGCACTTTGCCCTCGTCTCCGTGAGTGTCTGCACAAAGGAAGGAGAGACAGTTATGAGTTTGGTGGGAGTTGGGAGGCTTCATGTGAATCTTGAAAGGTATTAATTGACATTTTCAACTTACCTCCACTTGTCCTTGAAGGTTTTTAATGAATTGAACTGCCAAATCCAGCATATCAGCCGTGCTGGTTTGCTGTAGAGACGAATCCGCATTAGCAAGAACACAAATGGGCAACGAGCATGCATTGTTTCTACATTTGAGTAAGAAACATTACCTTGTCCATATTCGGGAAAAGATCTTGCAGCTTCTTCATCTTTTCACTAATTCTTGTCCTTCTCATCTACGAATCACAAAATCATTTAGTTTTATACTGCAAACATTATATTCATGCATATCATGTTATAGTTTAAAGGTGGCAAGGCAATGACTAAATCTGACTGAATTACAAAGAAGAGTTTTACCCTCTCTGCTATACTTCTTGGATGGGTGGCGCAACCTCGTTTCGCCCTAATCTGGCAGGGGACCGTGTCGGTTTGAACTTGTAGAAACTTCTCTACTTCTGCAAATTCAGAAGCTGTTTTGGGCATGCTCAAATGGTGAACTAAACCATGAGGGGTTTTCCTTGTTTCTCCGTTCTGATTACAAGAAACATCATCAATGTTAGTAATGGCCAACGCGATAACCATGGTAGCTTAAGGCAAAAGGCGAGATCTCCCACCTGCTTCTCCAGTCCATTGAAATCAGAAAACATCTTCATATCACCATCCCGATTTCTTTTCAAGCTACTGAAAGGAGTATTACTCCACGAGTCTTGGGAGAAGATGGGGTCAAATTCTCTGGCGTTAGAGCTAGTACACCTTCCCAAATGCCCGTTTTCAGGGTTGCGCAGGCCAACATTTTCATTCACAATCTCGGGTATGCTAGGCATGAACCTCGAGGTCGAGGATGGAGCAGATGAGAAGTTAATGTGATTGCTCATACCGCCAGGTGATGATGAAGATGATGAACTGGCTTTTGCATGGTTATGGACTCTGTAGTTTTCAGCCTCTCCTATCATGCCATATCCTATAATGCACAAGGAAAATGTTTCAACCATATTCATAAGAAGCTAGGATTGGATTAATTTCAATGTAATGCAAATGTAATAAAAATTCACAGCAAGGAGTAGTAAGTAGAGCCTAAGTAGAATAGATTAAGTAGCATTAGGCACAAATACATGAAGAGGAATGAATCTACATTTCAAGATTTCTAAACAACCATCTAATTCTACCAACTGGTTTTTGTCTGCAACATTGAAATTGCTTACATGAGATCCAAATCATGAATATCAAAAACCAGTATCTTTTTTTTTGTAAAATAAAATGACAAAGAACACGTGATTTCCGCAGCTCAATCGATCAAAGCAAGCACACACAAAATCAGAAAAGAAAAAAAAAGATTACCATTGAAAAATCCAGCAGGAGAACTGCTCTGCCTCACAAGATTTGCGCCATTCCCAGAGTTGATCCTCAAATTAACTTGATTCTCCATTCCCACAGAATAAGACCCAACAACAGCACCTCCACCACACACCGCACTTTCATAAGCCATCGGCCCGTTCCGCGCAGTCCGGAGCTCCGATTCGACCCCAACTTCTTCCTGCTTGAGATGATAACGCATCTGATCATCGCTCTTCCGATTCACATCACGAGGCGGCCCCTCCATGAGCGCCGACAGCAGCGCTTCAGATTCATCACCGCTGCTGCTGTTGTCAGTAGCAGCGGAATCCAAAAGCGCCGCGAGAAACGAGCTCGGCGCCGATCGGTACCGCGCCAATCCACTCCCCTGCTGATTACTACTCTGCTGCTGTTGAAATTGAGCTTGATTCAGAAGCAAATCGGACCCCATCGAGTCCCTGCTCTTCGAGAACTGCCCGTCGTTATGAAAGCCGCTGCTTCTGCTCATATCTCTCGACACCGTCCCCGAACTAAACATAGTAATAGCAGTAAGAGTAACAGTAACAGTCAAGCTAAATGAATCAATAACGAAAGCTCCGAGGCTCGGAAAACAATGGAGTTTTTAGCTTCTGTGCGAAAATCAAATAAATATGGGAAAAAGGAAAATTGAGCGGAAGAGGAAATGATTAAATTGTTGCCCAATCGGTATTTATTGAAGCAGAATTTCACACCGTACCCTTGCTTTTGTCCTTTATTACAATTAGATACCCATTGCTTTAGTGCCGACATCATGTGGTCCACATCCCATGATTCCGAATTGACGAAATCACCCCTGGCTTATATTTCACAATATCCATGACATGACCATGAGCCATTGCATTGAGCTTTGGGAAAAAACTAAGTAACCTAATTAATTTAGTTTTTTAAATGAATTAATTGCATACGTGTATGATGACATATTATGTAGCAAGAGAATCTGGATCTGGGAGTTGGGGATTTTGTCTCATTAGAAGAGTTATAATTAATAAGATTATTAGTGTGTAGTTGGATTGTAGTGTGTATTAAAAGCATGGAGTGGAGATGGAGGAGTGCATGTTTCGTGGAAGGGTAGTGTTGATCAATTTTTGGTTTAAGTTAACGTCATCCAAAGCTTCAAAGCATACAAAACTTGGCTTACGCTTTAAGGGACGGATTAATTTGCTTCTTTTATTTCTATGTTCTATAGTCATGTACCTAGTTCACACCTGAATTTGTGGTGGGATTATCGTCTCGTCTCGTCTCGTCTCGTCTCGTCTCGTCTCGTCTCTTTTAACTGTGTATTAACATAGTAATCAGTAATTAATTTAATACACAAGAAAAAATGTTGAATTACAATGTATCGAAATACATTTAATTATAGAAACACCAAAAAATTGAATGAATTCTCCTGCCAACCTACCAGCCTTTGTCACACTCAAATTTTACCAAGAGGTTGGACTTTGTTTTTGTTTTTATTTTTATTTACATATTCTTTATGAGTTCTGACTCGTAAAAAGTCAACTTGGAGGAGTCGATCACATCCATATTTCAAAGTTTTACAACTTGCAAGGTTTTAAAAGTATGATTTTAAAGTCTTTCAAGGTTAGTTTTGACCTTTTTTCGTGTAATATCCAAGCATGAAAAATCAGTCCTAATTTGTCGTTTTTGTCATAATATAGATAAACCACGTTCATTGTCTTAATCTCATGAAGTAGTATTAGATAGGTGAATAAAAAAAATAAACACATAATAATGATGGATTAAAACCCCTACTCATGCACAATAGCCTAATCTAGGGGTTGAGTTAAATTTAGAATTTATTTCTATCTTTTCATCAAATATAATTTTGAGAACGGAAGTTGTCTTATATTCAAATTTCAAAAATTGAAAATTAGATTTATATTGAATTTGATTGATCTGAATATAGGGAAAATAAGACAAATTTTATTTTATAAAATAATGAATACGAATGCAATTATTGCTAATATTAGTTTATTTTTGCTTATTATATGATATTGGATTATTTGTAGATATATTAAACGAATTATGCTTTTGACATGTCACAAATGGTAGAATATGAATATGGATTAAGGAAAGGAATGTTATCTAACAATATATTCCATCTGAAATTATTAATATTCCTCATGCAAAGCAAGAATAAGAATATTTCCTATTTTACAAACGAAAGTCTGATTAATCGGTTTGGACATTTTCAAGAACAAAAAAGGGTGATGCTTATTATTCTTAATATTACATTTATGCTTAGATAAACTAATTAATATTAAATATATATATTATTATATGAATTATGTGTATCTGGATGAGAGAAAGAGAGAGAACATGAAATTGTGGGGTGAATATTGCAAAAAGTCTAACCTCAAAACTAGCATATTAAAGACATATTTGGAGTGAGTTAGGTTTGAATTAAATAAAGTTAGTAGGATTGGGACTTTCTTGATTGGGTCAATAATTGCATTGCTGTGCTATGTATGAATAACAAACTATGTCAAACCTTTTCTCAATCAAATTAAATTCACTATGGAATTCTAAGTCCTTTCTCATTTGAAAGGCTTTCGCAGGACAACAAGAACTTGATTACTAAAAGTTGATTTTGAACAGGGATTAAAAACAAAATCAGAGGCCGTGGATTAATCTTAATTTAAGATAATATAATCCAATTTTTAAAACAAAATCAGTCTTGTCAAAAATATGCATCCTAAAAAGAAGGATCAATATTAAAAAAAAACTGTCAATAATATTCAAGGTTGCAAAAAACGAAGGCGTAAACGAGGCGTTTTGTCCCCGCGAGGCGAGGCGTAAGCCTCGAGGCGGTCTGAGGCGTAAGCCTCAAATTTGATGGGAAAAAACATAGAAATACAAACAATAAAATAAAATAAATTATATAATGACAAATAAATATTAAAATAAAAACATATTAATTTCAAATCCATGCAAGGTAATGCAAAGTAGTGTCATCACATGTTCAAATCAAAACACGGGGGAATAAAACTTAAGTACTTAATTATGCGTCATACATATGACTTAATAGCCCAAATCAGAATTATTGTTGAGGCTTAAGCCTCGACAGCCTTGTTTTATTAATTTCATATGGATCAATAATTATCTTTTTATGGGCTTTCTAATTGTTTTATTAATTTCATAAAAAGAAAAGCCCAAACATACGACTTAATAGCCCAAATCAGAATTATTGTTGAGGCTTAAACCTCGACAGCCTTGAGGCGCCTCGCCTCGAGGCGCACGCCTCGACCCAAAAAGACATAAGCCTCGTTCAGCAGTATCAAGGCTTATTGCTGAGGCGGTCCGAGGCGGGCCTCGAGGCGCGCCTCACGCGCGTTTTTTGCAACATTGATAATATTAGACGAACATGCTAAATCAGTACTTACAAATTAATTAAATTGAAAGAGAAAATATCCACAAAAAAGAAAAGCAATCCTCATACATACATCACAAGATTCAATAAGTGACGTATGATTTTGCATTCCATTATTTTTGCAATAATTTCTTATCCCAGAATCCAAATGTGGCCTATCATGAATAAGAATTTAAATGGTGATCTCTTACCATATATTTCAACGAGACGAAAAGTAGAAGTTTTTCAATAAAAGTTGCTATCATGACACAAAGCGTTAACGATCATGGGTCCACTGACACTATGATGTCTGAACACGACCTTATAGAAGTTCAAACTTATCTATAAATTGCAAAAACGAGAAAGTTTGCAACAAGAAATAAAGCTTATACACTATCCAATTATTAGTATGCATCAAGATTTAGCTTTAGTTGAACAAAGTTGAATTAAAACATTTAAAAAAAGAAAAGAGAACACAAGAGAGAAAGCGAGCAGCTTAAGAAACAGAAAAGGGTGCAAATACTTGTGCTCAGTAATACGCCTTCCGAGGATTGTTCTGCAAACAAGTAAAACATGCAAAGGAGAGAGGCATGAGATACTTGCGTCCCGTATTTATAGCTTTTAACACATATTCAACAATAAAGAGCATATTAATAGTACCAGAGGATTCGGTCTGTGACGATAGCCGAGCATCATCCGCTTCTTATACTGCTCGTAAATGTCATCATCAGCGGAAACTTCCCCAGGAGCATGGGCGCCGACACCCAAGTTATCTGTTTTCACACCTCCTGCCATAACAGGGGTTGCAATCCCACTTCCCGAGCTACCCAGGCCCTCACCTGCACAAATACAAAATAAACCCTTCTACTGTAGCAGCATGATTAAACTCGGAACCATTTCCCAACGACCTAGGAATATAGTTAGAGATTGAACAACTCTCAGGTTAGGCTTTTCATTTCACTATTTATTTACTTATCAGCTATCCTTACCTTCCTTCCAACCCATTTTAGATAGGAGGCGGTGACCAACATTATCAGCCTGAATTTTGGTCCTATCGGCATACTCTTTAGCAACTTTCTGGGCAGCTGCATCATTACATGCTGCCAGAAACTTGTCGAGCTCTTCTGGAGGTATATAATCGCCCATGTGATGACCTTTCTTTGAAGCTGCTGCTGCATGAAGAAACATCAAATGAGAGGAGTAACACAAAGCAGAGAAGAATGGGGTTTCAAATGATGCCCAAACTCATAAAGACTACAAAATGTACTTGACGTGATCGGTAATCAAAATGCCAATTTTCTGTTAGGTTTTCCTGGCTTTTTTCTTTGACTTTTTTTGTGTGTATTGAGGGGTGGGAAGGTTCGTATATATTCATCAACCTTGCAGGGATGCAGGTGGGGGCATCTCATCCTTTGAGTGTTTAGGAGGCCTCAGCTTCTCTTCTTGTGCAGCCTTCTTCATGTAGTACTCCATCATTGTTATAGGATCTGATCCAGCTGGGGAACTTGATTCACCTATCAAGCATTATATGTTAAGTACAATGTGACCAAAAAGAGCCCAGTTAAAAGAAACAAACAAGATACCATATTTTCCAATGGATGGTTGAGAGGATGCATGAGATGCTCCTCTTTGCTCTGTGGTTTCATATGATGCTGAAGTTGGAATTTGATACTTGGAATGCTGGTGCTGCTGTTTCTGGGAACTGATCACTGGATTGAGAGGTGCAATACCTATATCATCATAAGAGGTACAGAGGAAAAGGATGCATAAATATAGGTCTGAACTAATTTGTATAGCCATTAAAGTTACAGAAAGAAACTAAGCTTCTCACACCCAATTGTTATAATTAATTTCATTGAAATACATGAACAAAAGCTAGCAAGCTTAAAAAATCATCACATTCAGCAAACAGCACTACTTCAGGAAAGCATTATCGAATGATCTTCTCATCCTATAGATTATGACATAATAGAATCAACAAAAACTAATTGTTTGGAATAAGACGCTTCCGACTAAGAACAAATAAAATTTTCAGCAAATACGAACCGATTTCTGATGCCTGGGAATCTCTGGATTGGGATAATGCCTTTTCCTCTTCATTGAGCCTATATTCATAATACTTGTAATCTGAACAACTTTCATCGAACAAAAACCTGGTTGACACGAAATTAATAAATCTTGAGGCTATAAGAGCAAGTACCAATAACATAAAGCCATCATAATCCATTACATAAAGAAATGAAGAGTACATACTTAAAGGGGGTATCTCCAGGATTTTTCTGTCTAGTTACATGCTCAAACTGCCTTCCGTTCTTGGCTACAAAACTTGCTAGCTTGTCTGCTACTTTCCTTACTGTGGGATCACTTGGTGGAAGTGGTGCTGCATTTCACTTAAAGAACTCATTAATACCAAGAGCATGAACAAGTGAATGTAAGAGACGTGCCACACATTCCATATCTTTCAGTGAACATCTCTTTCCAGCGATGTTGGTAGATTTATGCATAAGCTGCACTAATCAGATACAAATTATTTCAAGAATATTTTACTCTTTCTCCGTCAGCTTGTGCGAAAAATCTGAAGCTTCTATAACAAAGTTGCAAAATGAAGGTGTAACTAACAATTTATAAAAGGAATGGCAGTATCACTCATTTCCTAGTAAAAAATCGGAGTGTCAAGAAAAGCCGGGAAAGCCAAAAGGAAGAAGACAAGCCTCCAAGTGAATAGAGAATTAACAGAAGTCTACATAAATAAATAATAGAATCAAGGGAATCACCAAAACTAATAACCACTCATGGCTACTCCACTGAAAAAAGGAAGTCTAAGGAGCATGGTGTTTTAAGTTAAGAGTGACAGTTATAACTACAAGGCAACTAGATTGGATTTAGAAGATTTCTACTTGGCATATACGAACTACATTTCTATTCCACAAACAAGAATGAGATCACTGTGATATGGAGAATTGGAGATAAGGGAAAAACCCAGCCAAACAATTTGCTTGTATGCACAGGAAATAGACGAGAAGCCACAGACTCAGGAACAGTCAAGTCAAACACTCTGAAGGATATCGTGATTATGATCTGAAAAACTGCTTCCAGGCGGATTTATGAACAACATAAAACATGATTCTGCATAACTTTAATCTCAATCGCACGTTATGTAACAAAAGAACAAAGAAGTAATTACCAACAACAAATTGTTTAGATGACTGTTCAGAAGTATCAAACTGGCTCAATTTTTGCCGCTTCATGGGCCCATCATCTGAGGAATTTCCACCGTCCTTATCGTCTTCATCTTCATCCTCCTCAAACTTAACAAGGGGTGCAACAAGTTTGGATTTTTGCTTCAAGCTGAATGCAAGTTTTCCACTGGAAGGAGCTTGGTTTGATTTACGAGAGCCATTGGCCTTAAACTCTACAGTTGTCTTACTAATAACAGTCTTTGGAATAGATGTCATGAGTGTACTAGAGCCTGACCGGGATTTATCCGATACTTCAGATTTCTTCTCCTTCTCCTGTTGAAGCTGTTTAAACCTCTCCATGAAAGATCCATCATTAACAAATAAGCCGCGATCGGTTGCTTTATCCATTGCCTAATCACCAAGCCAGGCTCAATGCTTACAATTAGCCACTGCTTGACAAGCAAGCTCAAATTTTATATAGCAAGATATTAACAAACCAAATAGTGCCTGCTAAAATTCTGATAATTTCTTCTATTTTCATCAAATTGAATTCATTTTTATGTCACCAATATTATGTGTATTATTCTATTCATCCATTTGAAAGAAGTCCTTTCTTCACAAAATATCATGTTTTCTCAAATGTGCAAGTTTCCCTATTTGTTATGATCAAATAGCTGGAAACAAATCTAACAAAGGTAAACTCCTGACATAAGCCTAACAGCGAAGGTGACAGGGTCTTCAAAATCCAGCATGTTCCAATTGGATTGCAAAAATGCATTTATCCAAAAGCAAACTCAACATGATGCAGTCAAAGGTATAACAATGCTCCAAGAAAAAGACAATTAAGAAAATAAACCCATGCATATGATCCCACAATATTAAATAGAATCACACAAGGCCCGATCAGCCATTATCCGCCAACAGTTGAGCTGAATCAGAACCCCTCAAATCAATCGACTTCACCAAAATAATCACGATTAAGAAGAAAAGGAAACACAATGAAATCTCCTAATAACCAAGTTGAACAATTCCCCCACATCCCCCTCCCAAAAAACAAAAAAAAACAAAAAAACTTGAAAACAGTAAATTGTAATTACCGATTGAAAGAGAAATACAAAATAGTGCAGATATAAGCAGAGGATGGGCGTGACGTACAAATTAGTACCTAATCAACAATGAAGAGAAGGAGTAACCGGAGTGCGGAGAATGGCAGTGGAGAAAGTTAATCGGAACCCTAATCTGTACAGAAAGGGGGAAGCACAAAAACCGTTTAGCGATGGAAGAAAAACTGCGTGGGTGAATGAGATAACGATTTACCCTTACGTTGCTTTAATATTCACGCGACTTTAGGAATACGTCGGTGCCCCTTTTAACCATTAATAAGTTAATATATACTCGTGTTATAAATAATTATATTTTGTGTGGGTTATATTATTAGGATTTTTATTATTTTATTCTATTATATATATATATGTATAATAAACGTGAATAAAATTACAGTTATTTTTCTTTAGCGTCGTTTTTACAGTTTTCTTTCTCTCGTTTTTATATGGTTGAACTTATCAAATGTATTGTTGATATTATCGAAATTATCTATACACGTGTTTATTTGATTATATTAATGTTTCTTAGTTTTATTATATTTTATTAGTTACATGTCAACACAATGTTATGTAACATATTGAATTAACGATCTGGTCCATATGATGATCGATATATATTTTATCTACTTGTCAATCTAAGTGTAGACTTACACGTTTATTTAATATGTAATAGCAGACTAATACGTATCAACTTGATTTATATGATATCGACTTTATATTGTTTTATTAGTAGATCGTCTAAAATGTAATGACAAATTGAGTTAATGATCTGATAAAAAAAGATGATATTATTTTAGTCTAAGTGTTAGAAGGTGAATCAACATGTAAGGACATGTCAAATTTGTGATATATGTTGTAAGATCGACCTTATTATTTTATAGCAGGTTAATTAAAGTGTAAACAAATCGATGCAACGGTATGATCATATGATCAATTTAGTTTTATATACTAAGTGTAGCATCAACATATAAAGTACAAGTCAACTCACTTATTGTACGAGCAGGCCGTGCGAATAGATAGATGAGCAGGCTGTGCAAGTAGATCATGAGCACAAATCAACAACATGTTGGACAAATCAAGAAGAGGACAGATCGAGAGAATCAGATGACATGCTCCATGAGATGACATATGACATGCTTATGAGCAGATCGATATAGATCGACCTGACGTACACATACAGACTGATGATAAGCTTAAAGAAGATTAAGTGAAGACAATTCAAGTGGTGACTTTGGAGCCGATATTCCCTGAAGCTGATTGACATATCGACCTAACGTGATGAGGTCCAGTGAGTTGATCTCACACACTTTGAGAAAGCTATAGATCTACCCACATTGATCAAAGCCTATATGTCCAACGTACCATGTTAGATTATGCGTCAGATGACACGTAAGATAAACTCGAAGGACTAGAAATACAATCAACACCAACATCTATATTTGTATTAAATACAGGTGCAACGAATAATTTTCAAAATTAAAGACTATACATACTTCATATATGGTTTCTATGCGTGCAAAACTTATGCGAGTAGAAACGCATAAGCAAGAGTCAAAACACTGCATAAATTCTCTAGATATTCATAGACAAACCAACACTCGGTTAAATTAGATATACTCTTACTGTTTATTTATAGATGATTCACCATATTTTAGAGATAAATCTATATGAAACTATATATTTGTTTATAACCTTCAAATCAAATAGTTATATATATTCCTCCATAGTCATACACGTTCTAAGCTATGGAACAAAGTTGTAAAGATGAAAAACTAATTATGTAAATCTTCAATGATAACTCGTTCTCAACGATGATAAATAAGAGATGTGTAATCTTTTTCTCAACGAATATAAATAAAAGAGATTGAACTCTTACTTAGCGAGGACAAATAAGAGATGAATAAAATGTTAAGGGATTCATTGATCTAGTATTTAATTATATGGTATTGTCATGATTGTTTCACTCACTAGTGAGATTATCATCTTAAGTTCAAAGAGTTATACGTTTGTGTCGATCAGCCTCTTAGAGAGCATTTAACTAATTGAAAAAAATATTTTCTAAATATAAGAGCAACTAATAGATCATCACTTCCATAATTATACATATCATTCTCTTTGATATTGATACCTTATATGAGCATATTAATCTGTCCCACACAGAGAAGTTGACGTGCTACAAAAGGGTAAATGCCCAATATGTCACTCGCCCGAGGCAAGATTTTATTATTGCCCAGTCTCCTAGGTTTTGAAAAAGACTTTTCATGTCATTCCCATTTAGGTCCGATTCGGATCCCTCTGTTGTTTCCTTTTCCTTCCGCACCCTTTCCTCGAAATGATAAAGAAGATGGTACACTTGAATTGTATTATTTAAGCTATAGACTTTGACACATTATGAGCAATTGAGGTACTTAAACTAGCTGATATGATATATCAGTACCTCTTGATCTTGCTGTTGAAGATGACCAATAAAAATTAAAGTTTGATATATTTCAGGTACACCAAATATTTCTTCCCAAAATCATCATATATCATAATTATAAGATCGAACAATAAATTAAAAATAATTAAATGTGACATAATATAGGTCTATAGTTTGGGTATGCACTAATCAACACTATATTTCTTGTTTACACAAATCATTCATGTTGTATATGCGACAATTTCAACCTAACGAGCAAAATACAACAAATGTTTTTCTTAATTGAAATGGAAAAGGATATTGAGCACAATCATATGCAATGAAAATAATAGTTTCCAATTTTGCAGGAGAGTTCGTTATCCAATTCCACCGTCTAATTATAATAATGATGTTAATTGGGGATTTAATTATTATTTTCTTTAGAAATGTGAAATTAATGCTGGGCACATAATTTATATTTACAGATAATAATGTCATGTTTGGGCCTACATTTTCATGTGAGAAATAAGTGGTTCTTGTCCTTTTTCCCTTCTTCTATGTTTGCTAGTTATTTAATGGGTCATTTTTCTCTATATAATTTCCTTACGAATAAATAAATAATAATTAATGCAAATATATTTTCGCCACTTATATATTCTTATTTTAGTTGCAAATCATAAATTTAATTGTTAATTTGTTACAAATATAGGCTCAACACCCATATTATGTGAAATAATATACCATATGGAACATAATGATATCAATGTTAACTAGTCACTAACTCAAATAATTAGAAGATTAGAGGTATAATAATAGTACATCTATTATAATCGCATTCAATTCTGAAGGGTATGAAAGGCCAGAAACTTTGTTGAGGTTTGATACGCCAAATCTCTGTCTCTGTCTCTGAGAAGGTATGAAAAGTCAAAGACTTTGTCACACCATGCGAAATACTCTTTTAAGATATTGTCTAATATGATGTTAGAATAATCGTCTGCCATCAAATATCCTCTAACCATATGGAAAGACCACATTACATGCCCTATTCTCATTGGCTAATGGTTTGGAGTGGCAGCTAAAGTGAGAGATGTCGTAACCTTACAAATTTACGTTATTACTCTTATAAACTATAGGAATCACGAATGTATCCTATCATCACTATAAATAAAAAACATGCTTAATATGTTGGGTATCCTATCTCTTAATATAAATTCATTTGAATTATATAGTCACACACAGTCACGCTGAAGTCTATATCGAGCTAACTTCATCTCATAATTATTTCCGGAGAACTTTCTTGTTCTTTGGTTTTGTTTTGCAGATAGTTTCGTAGTGTAAGTGTACAACTGATCGTAAGAAGTATTGGAAGTCAACATGAAGATCAGAGATAACTTCAATATACTTTGAAATCTTCATTTACCTTGTTCATTATTATAGATTTATTTTTCAATCCAATATATTGATACAACATATAAAACAATGAAATAAAGCTCGATAAATCACATTACTTCCTTTTCATTGAATTTTGCAACCAAACTCACATGGCACACATGACAAAAACTAAAGGTAACCATAGTCTCGATTGTGAGTTCTACATAACATTAGCTTCTCTTGTCGTTTTTACAACTAAATCATTTAATTTCAACGGTAAAATGTTAAAATCCAATACTACTTTTGTAAATCTAATACCTATTATTAAAAAAAAATACAAATTAATATAAATCTTAGATATACGGATATATAGTTGTAAAACAAATCATGATAATTTATATATAAATTGACTAGGAACAATGTTTTGAGAAAATGCACATGAAATTAAGTTATCGTTATCTGAATAAGAGCTTAGACATGCCAGCTATATATGTATATATACAGGTCCTACATTATTAAATAGCCAAATTTATTTAATTCATTCGACAATTCTTCATACGATGGGTGCAATTTTGCAGTCACGATGAGAGAATTATTTAGAGTCCCACAATCGTAAACAAGCCTGCGTCTAATCAAATCATTTCAAATTAAATGCGTGTGTTTTCTTAAAATTAATGACATATTTAACTAATGCATACTATATTTTAATGTTAGTGTTCTTCATTATTGTGTAGCTATAATTAATATTGATCACATAACTAAATAAATCATTATGAGTTTTACGTAAAACTAGTAAATACTAGTATTATATATGGACCACAGGGACGGTTTAAATTGTAAGTTCGTAACTACCTCTCCAAAATGAAATAAATGTTCTTTATCTTTGTTAATCTAATTAACCGATGATTAATGTTAATATGAAAATCGTAGGACCTTTAGGGATTATCAAAACGATGTAGTTTTTAAATTTAGTGAGTAGATATTGTTTGATTTGGAGTTGGATGAAAAATTTAAAAGAATAAAAAATTGAATGTAGTGATTAGTGAAAGTTTAGGTATTCCTGTTATAAATAAAAATGAAGGGAAGTTGCTATAAATTAGAATTAAATGTTGTGCAAGGTTTAAGTATTAATAGAAAAATTGGGTTTAGTAGTTGATGTACATCACGTGCCTTCTTACAGCCTTATTTATTACAAAAAGAACCCCTTTCTTTTTTCCCTTGTCTCCGCACTTTCAAGTTTCAACTGTGTCATCTTCCTTTTTCCCCCGCAATTATCCCCTCTTCCCAGGGGCATTATCGCCCCATCACCCTCTTATTCCTCTCTATATATCCTTACTACCTTCATCACTCTCCTACTACGTACCTCTCTCCCTCTAACACACACACACACACACATACACACACACAGTGATGATGTCAGCAACAGCAAGCAGCGTGCTGGTGGCAATGGCCGTGCTTGTGGCGGTGGCCTCCGCCTGCCCGGCGGCGGACCGGGACGCTCTGCTAGCGTTCAAGGCTGCCCTGAACGAGCCCTACTTAGGCATCTTCAAGTCATGGACCGGAAACGACTGCTGCAACAAGTGGTACGGCGTGAGCTGCGACCCGGAGTCCAACCGTGTGGCCGACATCTCCCTCCGCGGCGAGTCTGAGGATCCCATCTTCGAGAAAGCCGGCCGGTCCGGTTACATGACCGGCTGGATCTCCCCCTCCCTCTGCCGCCTCGACCGCCTCACCACCCTCGTCATCGCCGACTGGAAATCCATCTCCGGCGAGATCCCCCCCTGCCTCGCCTCCCTCCCCAGTCTCAGAATCCTCGACCTCATCGGGAACAAACTCTCCGGCCAAATCCCCGCCGACATCGGCAAACTCTCCCGCCTCACTGTTCTCAACCTCGCCGACAACCAAATCTCCGGCTCCATCCCCTCCTCCATCGTCAACCTCAAGAGCTTAATGCACCTGGAGCTCAGCGACAACAAACTCTCCGGCCAGATTCCCTCCGACATGGGAAAATTATCCATGATGAGCCGCGCCCTACTCAGCCGGAACCAGCTCACCGGTCCGATCCCGGCCTCCCTCGCCCAAATCTACAGACTCGCCGACCTAGACCTGTCCAGGAACCAGCTCAGTGGTTCGATCCCGGCCCAGCTTGGCTCAATGGCGGTCCTCTCCACTCTAAACTTAGACGGCAATCTTCTCTCCGGCCCCATCCCGCCCGGTTTACTCTCCAACTCTGGTTTAAACATAGTAAACCTGAGCCGGAACGGGTTGGAGGGGAACCTACCCGATGTGTTCGGACCGCGAACGTACTTCACCGCCATTGATTTGTCGTACAACAACTTGAGAGGTTCGATTCCAAAAACGTTGTCGTCGGCCAAGTACATCGGACACTTGGATCTGAGCCACAACCATCTCTGCGGCCCCATCCCCAACGGTTCGCCCTTCGATCATCTAGAAGCTTCTTCCTTCGCCAACAACGACTGCTTGTGCGGAATGCCCTTACGCACTTGTTAGCATTATCAGTACATTAATCAATAATCAATAGTATACACTACTGCATTTTCTTTTCTTTCTCTTCCCATTATTAACTACATACTGCACTTCATTTTGTGTATTAATGTTGTTAATCTTGATGTTTATGTTGTAATCCCATCCACTTAAGGAAAGCAAATATCACCGGATCTATCTGCACTGCACGTGATAATGTGTGTGTGTGTGTGTGTTTTTGTTTGAGCACAGATTTTCTGCTCCCTCCTTTTATTATTTGTTAATGAGTATCATATCATATTTTCTTACAGTTGGGATTTCACCATGTGTTTATAATACTGCGCCTTTTTTGATGTAGAATGTCGTGACGCTATTATTAGTTAATTACTGGGTGCTTTTTTGTTTCGTTTGAGTAGTGAATCATTGAAATTCAACAAATTATATAATTAAAAAGCATGTGTATAATTTTTTTAAACTTTGTGAAGATTTCTATGTGCACCCTTTATACTTATTTGCATATTAATTGATAATTCTGCACATAATTGTAAAAAGACAAGATAACATGATCCCCTACCTAACACAACTGTCAAGCATGAGCATGAGCTAAATAGAATTCTTAATAAACGAATGTTGCCAAATGTTAATGGGCATAAATGTGAACATGGAGAGGACGGAGACATTAATTTAAGAGCAGATGGAAATTTAATATATATGAAGAGAAGAATCATGCAGAGGTCAAGATGAGTTCAGCAGAGCACATGCATGTCCCAACCCCATGTGGGCTGCTGCCTCCACTGTTCTTGAATTATAATATTGTGGGCCTTATCCCAATTCTAATAAATTTATGCTATAAGTTAGATCACCCATAATCATTTTCAAAACTCAATTCAAGTAATGCCAAAAGATAAATAAAACGGCTACTAATGATATCAGAGGTTGAAAAATATGGAAAGGAAGAATAAACATATTGAAAATGTAAAACAGAGTAAATAGCACCACAATAAATTCCAAATGTTGTACAAATAAATGTTGCAAAATAGGTTGGCTTGCTTCCAAGTCCCATAAGAGCCATTTTCAAAATCACTAAAGATCAAGATCCTGTGGTACAGCAAAAATGAATATAGCAAGAGCTTGTAATAGATTGAAAGTAAGTTACTCTTCCTCTTCAATGACAGCAGTGCCCAATCCCTTCAAGCCCCCTTCTGGAATTTCGGCAACAGTCACCAATGAGTAGAGCTCCTCCTTGGCATCCTCATCGTCGTTCCTCTTCCTTGCGATTCGGACGCGGATTCTTCTTGGAACACTGCGGATTCCACGGCTCCAGATATGCTTGTTCAATTTCACATCAACTCTGACATCTGTAGTTCCCATGGCTTTCTGGGCAAACTTTCTGATTTCTTTAATGGCATTTGGAGCCTTCTTCTTGAAGGTGCTGCATCAGATACATCACCAAATCAATCATAAAAATATGTACACAATCAAGACTCAAGAGGATAAGAATTGTAAATCTCATCACAAACATAGAGCCACCACATTCAAAATCAATCTGAATGGTATTATTTCTGAATCCACTTGTACTAATATATAATTGATGCCCCCCATAAAACTTGCCTCGACCACCCAAAAGCCTAATTGATAAAGAGCCTCCATTTTATTGACCGTTATACAGTTATTACAAAAACAAGATATCTGGAGTATGTATTGTATGCATGTAATTTAAAAAGGGAAAAAAATAATGATTATAATGTTTTAAGTATCAGTTCAAGTAAAATAACTAAAGGAATAAGAAAGGAATGTTACAAATTATCATGCCCTGCGCACTTACATGATACAAAAAAATCATTCACAGTCAAAATCAGACTAATCTACAGAGTAATGAGAATACAAAAGGATCCCAAGCAAGAACTCTTAATAAGCAAGCTAAAAGCCTAAAAATATTTACTTTCTAACCATTTCTCAGTATTCAATCCAAATACAATAACCTACAGCGAGGCAATCACCTATGATAACTAGCAATCACACAAGATACCACATTTGAGCTCATGGGGCAGAGATTTAGAGAAACAAAACGTTTCTACAGTTACTTGAAGGAAAAAACATATTAAAATCAATCTTTCTCTCTTTCATGTAATAAGCCAATAATCTTTCCATTTTATGTGAAATATACATAACTGCTGAAGTTACAACATTTTCAGAATTAAATAGCAGGCCATGATCCTGGAAACACAAATTTCCCATTAATACTACTGAGCAGGTAATCGAATACAATAGGAAGACAGAAAAACCGGTAAATATAGAATCTTTACAAAAATTACAAGAGATCAGTTCCGAGCTGTGATGCTAGCACACACACAGTTATAGTATAATCAGATATAGCATTGAATCCGAGTATGACAGCGTAATATGATAATCTAAAAAGAAGGCCGAAGCGTGTGTGTTTTTGTGCGAGAGTGAGAGCGATAGAGTACCATCCATGGAGGCGCTTGTGGAGGTTGATGGTGTACTCCCTGGAGATGACCTCCTCCTTCCTGACCTTGCTACCCTTCTCCACCATTTTTGTGTTTGGTTGCTGCTGCTGCTACTAACCGCACTGCCTTCTTCTTCCTTGGAGCTTAGGGTTGTGGAGAAACCCTAAATTAATGGATCGGCGTTTATATACAAATGCAAGTTTATGCTCTCAAAATAAGCCCACTCTGTGTAATGTTGTAATTGGGCCCAAATCAGTCCACGAAGGCTCAAAAATTATCGACGGCCCAATTATTTTCTCAGTATTATTTAATTAATTAACACCAAAATATATTAAATTAAAAAAAAGAAATATATGGCGTGACTGGTGTCGTTGTTTCCTTCTTCCTACCGTTCTCCACCCTCCTCCTTTTTCCACTCTCCGGCGTCATCCTACGCCGCGGTTCAGATTCTGATTCGTATCTCTACCTCATTTCTTTCTCTGATTCCAATTTTACTCTCTCTTATTGGCTAAATTCAAACTCCCCCATTCCGTTGAGGCTCGTCCCCCTTTTGGGTCTGTTTGGAGGTTTCGGTGGTGCACTTCTTAATTTGCTTCGCCTCAGCGATATCTTCGATTTCTCCATTTGGTAAAATGCAGCTTCATTGAATTCAAATTCCTTTTCTTTTGTAAAGTAACTGCGTGCTTACACTTCAGTACTGTATTTGTTATTTATTTTCTTATTCATACTTGTACTGGCTTACGCATACTCGCATGCACCGTTTATTCATAGATGAACCAGAATGTGCGTTAATAATTAAAGATTTGGTATTCTTTGATTGTAACATAAGTTGTTCTAGCTTGTTAGGTCGTTTGGAGATATCATACAAACTAGGCCAAACTGAAATGAGTGAATATGTTGACCTGGGAGTGAGGTTATGCACTTGTTCCAAGTGTTTGGTTATTTCAAGAAAATCTTAAGAGTGATTAGAAAACTTTTGACTGAAGTTGGGTCATTCGTTCTGAATGTAAGAACTCTTTGTGTTGGTTTTAGCTACGCTGGAGTAAATGCCACAGGATGAATTGGGTTTTAAGCCCTTTAAGACTGAAGTTGGGTCATTCTAGCGTGTGCTGTTGTGAAGCTCATTTAACTCCAATCTAATTGGGTAACTTCTCCATTAATTTGGTAATCACGCTAAATAGACTACATTTAAGTCCAATCTAAAGGAGATGTCCTGTTACCGAGTGATCTGTCAAATAAGTTTTGATTCTAGTTTTCATTATTGTTCTGACAGAAAATGTAAAGTGCTGACTAGCTGAGTGTAGGAAACAACTCATGCATATGCTTCCTTCATCAATCTCCTACAATTTCTGAAACTCATGATGGCCTCGTAAAAGTATTATTGCTTTCCGTAGAAGCCTTGCTGGTCTGCTGCCTAGAAGCTTTTGTTTTCTTCAGTTGTTGCAACAATATGAACGACAACTTTTGGGTGGCGGACTCCAGTAATGTACAGTCACCTTTTTGTAAGAAACGGAAGAGAAGAGTTGGGAAAAGAAAAATAGAGTTTGTTGGATGGGGTTCCAAGCCTTTAATTGAATTTCTCGAAGCAATTGGCAAGGATACAAGGGAGAAGCACACGCAGCAGGAGGTGGCATCATACATTAGCAAGTACATAAATGATAAAGGTCTTGCTAGTGCAGAAAAGAAGAAGAAAGTCCTTTGTGATGACAGATTGTACGCACTATTTTTGAAGAAAACTATCTCGCGAATAAAAGTTCATGAAATGCTGGAAGAGCACTTTGCTGAAAATCACAATGACTCTGATGATGAGCTTCTAGACAGCTCAGATGAAGATTATGAACAAAAAAGATCCATAGCGTTGAAAAATATTCCTACTGGTCAGACGAAGAAGGCCCTTAAGACTCCTAAAAGTTGTTTTGCTGCCGTTATTCCTGAAAATATCAAACTTGTTTATTTAAAGAGAACTGTAATTCAGAATCTTCTCAAGTTTCCTGAAAGCTTTGAATTCAAAATTGTGGGGAGCTTTGTCAGGATGAAAACTGACCCTAACGACATTTATCAAAAGAATCGCTTCCAGCTTCAACAAGTTACAGGTGATCGAATGCATATTATTGTTTGTTTTGTTACAATTTAGCTACTTACGCACATGTATCTTTATAAGCAGTTGGGTTTGCTAGCTTCCCTTTCAAATATACCTAAATAAAGTCAGAATTATTGTTGGAAGGTTGAAGAAATATTGATAGCTACTCCAATCATACTTTTGACAGCCCCTGTTGTTAGGGTTACCCTAGTTCATCGTCTTCCTATGCATGGAAAATGAAGGGAATTGTAAATAAAATAGTACAAGCTCCAAAAGTGATTTGGGAGCATGTCTTACCCGATAATTAACAATAGAATCTGAATCTGAACCAGCTATCTTACCACTTTAAAATTTATGTTAGAGAATGTTTAAGCCTTGTATAGGTATGATTCTGTACTTAACTGAAGCTCTTAAAAATGAGAAGGGAGGTTGAAGCTCTTAAAAATGAGAAGGGAGGTTTTTTTTTCTTTACCTTTTAATTTTATTTTGATTTAATAATGAGAGTAAATGTTGACACTAATTTTCCTGGAAAATCAAGGGTTTCCAATCATGTTTTATTACATTCACTCAGCATTGTGGAGTTCATTCTTTTTTCTTTGTGATATCCAAGTTCTTTCACTGGCTATCCCTCATGAAATGACTTGACAGGAGTTTGCAATTGAACTCTTAATCCTTTCTACCCCCTGCTCATGGCATTTAATTTCTCCAGCTGACCATTATTTAATTAAATGACTAATTAGTTTGCTTTTAGTGATTTCCTTGTCATGCTTGATATGTAATTTCTTCTCTATTCTCTTCTATGCATATATATAGTACACACATTGTGTGTATTATTGTCCGTTGGTTATCTAAACTATTATTTCACAGGTATAGAGAAGGTTTCGGTTACTGGTGATGCTGATATTGAAATCCGCCTAAAAGTATCGAATTTCTTCAAGGATGTCACAATTTGCATGCTATCAGATGATAACTTTACTGAGGTATTCTTATATTCAAATTATGAACTGTTATATGATGTAGACCACAATGGATGGGTGTCATAGCACTGATGGGACTACCAGATAGCATATCACGCAGTTATGATATTCATACTTGGTTTGCTTATAAATACTGTTTTATCTGGCTTTTGTTGTTTCTGATGTGTCATATCATCCTTGTTTATTGCAGGAAGAAGTCAAAGATGTTTGTGACAGGATTAAAGCTGGCTTCCTCAACAGGCTTACCGTTGTAAGAATCTTGACTACAATCAAATTTTGTTTCCTCATTTTTTTCAGCTATGATGTTCTTAACTAATGGGTTTGATTGCAGCACTACTTTGACAAAGAAATGTTGTTGCTTCAAACACTATTTCATGAAACTCGAGAAATGAAAAGGATACTTGATTAGATTCCTTCCCAATTTGAGAGATGATCAACCTGTTCTGTTCTTATGTTTATTAGGCATCCAAGACCACTAATGCTACTTGCTGTTTTTTCTCTGTCTTCATTCTTTGATGAATTAGTATGTCGTTACTATCAAATTCTAACCTCACAATTTAAAACTATGCACCTACATAATTGCAGAATGAGCTTCAATCGAAGGCGCAAGTACTACATGTTGATATCACAAATAATGTATGTTTTGCTTCTTTTTCTTCTGTGTCTTAGGTTTTTGCTCATTCTCCATCTCATTCAAATCACACTCACTTTTGCCATAAATAATATCAGTTCCACAAGCCCTAAAGTTTCAATAAATTGCTTTGACTTTCAACAAATATGTTGTATGATAGATCTACTTATAAAGTGTTTCTCAAACCATTATCGTAATAACATCCTCATATTGCAATTTGCTTAGGTGTTTATATCATTCCCATCATATCATTTCACTTACAATTTGTAAATCTTGAAGTATACATCTGATACTTATTTCAGTTGTAGTTGTTGTATACTTATTTCAGCTATAAATTTATATACGATAACTGTTTATATAATTACAGTGGATTGCCAAAGAAGTTTCTCTGTTGCAAAATCTTGCTGAACGTGCCAATGAAAAAGGATGGCAAAGAGAATATCCTTTGATCTGCCGACTTCATTATTTGTGTGTGTGAGCGTGTGATTTATTATCTTATTATTGATCAACACTTTACCTTAACCGCTATAATTTACAAAGTTCGAGTACTTAGAAAGAAAGAAAATGCTCCTGAAACCATCTGAACAAGAAAAAATATTGTCCAAGGTTCCTGAAGTGGTTGCTGAAGAACTAGAGCCTGAAGTTCTAACTGCTGCTTCAGAAAATGCAGAATTAATTGCTTTTTCGCCAAAATCAATTCTTAGGGGAAGTTCTGACGTCTCCAGCGCAGATGCTTCAGGTGCTGTCTTATCTATAATCTCTGCTGGCCTCTCTAGAAAGCACATGAAAGTTTACCTGTCTTGTGCCATTCTAAGTTTCATGATTCATAGCATGTGATATTATATTGTATATGGCATTCACTTTTCATTGTCTAAGACCATGCGATAATGCATCTTGGGGAACTATGTGATGATGGTTATTTCTTCTTTATTGATGTATTTTCTCGCTACATGTTTTGGTTTTATGATGATTATCATTGAAGTTCTACTTGTGTTGCCACAATGGCCATCTAATCATCATGTTCCAACCAATTTCCAGGGTCGGGAGAGATGGATAATCTTCCACCTAAAGTTATTTCAAGTGATTCAGACTATCTGAATGTTGAGAATGGAGGCATGTGTGATGTAGTCTACGTCCCTCTCAAGGATCCAAAAGGTAAAACCATTGTTTAGACTTAAATCTTTAATCTATTATGGCCACACCACCCAACTAATGAAGTCCCAGTTTATATTAGCATAGCTAAGTTGCTGCTGGAATCACAGATTACCCCACCACTAACATTACTTCTCATTGTATGTGATCCACCAGCTGATATCGCCGAAGAAGGGATGCTGGTCGCTAATCTGAGATGCGCTGAAAGCATTAGAGAGACGCAGGGCGTGGTGGTCGCTAATGTGAGATGCGCTGAAAGCAGTAGAGAAACGCAGGGCGTAGGTTCCAGAGCAAAGGATGTTCACGAAGAAACTAATGCAATCCGCGAAGTGAACAACAGAGAGACAGGGATGCTGGATTTTAAAGAAGAGGTGATGCCCCAGCAACAGCAACCAAGTAGCGTTACAACTCCTACGGTGATTGAATTAAGCGACGACGAGCCAGAAGACAAGAGAGACGAGCCAGAAGATAAGAGACAAGAGGCTGTAGGTGCTGAAAACCCGGATGCAGCGATATGGTACTATGCAGACCCGCAAGGGCAAAGACAAGGTCCATTCCCACTGAGCTTGCTCAAGAAGTGGAGTGATGGTAATTACTTCCATCCAAGCTTCACTGTTTGGAAAACTGGTGAGACCTCTCACTATGGATTTCTATTACTTGATCTTCTTCGTCGTAATTTCCCATTTTGATATTTACTTAATATACTCAATTTCTTCTCCAAAAATCAAACTTTTGCGGGGAATCTCAGTTTCTAGATAATGGATTCCTTTTGTATCTCATTTTGTTATTGTTCTTAATAAATTGTGGTGTCAAGATCACAACTTCTTTTTTCTTGAAAAGCAAATTCACAACTTTTGAAGTTAAAATGATTTGATCACAATCTTTGCTTTCATATTATGAAATGAAACAAGGAATAAATCGGAGTGCTAATACAATTATAAATTTATCACACAACAGACGGCTTATACAGTAACTTTTAGACAATAATTTCCGTTTCTAATTCCCTTGTAATTCAAAAACGAAAAGAGATCGTCGAATTCCGCACCGTTTAGCCCCAATTCTCCAGGCAATCAACTCGCCGGAAGAGATACAACTTAGCCGGAGCCACGATCTTTATATGCTGAAGGATTTGACTATGCTGCCGGCGCGGATGCAGATTTGGTTGATACTTTTCACTTTTTACCTTTGCTTGAGGTCAGATTTTGACGACTTTGGAGGCTTTGACGACCGGATTCTCTCTCGCGATGGCTTCCCTCGCGGCGGATTTGTAATCGTAGCTGCAGCCGTGTCGATCGGAGTACCGATGCTCGGCGCAGAAAAGCTCGCCGCACCGGCATCTGAATCCGGTGAGACCGACCTTCCTCCGGCAACCGGAGCAGCGATTAACTTCTCTCTTCATCGGAAGCGGCGCTATGGAGGCGTCCTTTTTCAGATCCCGACTCGACCCCGACGGAGCGAGCTTCCTCTCCGGCAAGGAGCTAGATCTGAACGATTTCTCCAGCAAAACGTGATTCAAAGGCATCGCCGCCGCGGTGGCGGCGTTGAAGCAATTCTGACATAGATTGTTAGCGGCGGAGTTCCCCGCGACGCCGCACTTGACGCACAGCGAGATGGTGTCAGGCACGACCTTGAACTCCGTCTCCTCCTTCTCCGTCCTTTGCGCCATCTACTCGGAAAGGGATTACCTGAAAACTCAGAAAACAATGATGTTGAAAACCTCTGGTGCTGATTTCTAGAGAGACAGCGTTTGAGATGAGAGGAGAGGAGAGGAGAGGACAGAGGTGGGGAATTTGAAGGGGGTAAAATGGTCGGTAATGGCGACGAAATTATGGCCTCATAGAAACGCTTACGTGGCATTTCTAGGATGAAAAGACGGTAATGCCCTTGTCGCCTTTTACCGATATGCGGTGGGTTTAGCTTATTAGCTACTCTTCTCGTAGTCGTAGAGGCTTGGCTTTCTTTTTTAAGATTAACTCTGACGTGTTATTCACTGCATCATTGGTTTCTTTTTATTCCTTTTATTGTTTTTGCTGTACCTAATTCTTTATTTTAATTATTATAATGGTATGTCTTTGTATTTTACTTGGTTGTTTCTTTCTTCAATCTGACTCCTTCCCTTCCCATATTTTGAATTATCCAATTCTATACTCTCCTTAATAACCGTGTTAAAAAAATTTGTGTCATGTTTATTGGGATGGAGGTAATATAAAATATCAGGCGAATGAGAATAATATTATATAACTCTAGGGTTTTATGCCTTTGCCATAGTCAAAAGATAACGCTACTATGACGAATTACTAATATGATACATGAATTAATAGATTTTTTTTTCCAATTTTGTAATGCATGCATGCATGTTACGTTAATGTATATGTGAAACATTATGCTGACATATATCAAAGTCAAATGGCATATAAGACGATAAACACAGAGAATGAAAATTGCATGCAAGTATACCTCCCACTTGTATTAAACTTGATCTGGTAAGATAATAGAAAGCAGCATGATTTTAGATTTGGTAATGTCCTCAATATATTGATACTCCCAGCCGCCCACTTGTATTAGAAAAACACACATGCCCCCAATGTTGAATAAATCTTCTGCAGCATGCCAAAAATAGTAGTGTACTAGGCCCATAATAATAATTAAAAAAAAAGGTGAAAAATTAAGAGCGGAAGGAAGGAAGGAAAGGGAAGGAGGAAGGAGGGGCAAAAGGGAGAATACACGATATCGATAAGAATGAGAAAGCAAAGTGGGAAAGGCGTTGTCTCAGCTCCAGCTTTCAGCCGCCCACTCTGACCGCCTCTTTCTTTCCCTTTCATATGTCGCCATCACTTCTCCACGTGTCCACTCCTAATTGGTGAAAAAGGAGACCCCGCTGACCTATTCCGCCGCATCTGCGAACAGCTTATTTCACACGTGTTGCCCATGTAAGAAGCTGCTGCCGTCATGCGTACACGATCACACCTCATTTCTACCTTTTATTTCTTTATTATAGATTTCCTTCCTTTCCTTTCCTTTCCTTTCTACTCCACCGGTACCACCACTAACCTTCCATCACTCCACAAATTTTTTGTCCACACATTAACAAAAGAATTGATCAGTTCCGTTAAAACTCATAAAAGGAGTCATTTGTTTTTTAAAATAATAATTTTTGCTTTTTTTTAAAACAAAATATTAATTATGTTTTTTTAATATTCATGTCGAATTTTCACTTAATTTGCATGTGTTACATTGTATATTAAATGAAATTGTATCTTATTTAATTAATTTATGTGTATATTAAAAAAAATTTAATAACGCCAATTAAAAATAGCAAAATGAATATTCCTATGGTAAATTTTGATTTCCAATCCTTTGAAGTGGTTTCGTGGGTTTCGGTCAACAAAGATCGGCAAATTATTAATGAGTCAACTTAATATAGTTTTTAAGAAGGGCTTTTTATGACTTAATCAAGGCAAGTCAAACGCATCAAACTATGAAATAAAAGCTTATACGATTTCACGTTCAGAAATGAGCAACTTTAAGCATTATTTAATTTCTGTTGGATAAATTCCTTATTGATTTTATTATTATTGGCATGGAAATCAATGGGTAAAGTAAAGATAATACCATCCATCCACAGAACTGAAATTAATTATATATATACAGGTTCATCTCATCAAAAGACGAGTACAATTGCATGTGCCCCTTCCCCACATGCACGCCATCGTAGCCTTGCCCCTAAATTTCTCCAATTAGGATAGGAGGGTTAGATGTACAATGTCCAAGTGACCTGACCTATTCATTCACGCAAGAGAAATAAATATGCTCACTGGAAACATAGCAACTACAGATTGTGAAAAGATTGTGTGGTTTTATTATACAATAAAGACATGTATAGTGATGCCAATCAACAGTGACTAACACAGCACTTTATCGCAATTCAAGATTAATACCATCTCTTAAAATAAAAAGCCTGATGCAATACTGGAAATTTATGCACAAAATTGACCCAAACAAACTAACATATTATTGCTAGATTTAAGAAAGCCACTTAAGAACAAAGTCGAACACGCAAACGAAACTACCTGAAATAACACCATCACATCAGACCTTAAGCAAACGCAAGACTTAAGTGCAGAAACGAAGGGCGCCCAGTATTCTCGGGGCATAAATGGACGGACCTTTGAAGTTGATTGCGGTCCAATCTATCTATTGCTAGAGATGAAAAGATATTGAAGAAATTCAAACATTGCATTCTATATCTTGTCCATCTTATCTGCCTTGACGACTGGGTTGGCCTTGGCTATAGCTTCCTGGGCAGCAGAATGGTAGTTGAAGGAGCAGTCGTGTTTGTCGGTGTAGCGGTGAAGAGAGCAGAAAACATTGCCGCATCGACAATTGAACCCTGTTAGACCCACCCGCTTCCGGCACGTGGCACACCTTTTCGGACCTTCTTTCATTTCCTCAGCCTGCTCACTTGCATGCGGTACAGATGAAGATGGTGATGATGCCACCACACCTGATGGCAGATTCTGTGTTTCGCTGATCACAGCAACATCTGAATCCCTTTCAACAGCAGAGGAACTACCGTTCACAATACTCTGGATTGAAGAAGCAGCAAGCTTCGCTTGTTCCTGCTCCAAAACAACGTCCTTGTAACACTTGGAGCACATATTCATTGTAGCTGCAGTCCCGAAGAATCCACAGTTGTTCACGCACATAATAGGAGCCTGAGGAGTTTGGCATCCAGTCTCATTCTGTTCCATTTTGGCTCTTTTCCTGCAATAGAACCCTCATCACAAACTACGATCCATCATACAGAAACACACCCACTATGCGTACTAAATTTGTCATTGAACCGGAGTCGTTGACAACAAATCTTGCAGCATATCCAGCTTCATTGATTGAGGACTTGCACATACTATACATGAACTACTTATTTATTTAGAAAATGAATGAGCAGACATAAACAAGAATTCAACGCAAAACATGATTAATTGCAGATACAAGACCATAACCATATATATCCAAGACTAACTCGTAGTCCCAACTTCCAAGCATGTTCTTATCCCCCTATATTCTACAAGGTCTCATTTATTTTTCTTAACAATAGAAACAAGAAGCATTGGAAAGGGGAGAGGAGTTGGGAAAAAAAGAAGCTAACTTGGCAACACTTTGACAAAATCTAGAACAAAGTAGATCATTATTGAAAAATCGAACAAAGTATGTCATGAAAGGAAATACAGAATATATATATTTCAAACTTCAAAGTAATACAATGTGAGCCTTTCTTGATCCAACTACATATATGTAACATATGAAATGTTTAAACTTTAACATCAAGAACAGCAACATCTTGAATTCAAAACCAGGGATACAATAGATTAAAGCTAACAAAAGCCTCGGATCCATCATGATTTCTTTTATATCCTTACGGAGTGATTACCCAGTCACTGCCAAGTTTGCCCTAACTTCTTATATATCTCCAGTTTTTACACTGCGCTTGTCCAAGCTTGAGCAACTATCTAACAGAACATCAAATATGGTTTTAGTACTTAACCATTCCCGCGACTGCAAGCACTTTGCACCTTAGCTGGTAACAAGTCTTAAAAATCTTAACCAACTATTCTTTTAGAGACAGCCTAATTATCAAAATCAATAGCTTCACCAAATTAAAAACGACCAAAATCAGATTAAATAATTCCCTGACAGCAAAAATATCACATACAAAAAACATTTCCATATGTTGTTCGGTAAATAAATCCACCAACTAATTAGTTTTCGGAGACATGTGATTAATTGCTTCTGAATACAGAATTAACGAAAAATAATGAATTAAACATGAAATACTGAAAATTAAATTAAAAGATCATAATACTGACCCGTTCGCGGAGGAGACAAGACAGAATATATTTGTCAGAGAATCGCTTATAATCCCCTACGGCTCATCAATACAAAAATGAATCACAAACACAAATATAATAAACTAACAGAGTCCATAGCGAATCGAAGAACATTTCTTTTGCAATTGACGCAACAATTACTCTCGAACAAAATACAAATAAAATAAAAACGAAATCACAAGCTAGAGAAAGAGTGATCGAGCAAGAAAGACTAACCCCAGAAGCGAGCAGGAAATCAGGAGAAAGAAAATCGCAATTGAAATCGGATAAAATAAGGGAGTGTATTGGTTTGAGATTTTAAAAGACTTTTTAAGCTGAAAAAAGTCCTCCAGATTTTAAAGACTTTTCAGGATTTGTATGACTTTTAAGATTTTGCAGGATTTTGTAAAAACTTTTTAATCAGAATTTTAATGGATTCTATAGGATTTTCTGGTTTGCAGGATTTTGTAAAGACTTTTTAATCAGGATTTTAATGGATTATGTAAGATTTTATAAACTTTGCAGAATTTCATGATTTATGACATACGACAGTTCATGATTTTTTTTTTTTTCATACATTCGAATTTATAAAGAGTCGAACACAAAATGATAATAATAATAATAAATAATAATAATTCTCCATAATATCATTTCTTTTCTCTTTCCTTTATTATTTTCTTGTGAATCTCTCATTTGAATTACTAAAAAAAATAATACATGAGTGTGAGATTTTTATATATACATAAAAAGATATGGATGAAACCATTAACAAGGTAAATGACGTCACCCTAAATTATTTGATCGAAAACAAACATCAGATAAAGTTATGCAACAAGGGACAAAGAACAAACACCTAACGCAATTACAAAACAATGAAATTCAATGTAACATCTAAGAAATGAAAATAGACATTGCACATACATAATCAACAAGTTTGTGTTTTTCTAATACCATGTGAGTTCATGAGTAAAAATATTCACATTTATTAAAGAAAATATATTTAAAAATATAAGATAAAAATACTCGTTTACACGAGCACATACGAAAATTGATCATCTATTCATATGCTTTAAATTGATAATTTTTTATCTTTTATTTTAAATAGTATTATTTATTAAAATGATTATTTTAGTTTATGTTTCTCAGTATATTTGGATACAATTCATAATCTCATTATCTTTTCTATTCGATACTGTTATTAATATATATAATTGTATATAAATTTTTTTATTAGGGTTTTATTTTGCAAACTGAAGATAATATATACAGAATATATGTTTTATTTAATAAATATTATATCCGTAATTAGTTGAAAATAAATATAAATTGTGTTATATAAGATCAATTAATAAATTTTGAAGGTGAAGAATGCAGTCTCAACTCTCAAGATTGAACAACGCAGTAATTTTGCAAAAGAAATAAAATAATACTCAGATTATTGAAATTTCATCTAACCTGCGTTATTGCGTATCAGCCGAACTGGGAAGAGAGAAGAAGCAAACAAATTGAATTATTTTTTACGCTTTTCTTTTGTTTCTTTTTGTGCTTTGCAAAAACAAAACGTTAAAGTCGATAATTTATTAGTTTAAGAACGTATTACCTTCGGCGGTGGGTTTTGACCGGATTGTTAGTAATTATAAATACTACTAAAAAGTCCATCAAAATCTTTGTAACACAACAATCCCGTAAAATCCTTCTATTTTTGAATACCGGTGGATTCTTTTTAAATTGTAAAAAGTCTTGAATGAATACCGATGGATTTGACTGGACTCTTTAAAAAATCTTAAAAATCCTGATTCAATAGCAGTGGATTGTTTTTAAATGACATAAAATCCTGATTGAATACCAACGGATTTTTTTACAACAAAAAAGTCTTTTAAAATCCTACGAAATCCCAAACCAATACACCCCCTAAATATATATAGAAAGGGGGTAATACGAAGTGTGTGGTGTAGGTAGGCCAACGAAATATGCCGTGTAGTAAGTGGTCGTTGATTCGTGTAGCCAATAGGAATAAAGCTGCGTGGGAGTATAATATTATGGGATTAATTAATTAAATAAATTTAATGGGCGTTAACTGTTACGCGCAACTCAGTGTTCCTTTTTTCTCGTTTCCAAAGGATTGCTCCATTACTTAATCGCCTCATATCTCGTATTTTATTAATAGTTGTTTAATTATTTAATGATGTGGTATCTCGTACATATATATTATAATTAATAATTTAAATTTTAATATATATATATATATATATATTATATTTTAAGTTTTGAACTATAATTATGTCACATAAGAAAATACCAATATTTACAAAGTCGTGAAACCAAAAAGATGATAACAATTGAAAAAGAAAAACTTAACAAGAATAAGATAGTTGATATATAAAATAGAGCAATTAATCCACTCTTTTATTACATTGGAAAACGACAACAAACTAAAGAAAGAAACGACGACCAATATGCATACTACTAGTTATTTATGCATGCATGCCCATAAGTAAAAAAAGATCGAATTGCAGTGGGACATTAGTTGATGTAGAGGGCGAAGAAGGAGAAGAGGGAGGCTCCGAGCAAGGAGGCCATGGCTGGCAAGGCGGCGACGGCATCATCGGTGGCGCTAGGAGCAGGCGCCACCGCGTGATCGTCGGAGGCCGCCACCATGCCTATGGAGGCGGCAGCGATGATGGCGGCAGCGAAGGCAATCTTCCTCATGTCCATTGTGGATGATTTTGTGGTGGTGACTTGTAACAAAAACGATGTTGATTTAGTGTGATTTGCTTGATGATTTGTGATTAGAATTGTGGGAGACCTTTTTATAACGATGGCACGTTTGTGTTTATTACTATTGTTAGAATGATTTTTATATATCATTGGACGTCCAATGATCTCGGGTCAAACCATTTTCGTCTTCACAAAAAGTGCCAAGAATTGGTGATGATACATATTACTTAAGCTTTAATATCTATCTATCAAAATGTTTATGAAAATATTAGCTTAGCAAGAAAGAAGTAAATATATATAATAATTAGGTAAAGAGGCACATATCCTTCTCCTTTCAAGGCCTAACAAACGGTGTGTATTAACAATATTTGTTCGAACTTATTTTTGTTTCAATTCTCTTTGAAATTTACAACTTACATAAATTTCAATCAACCTAACATGTACACACAATAAAATAAAATAAAATAAAGTGGTTTCCCTCTTCAAATATCGATCACAATATACTCTCTCTAGGGTTAGTGTGTATATATACTGAGATTACAACGAGATTAATAGAAATTATAGGACTTGATTATAGATTATTTGGAGAGAAAATGGGAGGTTCTAATTAAGGCTATGGGTGGTGTTCATTTTTGTAGTTGGTCGCCATTTCTTGCGAATCAGATCATCTATTATATTTTATTACATTAATAAGATCGTGACATATGACATGATTATGATTTAAAATTCATTATATATAAAAGAAAAATATATAATTTATATAATCATGCCACATGTTACAATTTTATTAATGTAATAAAAGATGTCACATCATTAGACAATAAAAACGGCATTGATTTCCTATCTCTCATGAGCTGAATTTATTTACTTGGTTTATTCAGAGATTTCTCATCTATTTTGTTTTTTTTCTTATATATATATATATGCACTTGATTATTTACAGTGGTGGTGCAATAAAATGACCATGTACAAATGTAAAATAAAAATATTTTATTAATAACAAAAAAGATATGCTTGCAAAAGGATTTAAATCCAATTTACATGTGCATAGTCATTAGTCATCAATGTTCGTACAAAGTCATAAATGAAAATATCTTAATATAAATATTACACCACTCTTAGTACTTACATTTTTTTGTAATGTATATTGATTTTTATTTTATTCCCTTAGTTTGAAACCAAGATCAAATTTTTGGTTGTGTGATTTTCAAGATAACAGAAACAAAGACTAGATAATGTTTTTCTTGATGAAATTTTAACTAAGAAATGAGGTACTAATTAAAAAAGAGAGTTTAAAATTAAATACATCTGATCTGATATAGTATTATATATATGATGAGAGTAGCAAATGTTACATTTGAGATGCTAATGAGTAATGCTCAAATAGCATCACTCAACACCACCAAAAGAGAATCTATTACAAGGGCTACCAAAATGGGGTATATATGTAAGAAAAGTAAGCCCACTTTCTCATGTCACATATCACCAAAAAAACAAAACTTTTTCTTTCTTTTTATCTTATAACAAAAACCCCACTTTTCATTACATCATGTTAGTTGTTCATATTGATAAACATTAGTATCTTTTTTTCCCCAAAGAACTATCAAAATATTAGGAATGGCAAGGCCTTTCTCAATGCAGGCTTGTTCCAAAGGTTATTGAGGATATTAGTTGAAGAACTATATATCCCACAACAAAATCTTGATTGTGTGATCATCTTATCTGTAAGTTAGCAAAGTTGGTGATCCTGAAATAATCATAGTTCAAACAAAGGTAAGAAGAACACTAATCAAGCACAAAGAAAAATATACAATTGTACAAAGAGAAAGGAGCTAACCTAATGTCTTTAGCAGTCACAGAATCTCCATCATCACCTCCCACACGACGGCTAACGACTTCCTCAAGACGACCATCGTGAAATGCGTGCTATAGAAGTTGATACCGAGCAACGTATGGCAGTTAGTGGGTGTTCTTGCTACAAAATAGATACAATAGTGTAAACAAAGTGATCGGCATTCAACATACCCTGTAGAAGCAGCTCGTTCCGAAAGGGCAACATCCGTTCCCAAAGTCGAAGTGCTTGCAATCGATTGACCTGAAACGGAATGAAAATTGCGGATTAGTTTGAGTTGGGTAACGAGAGACGCGAGTGGAAGTTGTACCTCAGTCTCGTCTTGTAGCTCTCGACAATGTCTTGTTTTTCCTCTCTCGAGGAAAACCAGACGACGCTAGGAATGACGAAGTAGGAGAGTCTTCGACATATAGGGCAAGCTCTTACAGCAGAGTTGACATTGATCCCGGAAGACGGAGAGCTACTGCGCCAATTCCTGATACACGATATGCAAAACGAGTGATCGCACTCGGATAGGATTCCGAATTTCCTTTCTGCAGACGTCGGCTTTGAGAGGACAAGCTCAAGACACACACTACACTCTATCTCTTGACTACATCTTAGCGCTTCTAAATGCTTCCGCCTTCTTTCACAATTCTTCAAGTGCTCTTCTCTCTCTTGAGGCCTAAAGGGATGCAAGCATTGCTTCTCGCAGATCGGACACCGGTCTCCGTGAATGTGAGGGCAGTTCTCCCCCCGCGGGCAGTCACCAACAGCAGCAAAAGAACACATAACATGATCAGACGATCCCACGTCGTTAGAATGGCCTACATCAGTTAGCTGCATATCACGATGCCCCGATATCCCGTCCGGTGCAGGGCCTGTAGGAGGGGAAAAGGGTCCAAAGGAGTGTTCATAAGCAGCATCTGCTGTGGACACTGCAGCTCCAAGAGTACTCGTGATCGGGGGGCGAATATCCGATGGTGAAAGAGCAGCAGATGGCGATAGACATAATTTAACATGCTCGTATCTGCATCGACTGCCATACGTGCAAATCCCCTTCTGGTAGAATGTACAGATCTGCAATATGAAGGTAAAAGCAACTTAACATCAAACCACATAAGGTTGTATATGGTTGAAGCAGATCGATACGAGGCTTACATTATTCGAGGGGGCCTTCCAATCGTGCGCAAACTCACAGTGCTCTCCTTTCAAGCATGCGCCATGAGCAAAGAATTTGCACAGAACCCTGAAATCAAGACAATAGAAACATATCTTTTCATCCACAAACACACTTTATTGTCCTAAACAAAGAACCATCTATTTCACAGACACTTGCAGTTTCTTCTTCTACTCAGCTCTGATTTTGCTTAAAAGAGAAGTGAATTCACAGAGCACCAATTAAGAAATAGGTTTTCAAGCAGATCCCAAATTCAAACTAAAGCTGGCCATGAAAGCATGAATTAGAGCAACCATTAAAGCTAGCTAAGAATCAATTTTCCCTCTTTTCCAAACATTTCGTCCTTCCTAAATCCTCATCATCATAATCCCAAACAAATGAAATAAAATACGTATACAGCATTTGCAGAAACAGGTGGCGAGATAAAAATCCTAAAATAACAGAAAGCAATATTCCAAGAACGAAAGGAAGAAACTTTGCATATATACCGTTTAGCCATGGCGTTCGTGAGAATCCCTGAGGAAACTCACGAATTAGCTTGCTTGATTATTAAGAAAGAAGGCTTCGCAGTGAATGAATGAATGAATCAAGAAATTTGAAAAAAAGTTGGGGGAGCGTATATAGGGGTGGGTGGTGGTGAAGAAGATGCAAGCAGGGTCCCTCCACTTTCAAGGATCACTCCTTGTTTTTCTCTTTCGTTTTTGCCGTTGCTGCATTTTCCTCTATTTAGTACTATCATCATACCCTCTTCTTTTCATTCAATTCTATACCTTATCAAATTTAAATTATATTCATTGCATTCTCTAATTCCCTTTTAGGAAAAAATATAAAATAATCTATTACATTAACTTCACCTGTATTTGGATTTGTGCTTATGATACATTGTATTAATTCTCCATTGCAATTATTTTTTAAAAAAAGAAAAGCATTTGAAGTGATTAATTAATGATAAATAGCAACCACATAAATGTTGTATAAATGAGGTGGCAGGCGATGATTGGTTATCAGCGGATAAGGAAAAAAAAAGGAGAGGTTTTGATAGTAGAAAAGAAGCTTCATATCGTAAACGGCAAAGAAAGAGGCCATGGCCACAATCTTCTCCCCCTCCGCCGTCCTGGCCGCCGCGACCAAGTCGGCGCCGGCGAGCAAGCCCCACGTCAGCATCCCTCCCTCCAAAGCAGCCGCGATGGGGTTAGCCATGGCGGCAACCATACTAAGCAGCTCCCCCGCAGCTTCCCTAGCGGAGGAAGCGTACACAGTATACTACGGCACAGCGGCGAGCGCGGCCAACTACGGGGCGCTAGGCGGAAGCGCCGGGAAGAAGTCGTCGGCGGAGTACATATACGAGGTGCCGAAGGGGTGGAAGGAGAAGGCGGTGTCGAAGGTGCAGAAGGGGACGAACGGTACGGACAGCGAGTTCTTTAACCCGAAGAAGAAGGCGGAGAAGGAGTACCTCACCTTCCTCGGGGGGTTCCCGAAGCTGGCTCCCAAGGACGTCATCCTTAACAACCTCGCATTGTCGGACGTTGACTTGCAGGACCTCATCGCCACCGCCGACTCCGTCACCTCCGCCGAGGTCAACGACGACAAGGGCCAACTCTACTACGTGTACGAGGTGAGCGGCGTCTCCGCCCACAGCCTCATCTCCGTCACCTGCGCCAACAACAAGCTCTACGCTCACTTCGTCAACGCCCCCACCCCACAGTGGAACTCCGACCGCGACACCCTCACCCACATTCACCACTCCTTCAAGACCATCAATTAATCATTCTTAACTCTTTCAACTCTTGTAATAATCAATGACAATGAGACTTTTACTCCATTTTGGTCTTCTCCTGTCTGTCTTGTACATATGGCTTGCGTTTGCTTTAAATAAAGGGACTAATAAGAAAAATGCCATGCCCTTTACATGATATAGTATTAATAATTATGATGAACAATGTTGCAAAACTAGTTGGATCCGATCAATACATGGTAAAGCCGTCGTCGTAGGAGACGTGGCATCCCTGCCGGCAAGGGGGGGCCTGCTCGTCGTACTCGGAGCAGCAGCTCCATCGCTTCTTCCAGTTGGATCGCCCCGTGTTCGGCCTCTTGTCTTTTTCGTTCCACTTGTACACGATAACGCCCGATCGGTCGCTCCACTCTCCGTCGATGCCTTGGTGAGGAGGAGCATATGCAGATAATCCCTTGTCCCCTGCATACAGAGTTAGCCAAAAGTGCTTCACCTCCCAACTAGTGCATTTAGCCATCACACAAGGAATTTGAATTCCTATCTAAAGAAGTTTTGATCTTGATCTTGATCAACATCTATGCATGGTAGTAAGTAATGTAACTACTATACCAAAGTAATGAAGTTTTGATCTTGATCAACATCCAAGAATTTCATAGCAAGTTCTACAGATAGGGCTAAAGAAACATCATTGTCTTTACCTTTTCCTCACTACACTATATCCTAATCTCATGTTCTATTCGATCAGCAAAGGAAGTCTGAACCAGTAAACCCTGGCACAAAAAGGGTTCCCTTTGCAAATGATGATTGAATCGGACTCTAAACTATTACAGAAACAAGAGAATTGAGGGATCAAATTAGTCCCAGATGACACAGTAATCAAGAATCTTATCTTGCACATGCCAAACCAAAGTGTGCGATGCAACACAGAGTACGTATAAAGCTGCAAACTTTATGAACAGATGAATGAAAAAGTAAAGTGGGCTTATACATACTGCACTAAATAAACTAGAAGATGAAATTAAATATACAGACACACCATTGGTGTGGCCATGGAAAGAGCAAGCAATAGGGGAGTTGAGGGAGTCCTCATAAAAGGTGTTGCACCTCAAGCACCTCTTCTGGGCACTCAATACCTTCAGTTTCTTGAACGATATGTGTTTGATTCTTGAAAATCTCGGTGGGTTATTAATGGGTTGCAAAAATGGGGAAGGATGCAAATATGCCAAATTCATCTTCAACATAACCAAATGCTATTTCTTGCTCCCTTTATCTTTTATATGTCACTATCCACGTATGCACATGTAAATTGCCCCCATCGATTTAGACAAAAAATTGTGTGAATTAATTAAGTTTTTTTTATTTTTATTTTTTTATAAATTTCAGTTAGGATTTATTGCTACGAATTATGATTTTAGTTCGACATTAATCAAATACTATTTTTAATGTATACTCGTAAATAAAAATAGTAAATAAATAGTGGCTATGATAAATGTGTCATAGAATCGAGAATCCGTAATATGCGCTTGACTTTAATAATTCATATTTTTTCAAAATTACTAGTACAATGAAATTAGACAACAATATTCCTATTCTTTTTGCAGAGATATTTTTTTTTTAAAAAAAAAGGAAAACTTTGAAAAAACATTCAATCAAAAGCACACAAAGATAAAAGATTCCATATTTTCTTTGCAGATATATTACTTTTCTTATTCACTTTACCACTACTAATAGCACATCAAAACAGTGATAATAAAATCACGTCATCACAAAAAAAACATATGAATCCCAATCTTGTATTGCTGTGGGTCTTAAATCTAAAAAAGGAGTAATAAACTCTTTTTCTAGCTAAAAAAATGGGGTTACAACTTAAAAATTAGTTGTAGAGAAGAAAGGAAGTGGTGGTGGTGCCTTTTGTGTGTGAAAATTGGAACTTTAAATTCAAGATTTATTCGTTTTCGAATATGTGAAGACCAAAGTAGGCCCCACTATGATTTTTGTCTTGGTTGTAGTATACCTTATTTTCTGGCTGGCATCCTCCTGGATCCCACTTTATGTTAAAGATTGTGGCCTAAATTCGCCTCACTTTTATTTTACTACATCAAGTGAATTTTACTGCTATCATAATCTTTTGGATGAAAAAATGTTGCTGAAAATTTTGTCTATAAATCTTGTGAATGGTTTATATTGAATGGGTTAATCAGAAATGGAGTACATTGCATTTGAGAATGCAGTGAGACTGTTGTTGTGCATTAATTAATATCCTTAAAAAAGCTATGGTGGAAACCGACAAAGGTCGTACAAAAAAGAAAGAAAGAAAGAAAAAACAGTATTGTATTAAAAATTGATTATCCACCCTGTCTCTAGAGAGCACCTAATCCACCCCTTGGGTCTGCCTCATTATATTCCTTCTTCCCAAGTCTCCAACTCACTCTTTCACTCGACAATTTCTCACTTGAGCTAAGCCATTTTTGCTCTTTGTCTATATGCACACACGCTCCCATAATCAAGTTCAAAGCTCTATACAGTTGTTTGTGAAAAGTGACACTCTCTCTCTGCTTCCTTCTTTCAGTGAGTTTTTTCTGCCCAAATTCCTGCTGATTTTCCCCTTTTAGGTGCGGTTCTGTAAAGATTCTTGGGTGCTCTCTCTCTCTGCCTCACTCTATCCATGTCTCAGTTCCTTTGTCTTGAGTTATTTCTGCATTCCTTTATGCTTGGCTCATGTAAATTTATACTTGCATTTGCTGTCCGTACGATTTTTCTTTAATTGGTGAATTTAAGGACGGTGTCAATGAGGACCCAAAGACGAGATCTTCTACCTGTCCGTGTGAATTATTGCATAAAGATTTAGTTTTTGACTGGTTCAGAAGGATTTCTTGTTAATTATAACAATGTAGTTTTGCTGTAAGTTATTTATTGCTTACAGGATTTTCTGCTAGATTCTGTGTTCTAGTGCTATATATTTAACTAATTTTCTTAAAGATTGGGACTTTTTAATGGGTCTGAGATCTGTGGAATGAGCTCTAACATAGAAGGGATTGGCTCTTGATAATGTGACTGAAATGGGGGTTGAATCAGTATACCTATTTCAATGGGTTTCTGTTTCTTTGTATATCAACTTGAGCTAGGTTTTGAGGCACACTAGCTTAAATTGGGCACAGTATTGGCTCACATGAACTTCTATTACATATTAGTTAACTTGGACTATAACTTGTGCTGTTCTGCATGTGTTGCTGTGTGTATAAAGTACATCTGCTGGCACTTACGTAGTACTTTTAGTTCATTATGGACATTAAGTTCACATTTTTCTTGGATGAATCTTGTTACCCTGAATCTAAGTGTATGCATTTGTAATGGAGAGTGTTCCTGCATACCAGACACATATATATGGTATTGCTGCCTCACAAGAAAATGAGGGACTCAGTTCTTAGATCATTGATGCAGGTTTGCTTGCTTGTGGCCGAGTCCTGCAAAGGCCATCTGTTTGTAATATTCAAGGCTGAGGACCTATTTCCTAAGTTTCTTCAACATATTTAGTTACCCAGGGGGAACAAAACTCCTGGCTTTCCATTGTCAAGTAGCGTATCAAAGCTCGGTGTTGCAATCAAAGGAACAAGTGCAGAGGAAGACTGAAGCTAAAATCCTCTTTAGCTGTAGCTGATGACTCTTAAAGTATGGTTTCACGCGATCCTGCTATCGTGTGGCCTTTTCTTCCATGCATTTGGTGAGCACATGCAACTTTAGCCGTAATTTTAAAGAAGTATGATCCAATTAAGGACAGCATTTATCAGCATTTTCGAAAATATGTGCTGCTAAATTGATGTTATTAATCAGTCTTGCACTTCTTAGTTTCAAATGTTTAATTACTTTTCTTTTAGAGGGTATTTTCTGATCTTATGTAAATTGACTTATCAAATAGTGAGGGAATGAGATATTGATGATGCTATTTGATATTTCTGAAGGCTAGTTTTTCGATCATGCAGGGGCGTTCGTGGGGGTGAACATTGGCACTGATGTTTCAAACCTGCCATCGGCTCCTGATATCGTTGCAGTTCTTAGAGCACATCAAATAACTCACGTGCGCCTTTTTGATGCCGATGCCCATATGCTGAATGCTCTTGCTAACACCGGCATTGAAGTCATGGTTAGTGTTACAAACGAGGAAGTCTTGGGTATTGGAGAACTACCTTCAACAGCAGCTGCATGGGTTAATAAAAACGTCGCGGCTTATGTTCCTTCGACCAATATTACAGCGATTGCAGTGGGAAGTGAAGTGCTCACTACGCTACCACATGCTGCACCTATCCTTGCTCCTGCTATGACTAACCTGTATAAAGCCCTTGTCGCTTCAAATCTCAACTATCAAGTTAAAGTTTCGACGCCAAACTCAATGGACGTCATTTCTCGGCCTTTTCCTCCTTCTGCAGCCACCTTTAACACAACACTGAACTCTACTATTATCCAGATCCTTCAGTTCTTGAGAAACACAAAGTCCTTTTACATGCTAAATGCCTACCCTTATTACGAATATGTTAAGAGCAACGGCATCTTCCCTCTCGACTATGCTCTTTTCAAGCCACTCTCCCCTGTCAAGCAAATTGTCGACCCAAACACCTTATTTCACTACAACAGCATGTTTGATGCCTTGATTGATGCCACTTACAACTCCATAGCTGACCTCAACTTTTCGGGAATCCCCATCGTTGTTACTGAAACTGGTTGGCCATGGTTTGGTGGTGGCAACGAACCAGACGCTACATCTGCAAATGCTGAGATGTACAGCAATAACTTGATAATGCGCGTGTCTAATGATTCAGGCCCGCCTAGTCAGCCCGCCATTCCTATCAATACCTACATCTATGAGTTGTTCAATGAAGACAAAAGACCCGGCCCGATTTCTGAGAGAAACTGGGGTTTCCTCTTCACGAACGGCACTCCTGTGTACGACATAAGTTTGAGTAACTCAGAGGTTAGTGGTGGGAATACTTCAAGTGCATTTTGTGTTGCACGGCCAGGTGCAGACGAAAAGTCGCTCCAAGATGGGATTAATTGGGCTTGTGGGAATGGCCAAGCTAACTGTGCAGCCATTCAGAAAGGGCAGCGTTGCTATAACCCTGATACACTGCAGAATCATGCTTCTTTTGCATACAATGACTACTATCAGAAGATGCGAAGCTCGGGAGGGACGTGTGATTTTGGTGGCACCGCTACGATGACTACTGTCGATCCTAGTAAGTTTTTAATACGATTACTCCTAAACTGCTTAGATATACACTATTGCAAGTGTATTGCTATTAGTTAGCATTCCACTATCTCATTTTTTTTTCCAAGTAATCTTCCATGATCATTAAGATATAATTCGACACGAAGAGGAGTTGAAATTCATGACGATCTTTGTAGATTTTCTGCCATGTCTGAAACTACTTATGACGATCCATACTTATTATCTTATACGAGAGAAAGCATATGGCATTATTGGTTGAGGCAGTAGTTCTAAATTATGGAAGAAGTATCATAAAATTTCTTATCCCGTCGCGTTGTCTTTGAGTTGTATACAATATATGCTTCGTGTCACGACCAAACCGTTTGAATATATGCCCATTGCAGCCAATAGGGTTTTAAGTCACCATCTTTCAAGATTCTTTTAAATATCATCCAAAATTTAGGGGTCAGTATGCAAGAATACTCTATCCAACATTGGGTGCTCTTGTGTACGTTGTTGTTTGCTATCAGCTATACGATTTCTAACTGTCCCTCGTCTCCGTTTTCGTGCCAGGTTATGGATCTTGCAGATTTACAGGAAGGTGAGGCCCACATTGATCTATCTGTGTATAACAATTTAGAAAAGAATATGAATATTACTTGTGTGTGTATTGATTTTGCATTCTTGATGCAGTTTGAACTCAAGCTCAGGACTATTTCCGTCTCCGGCACTGGGGCCGGTGGGCCCTTCCTCAGAAGGCACAAGGAACGCAATCCTTCAAATCGGGACGGCAGCAGCTGCTGCTCTGTGTTTGCTTCATGTGAATTTGAGAAGGCTTTTGTAGCATAGCTAGCTAGATAGGGATTACTACATTTTGTGATATTATTAATGTAGCTCTATTTTCACTCCTATTTTGTAGCCACTTTCTTGTATGATCTCTCTATTTTGCAGAAATTGTGTTTGTTTCATTATTGATTCTAGCAAGTAGCAACTCTTTGAGAAACTGTACAATACTTGGAAATTTATATTCTATGCCTCCATTTGAGAAAAAAATAAAATCCCTTTCTGTTTAAAAAGTTTTGAATTTTATAAATGTAAGTAGAGCCCATCTTTTGTTTGTTCATAATTTCTATTTCTCCAATTACGCAAGATACATTTTGTATTTTTAATTAAATAGAAATATCAATAAAGCTATACGTTCTATTCATTTTTTTAATTAAGAAACGTTATTGTCCTAGGCAAAATATTGTATGGTTGAATATATTAATTTCACTAAAAATTAAAATTCCCCTATAATAGCAGATGTACAAAACCTTTTAAACCTTTTATAATTCATCGTAAAAAAAATCTACATTGACAAATGATAGTAAATTAGGTTGTTTCATTCATAAACAATAATCTTGAGTAATATGTTATATATATTCCATATATTTAGACCTGATTAAAATTAATATTGATCTCAAGGCATCATAATTGAATCAATACTCATAAAAGGCAAAAACCAAAACCCTCATTACCTTCCACCATTTAACACAACACAAACAAAACAACTAATCCATGCATGCCATTTACAAATTTCCTGAAATGAAGTAGTGTGTAGCTAGAGAGAGAAAAGGTCCAAGAGGAAGAAGTAGTAAATCAAGAAACTAAAAAGCACCTTTAATTAGTTATTAATTGGAAGGAGATTGTTCAATCTCTGAAGTGCAGTCATGATCATCATCATTATCATCTTCTTCTTCATAGTCTTCAAGATCTCGATCTTCCTCCTCAAAGGAGTGATGAGCAGTGGGTATGCCGAAGGAGCCGTGGCCGCGGCCGAAGGCCTTGATGTGATCCTTGAGGGACCTCTTGTGCTTGAAATCAGATCCGCAGAAGCAGTACCATATCTTGCCGCAGTTCTTTTCGTGCGTGCGCCAATCGCCCTTCACGGCGAAGGGCTTGGCGCACTTCCGGCACATGAAGGGCTTCGACCCGTGCTTCCGCTTGTAGTGGGTTTGGAGGGTCCGGAAATCCTTCAGGGGACGCGCCCTCGGGTGCTCTATGTTGTGCTTGCACCCTGCCGCGCAGCAGTAGCACGGCAGCCGCAGCATTGCCGTTGGCTGCGTCCCCCGAAGCGACTCCGGACCCTTCCTGTACTGCGATCCGTGTCCCCACATGTGCATCTGGATCCATCATATTATCCAATGTTTTTCAATCAAATTTATCATTTTAATAATGTCATTGGACTTGTATATATGTTTCCAAAATTTAAAGTTAATTAAAAAAAACATATATATACTGATTAAGAATCTAATTTGGACTTATCAATCTTATAGTAACATGTTAATCAACTAATAAATGCTAAATATAGTTACATGCCCTAGTTGAGTGCAAAATAAAGATTAAGAAAAAATGGGAAAACAAAAATGAAAGTGGAAACATTAGGTTTTTGTTTTCTTGATCATCAAAATTTGAATACTTAATTATATGATTAATCTGACATCCTACAAAGATAAATTAAATTCTTGAAAGAGTTAGATATCCATTTTCAACTAAATTAAGGTGAAAGATAAGTGAGTTATTATCTGAATTTGGTGAAGTAAATGTGAGACAAAGTAGCAACTGTTTGTAAGCAGTTAGAGCAGTGGATCTCAACATTTTGCAGTTGAACAAAAGAGAAAGACACATCTGAAACAGCTAATTAATACCTAATTTGCAACTTGTCAGTTTTTTTATTTTCAACCACACATGAATTTTTGGCTGAGCCTAACACTGTTCTTGCACAGATTTCAAAGGTTGAATCAAAAACAATATTGAAAAGACCAAAAAGTAAGTCTTTAAATATATATATATATACATATGGGAGTCACAAGACACCAAAGAAGAAGAAGAAGAAGAGGGGTTTAGTTAGTCATATTTTTATACATAGTTATATTCACAGATCCATCAAAATGTGAAGTGAAATTGTGTGATGATCATAGGGGGAAAAAGGCAAGGTATAATAATTCTTAAAACTTCATTTTCAAGATTTGATTGATAAGAGCAAAACATAGGAGAGTGATTGACACTAGACATGACTGCAGTTTGAATGAATCTGTGAACTGTCTTTTCTTTTTTCATTTGACAAGTAATGATACTCTCTCAATAATATCCTCAAACAATGAAGCAAGAAAGCAAGGAAAACTCATTCCTTCCCCATTTGGGAACACTCCATTAGATCAACTCTACTAAAATTTGAAACATAAAGAAAAAGAAGATGCTTTTACATGACATTTCATGGGATGCATCAATTCAAGAAAAGAAGCATAGTTGACACTTAATTGAACATATCCACTCACACACACACACACAGCACGAGAAATGAAACATTAAATCTAATTAGGGCTTGTCTGAAAATAGACAGAAGATGTATATACCTGGAGATTATTGTATCTGTTAAAAGTCTTGCAACAAAGGTGACATGAGAACTGAGTAGGCCCAATGAGGATTTGTGAAGGCGTAGGGATCCAATACTGCCCCATATTCATTCGGTTCAAGGGCAGCCCAGAAAGTATATCCACGCCCTCCTTGTCTTTATCTTTGTCTTTCGCCACCGCCACCGGAGCTTCGTCAGAATTAGGGTTTGGGAGCCCTATCTGTAGGGCTATGGCCATGTTGTCATTAGGAGGTGGCTTTTCAGGCTTGGTGTGATTGCATGAATGGTGTGAGAAGTTGAGGGTGTTGAGGAGGGGGAGAGCTTCTCTTGGTGGAATATTCAGTAAGGAATTAGAATCAGTGTTATGAGGATTTGATGAAGAAGAGGAAGAAGAAGAAGAATAGTACTGTGGAAGGAGAGGAGAAGTGAAGTTGAACCAGAAATTATAGTATGGCTCTGTCATGGCTTGCTTGCTGAGGAGAATGGAATGGAATGGAATTCCCTTTGAGTTGAGGGTTTGATTAGTTCATTAGTGAGCTGCAGAGATGATTAGCTGACACACACACACACAAGATATATAGGAGCTGAGGAAGAGAGATAGATAGAGATGGCAATATATGGTAGAAAGGGTGGATCAATTCAATCCTCAAGAGTTTGGAAAATCAAGAAATTAAGATCCCTGGCCAAAGCTGCAAAATAAAGAAAAAAACACAGACAATTAGGAGTGGGGAATGAATGAACGAGTGAGTAAAAGGGGAAAGTTAATGCAGTGCTAAATTTTACCCCTAAAAAAAGCATCTGCCTTTTTCAAAACCAACATTTTTATATATTTGTACATATAGTTTTGTGTGACTTGAGAAATTGTTTCATTATTATATGGCCAAAAATGTGATCTTCTGATGTGTTGTATCTTATAAACAAGCCTATATAATTCATGTCTAGCTATTTATATATATATATATATTGTCTAGCTACTTAAAATATCGGGTTCAAGTAATCTAAAATATTCGACTTTAACTAAAATTTGATTTTCTAATAATTAATTATTAAAAAACATATATAATATTCCTTTGTGATGCCAAAATGTATATTGCAGTGTATCCAGCATTTGCCTTGAAGAGTGTGTTGACTGTTTGAGTACATGCAAACCTTTTAAGTTGGGCTGATGGGAATAAACAACATTAGTCAAAAGTCAAATGCCCATAAGAAATTCTCAAACAAAACTAACTGTTTCCAAGGTTATCTTAGGCCACATTTTCACATTACACCATTACATAATTCTAAATTTATTATTAAATTTAGTTTTATTATATTGTAACATAATTCTAAATATCAATGGGAGAGTGAAAATTAATAAGCTTTTATTAAAATTTATTATTCATCTACCATGTTATATCACTTCATGTTATTCGCAGATGTATTAATAACGTTCGCAGCGGATATAAGATCATATATATATATATATATTGTGATGAATTTGTTTTATACTACGACTTTAATCATAAAATATGTGAATAAAAAGAATCAAAGAACGAGAAAAGAATAAATTTTTAAGAACCACTTTTTATCTTATTAAACCAGAATGTGAATGACTATAATATGGCTGCGTAGATTTATCCATCATAAAAACCTTCTACAACGGTAGTTGAGCTTAACTTTAATTATGTTAATACTAGTAGATATATATTAGTCCATCCGGTTCATTTTAATTGACACGTTTTATATTCAATTCAGTTTATTATAATGATAAAATGTGTCGACGAAAATAGGTCGGAAGGAGAACTAGCTATATAGTCAATCTTCTATATTGTATACTATATATATTTTGGTAATTTGATTGTATATTAATTAACTGTACTATTGAGCAATGCTATGTTATTATGCAAAAAATAGATTAACACTTAATTAATTAACTAACTTGAAAAACAGTGTCCAGTCTTTGACTGGTAGTCATAATTTTGATGTTTCCAAGAGTGCACGAGTGTGTGTGTGTGTTTGTTTTCTATGCAATTTTAAGTTGTCCAAAGCCTCCATGTTTATAATCTTAATTTGATGATCTCAAAACAATTCGTGCCTTCCCATTTAGTAATTCAAGACATCTGTGTTTAATTATTTTTAATTTTTAAATATGAAAATGTTTTTTTTTTCCAAGGATTTTATAATATTAGGACGCTTTTAGTTTCATAAATGCAAGAGATGAAGATGGATAACTATTATTAGTGTGAATATTGTTACTGCTACATCAACATAAATAATCTGTCCAATGTGGAATTATAAATATTAACTATAGAATAGTAGAATAGTATCGAATTCTAAATTTTATCTCGAGTTCGGTAGATAAGATATTTTTGCCTACCAAATATAAGATAAAATGATATTATTAATATTATCCAACTTGATGTCATGTAAGGGGCATTTTTATAGACGTAAACGGTCCTTTTGCTAAAATGTTAAGATGTGTGTGAAATTAAAAAGTGGGTAAGAAAATGATGAAGGGATTGAATATTTATCAAGTGTAAACAGTTGATTTGATTGGGTGACACAACATGTTCTTTTGATCTTGTCCTTTAATTAACCTCATGATATGATAGTTCTCCTAACTTAATTAAATTTTTTTTTCGTATGTTGACAAGATTGTTAAAAGGTATAGGTTAAATCAACTGTAAGATATGATTGGAAGTTGTATATATGAGCCTATTTTTCTTTTTCTCCTTTTTTGTGGGTGCTGTAGGGCCATATATTTATATATACGGAGTATATGATTATATTTATATAAGAAATAAATTATGTGTGAGAAATGTGAATTTATTTAGATCATTAAAGTATTTAAAATAAATTATTCAGATTGATTAAATTAAATTTATATATTTTAAATTATTTAGGATTGTTGAAGTTAATTTGTAGAAAAAATTATAACAATTGATTTATTAAAATGGATGATCGATTTTTTTTTTATCATTTCTCATATTATGATTCTTTTTATATGATCTTAATATATATTGATTATTTGATTTATGTAGATTATGCATTTCTATTTCTTCATGATGAGTAGAGGGAAAAATATTTAGAAGTACTGTAGTTTGAATGAACTTTAATTCAATGGTCCATTTAATTTGTGACTGCACAACCTAATAATTACTATTGACGACCTATTTATTGATATAAACTACTACTACTACTTTCTTTACTTTACATGCATGTGGAATATCTATTTGAAAAGATGGATTCTAGGCAAATCTTTAATTTCACACATAATTAACATGTTACTATGAACAATTCTATACGTAATAGATGCAAGTACTCGAATGAGATTGATGGATTATACTCTATCCCTCTTTTAATAAGTGTTTCGTTAAAGGTGAGTTTGGTATGAGTGATGAAGTAAGATTAAATAATTAATCATATTTTATCTATTGTTTGGTAAGATTTTCTTCTTATCAGTTCGACTCAAGATAAAATGGAAGACCCGTTATTAATTCACTATTCTGTCCATATTAATAAACCCACCAAAGTAGGGTGATAAGTTATAAAGGTTGAACAGTAACCAAAATTAAATATTTTACTGTTGAAGCCTTACTATTTTTTTTTCCTTTCTCATCTCATCTACCATATCAAACTCACCAATTATTTTTATCCCATGTATTTTAAAATTCACAAGTAAATGAATATTAAAATTATAATTTTAACTTTTCTATCATTGATATATATATTTTTTTTATTTAATATGCAATTAGTAGGAATAAAAAGTGAAAATCATACAACAATATTGATATGTGAATTTTGGCGGCTCGAAACACACATTCAGGTTTAACTAAGTTTATTTTAAAGAGTTTATAAGATGTCATATCTTAACAACTTATAAGTTGTTAAGGTATTTGGATAAATGAGCTTATAAGCTCTTTTAAAAAGCTTATAAAATAATAAATTATTTGACATTTCAAGCTATTTATATGTGATTTTGTTGGAATAAATATGATAATAAAAAAATATTGTAGGGTTATTTATGTAATTTTGTTACAACTTATAAGTTCATGGAGAAATAAGTTGGGGTGAAACTACTTATTTTTTGAACAATTTATAAGCTCTAAAAACTTATTTTTATAACTTATAAGCTCTTAAGTAACTTAATTCGCCAAATACTTTCAAGAAATTTATAAGCTCAACCAAACACAGAAGTTGCAAGAGTATATAAATGAGACGAAATATGATAAAGAAGCATAGTAGCTACTATATTGAATGAATAATAAAATGAATTAATAGCAAGCTGGATCCCACTAGGTATATCAATAGCATGTTGTGAAGAGGATGGGATCGGATGAGAAACCTTGATTGATGAGTTTTAGTGCACAGAAAATAACAAAGGGAATTGGTGGGAGATAGAGGTGCAAAATGATGCTCACTTTTGATCATTTCAATTTTAAACCTACCTCCAATTTTTCATTCTCCATTAACTCATTTATTTATGTCCCAAATTTCATCACTACCATCCATATAATAAAATTTATTTCATTTAATTTTGAGTAATTCAACACCTCTACGTTAATACAAAATTTTGTCATAATCAATACCAATCTCACTTTATATTACTCTATCACAATAGATCTGATATAATGATAAATATGTGTTTTAAAAATTATGAGTTAATATTTTAAAGAATTTTTTTTTTGGAAAGTGACCACTTTGAAATGAACCAAATAAAAAAATGTAATCACTTTTAGTTGGATGACAATCATTATAATTTTTTTCTTCAATATTCTTCCCTCAATTCTACAGTAGTTTATTTCAGAATCATAATATAGTTAGGATTTATATGATTTTTTCGGGTTAGGATCTAGTGTCTCATATTTGTGTTCGACATTCTATGTCTCACAATCAGATTTATCATTTTAATTTGACTAATATTTATTAAGACCAGAATATTTGTTATGATATTATACTGAATTAACCATAACTATCAGTTATTTGAAAAAAATAATAATTAAACAACTATATACCTTATTTTTAAATTAACCCTAACAATCAATTAAGTGACATAAATACATAAAATAAAAATAAAACTATAAACTAAAATCTGATTGTAAAATATAAAATATTAGGCATAAATAGGAGACATTGAATCTCTTTTTTTTTTTTTTGTCATGGAGTATATGACATCCAAATTTGCATTGTTATGGAATTGGAAATTAAAAATAATAATCTATATATTTAAAATGTATATTTGCAATGATTAGAAGTAACTGTTGAGATAGAAAAGTGATGTCATTCATACTTTATTGGCATTTGATACTTTGCCTTCTGCTACCTGCATGATTGTGATATTTTTTGCCCCCAACACATATCCTTGTACTACCATTTCTGCCCTTGCTATCATACATATATATATATATATATGCGCACATACATATTATACAGAGATGTAGATGGTTTTTTGGAATTATTTATTTATACAATTTGAATTGTGCATGCATTCTGCTACCATTGACTAGTCTTGTTATCTAAATAGTGTTCCACTTCTTTATTTCAATATTTTTTGGTACATATATATGTCATTTGGTATATATCAATTGATAATATTAATGAATTGAGTGATAAATTCCTTGTTATATATGTGGTAGAACTACAAGTAGTACTGATCAATGAGTACGTTAGATATTGATGAGGAATATTCTTGCATCATATCCACTATTTGTAATAAACTTTCTACAGCACCTTACATCAATATTTGGGAGAGTTAGACAAATCTATATACATAAATGGTGCAGCTAGCTAGGGCATAACATACATTAAAATATTTCATGTATACTTCTATATATATTATATTAAATGTTCTTTTTGCAGAACATGCACTTAAAAATGGGTATTTCTGCACCCGCTTTCAAGAAATGTATTGGACAAATATGTGAAAAGCTTTGATGACAAATGACCCATCATCTCTATCTATTTATCTATCATCATCATATAGTATATATCACTTCATTATTTTCTGCATCAAAACACACGCATCATATTCAAATGGCCCAGACCACATTAAAATCCCCTACATTTGGTTCTAACTCTCTCTTTATTTATATATCATGCACCCTAGCTAGCTACTCTATAATCAATTCAATCTATATATATATATGTACAAAATTAAAATACTATCAAATGTTATTCCTTGTTGCGTCGTATATATGTCAAATACTAATAAAATGATAAGTGTATATTAAGTTTGAGCTTTCGATAGAAGGATTTAGAGGATTTAATTGATTAGGGTTATGTTATCATCATCATCATCATCATATATATTTAAGATAAATTAGTTATAACTTTAGGTGATATATGAATTCAGAGATCATTTGGATTCCATTAGTAATGAGAATTCGGAATATCACACATTGATCAATCGAAGAGAGATTCAACTAATAAAAGAAAGATCAGTTCTTTGGGATCCTTCATTTATTCAAACAGAAGGAATAGAGATAGAATCAGACCGATTCTCGAAATGCCTTTCTGGATATTCCTCAATGTCCCGACTACTCACGGAACGTGAGAAGCAGATGATTAATCATTTGCTTTCGGAAGAAATCCAAGAATTTCTTAATCATATATAATTTTATATAAAAAAATAGAAAATTATGGTTAATATATATTAGATGGGTAGTCGGATATTTCATGAATCTTTTACGAATAAATTTTCGTTCATACTCATACACACGAGCTAAATGTATAACAAATTTTACCCATAAATCTATATGTAAATATCAAATCTCTTAAACACATCTATTAGAGTCGAATATCCGCAGTTAAATTAGCATCCCTAAGTGCAAGAAAACAAGGAACACAACTCTCTCTCTCTCTCCCTTAGGTTAAAGGATTATGGCAAAGTGAGGGAGGCAGAAAATAGACCACTCAACCAGCAATGCATGGGGCGGTCTCCACGTCGACAGCGACACCTTCTTTGCTTCCATTTATTTCATTTACATATATATATGCATCAGTAGATGAACAGCCTCGATCGAACTATATAGCTACCATTAACAATACCATACTGTCGGCATCGCTCACGATGCATGCATGATCGATGTTCAAACCTACCTACCTTCTTTTAACCCTAACTCCTTATTTACTTAATTAATTATTTGTGCTTTTCTTACACTCGACTCGACCTTATATATGTATATGACAATATCCCCAAAATCCTGCAAGATTTGGACATGAATTATTAAGATCTTATATATATATATATATTTGCTTTTACTAATAAATACTATCCGCTAATAATCTATATACATGCACATATATATAACCTTTATATATATATAGATGATATATATGGTAGCAAACAACGTACTTACTACCCCAGCTCCACGCCAAGCCACTCATGATAAGAGGCCCATGCATTTCTTTTAGGCAAAAAAGCCATTTTTTATGACTTTATTTTATAAAGTCAGTTTAATGTGTTTGGTTTTTCATTATTGTATTGTACATATTACTGTTCATTGGAAATTATATAAAGTGTGTGTGTGTTTTTATTTTTTTTATTATTTTTTTTACCGTGGTTGCAGAAGGAAGCTAAGGGTGTAATAAATCATGTAAAAATTAATAGCATTTTCTATTTTCATATTTATTCCAATTTTCAAATAATTCTGAATTGAAGGACCACTCTGTAGTGTCTGTTTGTAATTCAAGTTGAAATACATATAATACTATATTTTGTAAGAGCTACCAAAATAATTTATTTAAGTGTTGTTATATGAGGGCCCAATAGCTTTTGGATGTGGTAATATGGGCCAACCGGCCCAATAACTTTTAGATTTGGATTCATTTCGGTATGGGTTCTCTCATTCGCCCCATTTTCATTTAAAAATAAAATCAAATCCCTATAATTAGCCTTAATTATGATTTATTTACTATTATGTGGTCTAAATCAATACTTTTTTTTAATTATAAAAAGATTCATACCTATCTAAATTATAAAGTTTAGTATAAGATGATCCGATTGCACTGAGTTATCCCATCATAATTGATGTCATTTTGAATCGGATCAGATCAACTTGAAAATCAATTGAGTCTTTATCTTAACAGTTATGTTAAATGAATATGTTTGCACATTCGTTTAAAAATAACTACTTTGTATAATAATAAATAATTTTTTAAAATTAATTTGGTGTCAAAAAGTGGTTACTAAAACTTGATTTAGTAGATTAAAACATGATAATCAAGCTCGAATTCAATGCGAAACTATTAAGGGGTGGCACACATTAGTGCAATTGTTAAATTTTTGTGCCTTGCCAAGTTTAGGTGAAGAAGGAAAAAGGAATTCTTTACTTGCATATTAGGTAATTGGGAGGGCCCATTTTGATCTCATCAAACCCAACCCCATATTTTGTAAGCTTTATTATGAAAGACACATTTGCATCTTGTTGCTCTCCTACGTGCTTTCTTTCCCTATATCTATACTTGTTTTTCTGTTAATATAATCTAATCCCAACAACTCAACCCAAAATTAACCAATGAAAGAATTCTAAGTACTATAGCAGTAAGCAGTTGATCATCCCAACAACAAAATCTCAATGATAACAAGTAGTAGGAAAGATTAGCCAATGAATATTAAGCAAAGGGTGGAATAATAAACAATATTATCTGAATTCTTCTTCCATTGACTAAGGAGGAGGGAAAGAGAAGAGGGGGACCAAACAGTAGTAGTGAAGAGAAAACAATTTGGATTTGTAGATATTGTTGGCACGCTACAGCTGTAAGGCCGAACATTTTTGCAGACATTATTTTCGGGAACTCGGCTCTGCCTCCTCCTCGACTCTCTCTCTCTCCTCATGTTCCAAGATTTCACCTTTTCCGCACTTTGTTTACATATTAAAGCAATGCATTAGTAGTCTAGGGGTAGTATTCTTTTTTGGGTTTGAGTTTTGAGTTTGGAGTTTGAGGTGAATGCAATCTTGAAAAGTAATCATACTTAGCTTATAATGAAAATGTTGAGTAGTGTGTATTAAATTAAAAAGTCGAAAGGCTATGTGGAGAGATAGAAAATAGGGGGTGGGGTTGGCGTGTAGTGCAGCTGAAATCCGGCATAAGCAAAGCAGACGAGACCACTGACAGACAAAAGAGAAAACACGCTGCCACACACCATCACTCACTCACTCACTCACTCTCTCTCTCTCTCTCTGTGAATCTACACCACCACTGCGTGTGAATCTGCTGATCTGAGGGAATCCCAATATCGCCTGTGCTTCTCTTGTGGGTTTCTTGTTTTTTATTTTTGAACTGCTTTGTGTTGATTCTTGAATAGGGTGCTGCAATGCAGGTTATTATTGTCTCTTGTACGGGCCTTTCTAGGTTTCTTCAGCTCTTTATTTGGGAATCTTGATTGGGGAAGGGGAGTAATCCGGTTGTATTATCAGAATCAGAGTATTACATTACCCTTTATGTTTTTTTGGAAATTTTACAATTTATACTTTCTGAGAACTGTGGTGCTTAAATTGCTCTGCTTAAGTGCCTTGTAGGTAAAAGTTGTGTAATTTACAGGAAAAGAGTGTTCTTTAGTGATATTGAAGTTACTCTGTGTGTATGTGATTTTTTGCAGGCAATAATGAACGAGAATGAGCAAGTAGAGTTGCATTACATGGACAGCGGCTACTCTTACCCTGTCTCTGAGGGTTTTACTGATCTATTTGGCGCCGCTCCAATGGCGCCTTTGAATTATCTTAACTTCGCCCCGATGCATGATCAGGTTAACCTCTATGTTGTTTTGCTCACTACCGCGTATTGATTCATGATATAGTTTGTTTGATCCTGGCTAATGATGGAAATCTGTTCATATATGACACAAGCCAAAGTTCTTGTTGGTAGAGTTTGGCTAGTGTATTTGATGCCATCATTTGAACAAATACTATTGATATTGTGGTTACTGGTTATGCATCTTTCAAGTGTCTATGAATATGTTTAGTACAAGAAAGAATAGAGCTTCTAGTTTTGTGGCTCCGGTTGCCTGAATATGACTAGGAGTTTCTTTTAGGAAAACAGTAGTATGTGTCTTTATGAAATTCAAAAGTGAAGAAAGATGGATATACATTATTCTTGAAGTGTGTCTTGCATATAATCATCTTAGGCCCTATAAAGGTATTGTTAACACGTTGTGTGTTAATTCACTTATGTATGGACTACTTAGTTGAGGGCATGAAATATCATGTACGAATATTTTCTTTAGTTTCTTCAATGCACTTGAAATATCATAGACAAGGATATGCTCTATGTTTTGTTGTTCTTGAAGTTATAGTGATGCATTATTGTGATAGGCTGTAATAGTGATTTCAGTGTCTCCCTAGCAATCCCCTCAATCTTATGAAGCTATTCGTTTCTGTTCAGGAATCTTTATATTGGTCTATGCACATGAGTTCCTATAAATACGGACAATCTGATCCAGAGGGCGTTTATTATGGACTCTACGAGGACAATGAGCTTGCTCCAAGAATGGATTCCAACAGAAGAGTTTGGGAATATTCTTCAATGACAACCACTGAAGACCCTATTACTGTAGGCATACCATCCGAACAAAGTGCAATTTCTGAAGTGCATTCTATTCCAGAAGAAAGTAAGTGATTAGGTACCAAAGTTTTATGATTTGTGAGTTGGTTTGAAAATTCTCCTTCGCACATCAAGTGCTTTTTTCTTAAAAACTTGTATGCTCATTCAAATCTTAGCAAGGTGTTATATTATTTCCCTGAAACATGCAGGAGTGCTTTTTTATTAAAAACTTGTATGCTCATTCAAATCTTAGCAAGTTCTTATATTATTTCCCTGAAACATGCAGGATCACCGAATGATGAAGATGCAGCTGCCACTGCTCAGGTTGGGGCTTTTAGGAAATCATTTATTCATACATGTATTTACGTTTTGCACATCCACATGATTCCATGAATCGTCTCTTATGATGATCATTAGTCACCCAAACGTTTTGATGAAGATTCTGGGCATAGAAACTATTACGCGCAGACCGGAAGTCTAATAGGAAGAAACTTGAATATTTGACATTTCCTTGAATCTGCATGTATCTTATTATCTAACTTCTTCTAATTCTAAAACATTTTTTTCTCAGTTATCACTACATGTTTGATGCTTTAGGTCGCTTGTCCTTTATTACATTCAGATATTTCTTGTCCTTAGAGAATTCTTTTCTTTTTCTTCTGATTATAACTGTCAAGCCTGCTTGCAGTAGTGCTGCTAATGTTGATTGTGAATCTTCATGTCTTGTATGTGTTACCGTAGGTCTCGTGGCAAGATGATATCAACCCTGATACCATGACTTACGAGGTAGGAAGGAAATAAACAATTTATTCTGCCTTACTACTTACTGAACCTGTTGTCATCCCCCCCACTCAGAGTATTTACCCGGAAATGAAAACTGGCTGTTCATGCTTTGCTTATGTAGGAACTGCTTGATTTAGGTGAGACGGTTGGAACTCAAAATCGAGGACTCTCACAAGAGCTTATTGATCTACTTCCTACCTCAAAACACAAGTCTGGTGGAATTTTCTCAAGGAAAAAGTCTGAAGACAGGTGACATCTCAAGAAAAATGACTAGTTAACTTAATACCTTCTAAGCAGGATTAAAATGCTAGATCTTCTTGTTCCTAATCTCACATGTTTTCATGGTTTCAAAACAGATGCGTGATTTGCCAGATGAGGTACAAAAGAGGGGACAGACAAATCAATTTGCCGTGCAAGCATGCGTACCACACGCATTGTGGATCCAAGTGGCTTAGCATCAACAAGGTAATCCGACACCCGTCTTTAGAAAACTCGCAACACGTTATCTGTGATTTCTTGATATTCATTTAAGATTCCACCTCTTTCCAGACGTGCCCGGTATGCAACAGTGTGGTATTTGGTGATGATCAGCACAATGATTTGACAAATTGACTGAAACTTCAATAGGGAAGGAGCTTTTTATTACACATACATAGAAGCTGGTGTACTAGTGTGTAGTTTACAGAATCTAATATTTAAAGAGTGGCATCCAATATTTTTTTCTCTTTGTTTTCTAACGCTGAGAAACAAACTGCTGTTATTTTTACTTGATGAAATTAACCTTTCTGTTTGTTCCTTTGTCGTTTTTGTCTTGAGACTTTCCAACATTATAATCACTGTGGTTTGTAAATTAAAAGTTATCATGCATTTATCCTAAATTTGCTTCATTTCTTTTGATCAAATTTAGTCAAGAAGAGTGATGATAAACAATGACCATTAGTGAATGCATCTTATTTATTTGTATTGATAAGTACAAGATCATGAGGCCATTACATGAAGTATACATCATTTATAATTGCATTAAAAACAGTAGGAGTACTATAGTTTATTATCTTGTGATGCAAATTTTGTTGGGGAAAGGGTCTACTGTTGGAGTAAGCTACTCCAATTGTGATGCTAATAAGGACAGAAGTGGCAAGATGCTGGTGAAGGGAGCTGATAACTCTTATAATATACTGCTGGTCTCTCACTATTGTGGAAATCACTTCTTGTAACCTGGTAACGGTGGTGATTCGTACTTGTACGGTGGTGATTCATATTTGTAGGTTGGAGGAGGTGATTCGTATTTGTAAGGTGGAGGTGGTGGTGACTCATACTTGTACGGTGGCGGAGGTGGTGGCGACTCGTATTTGTAGGGTGGAGGTGGTGGTGATTCGTACTTATATGG
>JAPKLX010000034.1:3042491-3084246 GCA_026898415.1 Leonotis leonurus | reverse complement strand
TTGCGAGTTATTTAGAACTCGTTTTGTAAAAGTTTGCTTGAGATTGTTTAATTATTTGTTTGGTGAATGAGTAGTTTGATAGTTTTGGGATGATTAACTGGCGAACAAGCTTATCAAGTGATTTATCTTTAAAATATGAATTAGTGAAAGTCGCAGAAAATCGTTTATAAAACACATCATCTATTTAAAAGGTGATACATTTTATAAAGAATAAAAGGTTAATATGATTCATTTATAAAAAGATGTACAATTAGTAAATTAAATAGTGTATTATACTGTTAAGTACTAAACAATTAATTTACATTCAAAGAAAATTGTAATGATTTAAATGTAAAATTCAATTTAAAAAAAAGGCTTATACTCGATTGAATTTGATAAACTTGTGAGCCTCAAAATATTTGATAATAAAAAAAAAAGTCAAGGAAGTAAAATTGAGCATGATAGTATGTCTGGATTGGATTACATCCACAACACAACCACAAGTGGGAGAGATATGTATGTAGAAAGCTAAATTCTGCGAATATTTGCATCTTTCAACAACATATATAGACAGTAGACTACGTCTAGATTTGAAATTTCCGTAGAAAGCAAGCAGACAAAAACCCACGTAGAAATACATGTTCTTTTGAGCACATACATAATCACACCCACACACGCACCGGCACGACCATGGCGGCGACGATGGCCAAAATTCCCTTGACTTCCCTCGAGAAGGCGGACCTCCTCTTTCCGAAATTCTGCGCCGTACCAAGAACCGTAGCTTGTCAAAATAGCATGAGGATCAGCTACAACAACAAGTGCAGTAATGGTAAAATTGTGTGTAGAGCGGTATCGACCGAGTCGCAAAAGGCGATTGAAGGTCTCAACATTACTGAAGATGTCAGCCAGGTCCGACTTTCATCTCTCCCTCTCTCCCTTTCTATGTAAACAGTGTGTGTGTGTGTGTGAATTGTAATAGAACTAGCTAGGCGTGATCATAATCTAGAGGGTATCAATGCTTTAGGTTAGACTCACATGTCTCTCTCTCTTTTCGAGTCAAAATGATATAGTGTGTGTTTGACTGCATGACTGAAGGATGGGTTTTGGTCAAATTAATCTTTTTTACCTTCTTTCCGAACAGAAACTTCGAATTAGCTATGAAAAGTTAGTAATATGTACTATCCAGAACTGTATTCGAAGCTGAACGGTCATGGTTGAAGTCTGGATCATATGATTGAAACTCAATTTTCATATCAAAATTTGAACTTTATTTATTTTATTTCAAGGTAAGGTAGCCATTTATTTCACTCCCAAATTTGGAAATTGAGGCAAGTGCCTTTCCTTTTGTTCAAAAGTTTATAATTAAATAGTAAGTGTGACAGAAAGAACGATTTGCTGAAACAGTTGATTCTGGAAGCAGTATTTAGCAGAGATAGGGATGGATTAATTCGGTAAATATATATTCTTTTTAGGGTAATTGCAAAATAAATCACAAACTTATATCTGTTTTGCAATTTTGGCATGAATCTTGAATGTTGGCGAATCAATACTTAACTTTGTACCTTTTTGCAATCAAGATTTCTCCAATTTTTTGGTGGTGAAAACTACGGTGTTGTTAAGATACGAAACACGTTTGCTCATCGATCTTAACTCACACAGCAGTTGTTGTTATGAATTAAGAGACAACACAAAACATGATAATAGCATAAAGCCGAAGTTTCATTAATGGATTCAAAAGTAATCTCAGAGCTCGTACAAAAGGAGTATAAAACGAGCTCGAGTACACTGATGCCCAAAACAAACTCTCAACTGCTAGATCCATGTGCCACACAAATATTGGTCCACTTATTTATAAACAAACAACTCTTCTCTCACTCTTAACAACCTCATGCAAACACATGCACATGCATGCATACTAACTCACACGTGCAGTATTAAACCCATTAATAAACCCTAACCCACTCTTAATTCATAACAATTCCCCCCTCCTTAAATAGGACTTGACCCAAGTCAAATAAAGAGGGAAAACGTGATTGCATTGAAAGGAAATCCTCCCAGGTGGACTCAGCTTCGGGCAAGTGTGCCCATTGAATGAGCACCCCCGCGCGCGGCAGGTTGTGATCCTTGACAATTCTACGAGCTAAAACTTTAACTGGATGTAGCAAAACCTTCCCATCATCACCAAACTCTGGTAACTCGATACAGTACGAGTAGGAGTAGCCACACTGCTTTTCATCAGACTAACGTGGAATACAGGGTGAATCTTGGCCGCTGGTGGGAGTTGCAACTCATAAGCAGCCATTCCAACGCGTTTGGTGACAAGGAAAGGCCCCGCGTAGCGTGGGCTAAGCTTCCAAACACGGTGCAACCTGATGGAGTGTTGCTTATATGGCTTCAACTTCAAGTAGACCTAATCACCTTCTGCAAATACACGGTCACTTCGATGGCGGTTAGTAGTCGCAGCCATCCTATCTTGTGCTTTCTGTAACAACCGCCCCAAGTGTAATTGGATATCCTTCTTCTCAAGAAGTGAAGCTTCTACCCCAAGAACTTGCGGTGTCATGTATGAATGCATAGCTAAAGGGGTTGGTTTATAGCCATACAAGGCCTCAAAGGGAGTTAGCTGCAGCGCGGTGTGGAACGATGTATTGTACCAGAATTCAGCAAGTGATAACCAATGGCACCACTTCTTTGGAGTGTGACTGCACATACACCTAAAATAGGTCTCCAAACATTGATTTACTCGCTCACTTTGGCCATCGGTTTGCGGGTGATAGCCGTGCTTAGGTGATGTTGAACACCCAACATCTTGAATAAATCCTTCCAAAATAAACTGGTGAAGATCTTGTCTCGGTCTGACACAATGCTAGATGGCAAACCGTGGAGCTTATATATAGTATCAAGAAACAACTGAGCACATTCAGAGGCAGAGTAGGGATGCATCAAAGCAAGGAAGTGTGAGTACTTGGTAAACCTGTCTACAATCACCCATATCGTGTCCTTGCCTTGAGATGTAGGTAGCTTCTCTATAAAGTCCATGGTAATGTGTTGTCATGCCTGAGATGGTATAGGCAAGGGTTGAAGTAAACCAACAGGTCTCGACGTCTCGTGCTTACAACTCTGACAAGCATGACATGCTCTAACCCATTGTTGCACATCATGCCTCATTTCTGGCCAAAAAAACGTAGCCCTCAGCCTTTGAAACGTTGCATTAGTTCTAGAATGACCCCCATATCCAGAGGCATGCATATACTCGATGATTTTTTTATCTCGAACTAGTAGTGTTTCCCACAAAAAAGCTTGTCTTTGTACCTTAGCAACCCATCATGATAAGAGAAAAAGGACAGATTGTAGGGAAAAGCACAACAATCTGCTATAGCTTCTTCGGCTGTGGCATCCTTGCTATAGCTAGTTACAATCTCAGTGATCCACGCAGGAGTACAAGTCGATAAAATTAGAGTAGAGAACTTTCCATTTTCCTGCTCTACTCGAGACAAAACATCTGCAACTCGGTTATCCACACCCTTCTTGTATTCAATCTTATAGTCGAACCCCAAAAGTTTTGTGAGGTATTTATATTGAACTGGAGTTGAAAGCTTTTGCTCAAGGAGATACCTAAGGCTCTGTTGATCAGTTTGAATAATAAATTGGCCATGTAGAAGATAAGACCTCCACTTCTCAATGGCCATGATGATGACTAGAAGCTCCTTCTCATATGTAGATAACCCTCTGTGTTTAGGAGCTAATGACTTGCTGAGAAAAGCTATAGGGTGACCATTTTGAATGAGAACAACCCCTATTCCCACATATGAAGCATCTGTCTCTAAGATGAAAGGGAGCGAAAAATCAGGCAGCTTGAGAACTGGAGCAGAAGTCATGGCATTCTTGAGTGCAATGAAGGCTTTGTCAGCTTGTTTACTCCAGTTGAATGCTTTCTTGGTGAGGCCAGTCAATGGTCGAACAATAGATCCATAATCCTTGATAAACTTGCGGTAATACCCTGTCAAACCAAAAAACCCCGCAAAGCTTTGATAGTTTTAGGAGAAGGCCACTCCACCATTGCCTTGATCTTGCTCGGATCAGCAGCAACTCTTCCCTCACTTATGATGTGCCCTAGATATTCCACTTGCCTCTGGTCAAAAGAACACTTTGAGGCCTTAGCATATAGCAGATGTGATAGCAAGAACTTGAAGACACACTCCAGATGCTCTTTGTGCAGCTCCATACTTTTGCTATAGATAAGGATGTCATCGAAGAAAACCAATACAAACTTTCCCAAGTATGCTTTGAACATAGAGTTCATGAGGGTCTGGAAAGTGGCTGGGGCGTTGGTTAGCCCAAAGGGCATCACCTTAAACTCATAAAGGCCGCTTACAGTAACAAATGCAGTCTTATTATGCACATCATCTTTGTGCATTCTTATTTGATGATAACCAGCTCTCAAGTCGATCTTGGAGAAAACTGTAGCCCCTCCTAGTTCATCCAATAGGTCATCAATAGTGGGATAGGGAAATTATCTTTGATGGTAAGTGAGTTGAGCCTCCTGTAGTCAACACAAAAGCGCCAAGTCCCATCTTTTTTCTTCACCAACAGTACTGGAGAGGAGAAAGAACTAGTGTTGTGTTGTATTACTCCTGCATCCAACATCTCATGCACTAGTTTCTCTATCTCAATTCTTTGCAAGTATGGATAGCTATAAGCCCCTTGCTTGAAGGCTGTGGTGTCAGGCTTCAAGGTAATCCTATGATCTCAGCTAGATGGTAAGTGTGTAGGGCTATCAAAGAGAGGAATGAATCTGGAAAGTAATGGTTGGAGGTTTGGATGTGGCTTGCAGTCTGAGACCACCTTCTCAGCTGAAACCATACATAGACATCCTAAGTAATAACCCTTTGTTTTCCTTAGTGTGTTAGTCAATTGCTTCCCTGAGATCATAGTAAGTGATTTTCCAGATTTAGCTCCTTGTAGCACCACCTTCTTCCCATCTTTGTTGAAGCTTATATTATGTTCCACAAAGTCAAAAGTCACAGGGCCTAGTTGCTTGAGTAAGTCTACTCCAACAAGCATGTCACAGCCCCCTAGTTGAAGCAGTCGAAAGGCAACAATAAACTGGCAACCTTCCATCTCCCACTCTAGCTTGGGACACCTTGTATTACATTCCAACTTCCCTCCATCAGCCACAGTCACCACAATAGAGTTTGTGTACTCTACTTCACAACCAATTCTCTTGGATGTCATCATGTCTAAGAAGCTGTGAGTGCTTCCGTTTTCAATAAGCACCGTGACCACATGTTTTTCAATCTTTCCTTACAATTTAATAGTGTCTGCAGCCATTTGTCCAGCTAAAGCATTGATAGAAATCTTTGCTTCACCACTTTCAGGCTCCACCTCCTCTAGCACAAGCTCACTTTCCTCCCCAACTTCTTCACAAATGATAGCAAAAAGCCTCCTGCACTTGTGCTCAGGTTGGAACGTTTCATCATAGTTGAAGCATAACTTTTTCTTTCTTCTTTGCTCAATTTCCGTAGGTGTCAACTTCCTAAAGCTTCTAGGTTGTTGAACCCCTTGCACCACACCCTTTCCCACACCCTTTCCCACAGGCTCACTCCCACTCTTCTTTCCCATTGACTCCCCTTTACCCCCTGCCTCACTCACCTTACTCCACTGCTTAGGACCCCTTCCCAAGGCCAACAGCTGAAGCTCTTGTTGCTTAGCTAGCTTGATAGCCTAACCCAACCTAGGTGGCCCTAACATCCTCACAGAACTCCCTATCTCATCTTTTAACCCACCCATATAATTTTCTACAAAGTATTCTTCACTCAAACCCATATTTCTCACAGCAACAAAGGATTTAAGTTCCTCAAATCTGAGGGTGTATGAATGTACATCTCCTTGCTGCCTAAGCTGGTTAGACTGGACAACTAAGCTTTTGCCATCTTCCTCACCAAATTGTTCAACCACCCTCTCTCGGAAAACTCTTTCCAAGTCACTATATCACCATCCTCCACATACTCAACATACCACAAATCAGCTATCTCTTCCATATAAAGTGCAATAGTAAATATTTTATCAAAACTTCCATAGGATTAGCCACAAAATATTTATTGCACTTGTTCCCATCAAACTTAGGGAAATCAAGTTTGAGGGATTTGTTCACAGATCTAGAGCCACTGGAATTGGGTGTACCTTTGTCCCTCACTTTACGCGAGGTTTTATCGCCCTCCTCCATGTGTTCCCTCTCTTCCCGATCTCCTCCGCCACCGAGCTCTCATCGAAAATTGTCGAGCTGCTCCTTCAACATGGCCATGAAGGATTGGCTCAACTTCTCGCCCAGGTCCTCCACTCGATGATGCAGCTCAGTAATATGCCGCTCAACGTCTGCTACACGATTTTCCATCACCGTCCGTCTTGGCATATGGTCGCATGGGTTAGTTGGCTCTGATTACCACTTGTTAAGATACGAAACACGTTTGCTCATCGATCTTAACTCACACAACAGTTGTTATGAATTAAGAGACAACACAAAACATGATAATAGCATAAAGCCAAAGTTTCATTACTGGATTCAAAAGTAATCTCAGAGCTTGTACAAAAGGAGTATAAAACGAGTTCGAGTACACTGATGCCCAAAACAAACTCTCAACAACTAGATCCACATGGCACACAAACAACTCTTCTCTCACTCTTAACAACCTCATGCAAACACATGTGCATGCATACTAACTCAAATGTGCAGTACTAAACCCATTGATAAACCCTAATCTGCTCTTAATTCATAACGGATGTAGACGCCAAAGAATGGAAATAAAATAGTTAAGGACATTTGGTGATTGTGGAGATAATGTTAACATTGTTTTAAGAACAGTTAAGGACAAAATAGAAATAAGGTCAGATTCAGATTTTCATTTAAGCTTGTTGCAGCCCACAGTTTCCCGATCACCAGAAAGTCTACAATGACATCCACATCATCTTTCCTGTTGTCAAAAAACTGGGGATGTCCCAAATCCCAATTGCAAAATATACAAAAAATTATGCACTAATCCATCAAGGTTGAAAAGTGTGGCTAAAATTGAAAAATGTGTAAGCTCCTGATTTATTTTGCAATTACTGATATTTTTATAATTGGAGCAACATTTGACTGTTTTTGAAATTCTATTTATTTATTTTAAATATGTGTTGTTCATATTCCCTCAATCCTGATGTGCTCTTTGCAGCTTATTGGGAAGACACCAATGGTGTACTTAAATAACATTGTTAAAGGTTGTGTTGCCAATGTATCTGCCAAGCTTGAGATTATGGAGCCATGTTGCAGCGTAAAGGATAGGTTAGTAATTTCGATATCACATTTAAATTCTCTATATGTGGCATTAACATCATGATCTTTGATAATAAAAATGTTTGCTATTTTATTTCCATTCTTTCGGTTATAACATGGCAAGCAGATTTCTAAAAGAGTCATTTATTTGAGATAGGTTGTCGAATAAATTACATCCATGAACATAGTAGTGGTATCTTACTTCCAGGATAGGATACAATATGATAGCTTATGCAGAGAAAAGTGGCCTTATAACTCCAGCAAAGGTATTACGTGAATCGTATTTCCATCATGTAGTTTATTTGTTTGATTCTTGTTATCATCTCAACTTTTGAAACTCACTCTAGTGCTATTACTTAAATTTCCCTTTTGCTAAGCAATTTTGTTCTCATACTGTTCTAGAGTGTTTTGGTTGAGGCCACTAGCGGAAATACGGGGATCGGTCTTGCTTTCATAGCTGCCTCTAAAGGATATGAGCTCATCTTGACAATGCCGACATCCATGAGTCTCGAGAGAAGGGTTCTCTTGAAAGCTTTCGGGGCTAAACTTGTGTTAACTGATGCAGCCCTAGGTGTGAATGGAGCTCTTCAAAAAGCTGAAGAGATACTTAATAGCACCCCGAATGCTTACATGCTTCGACAATTTGAGAACCCTGCAAACCCCCAGGTTTCTTCTTGCAACCTTCATTGTTTTATTTTGTTGGTGTTTATAGGTTAGATTCCCCTCATATTGGGTCTTTGAAGCTTAATATATCTTCCAATGGTTTTTATTAGGAATATGTTCATATATTTGATAGTTCTTTCTCTATACTACATGTTTCCTCCTTTCTGAGTTTAGGATCACCATTTTGTGTTCTTAAACCAGTTTTGTTTTGTTTTTTAAGTTGAGGTTGCCTTAGAGCATCAACTGAAGACTTGTTTCATTTTTGTCAGATTCACTATGAAACTACAGGACCAGAGATCTGGGAAGATACAAAAGGCAAGGTAGACATACTCATTGCAGGGATTGGCACGGGTGGAACTATTTCGGGGACTGGTCGTTATCTAAAAAAAACTCAATCCTAATATTAAGGTAGTTTCATTTTTTTTCCCATTAAAATGATCTGTACTTTTAGATAGCGGTTCGGTGAACACTATATAGGGAATGGCTTATATGAGAACCAGTCATAGTGTGAGAGCTAGGAATGGATCTTAACAATCGGGATTTCGAGGAGTTAACGAACTTTATTTATTATCATGTTCATAAACTTAAAAAACGAGTCGAACTTTGAAAGTTCACGAACTTTATATACGAACTAGTTCACGAACTTATCCAATTAATATAAACTATATATTAACTTGATTTTTATTTATTGAGCCTACAAATTTTCAAACGAGCCGAACTCGGGTGTGACATTATTTGGTCAAGTTTGGTTCAGTTACACCCATACTCACAAGAGGCTTAGTTCTCATAAGATTCTATCCTGTATCCTTATGGAATATATTCTTTAGTGATGGACTCATTGGCTGCCCTTTTTGATTAGGTTATTGGCGTTGAACCAACAGAAAGTAATGTACTTACTGGTGGGGAACCTGGTAAGTTTGTGGCTCACAGTCGGTATACTATACTTGGCTTTGTGAATCCACAGGATTAAATAAGTCATTTCTCTAGCATCTGCAATTTGGAACTGCAGGCCCTCACAAAATTCAAGGGATCGGAGCAGGTTTTATTCCAAAGAATTTAGATCTTGAAGTCGTGGATGAAGTTATAGCGGTATAATTCTTAGTTATTTACCCCTACCATTTTGTGTAGCTTCTACATTGTGTGTCAAAGTTAGCGAAACAATGCAGTTTTGCTGATCTAAAAGGCACAAAACATGATTGTAGTCTTTACAGCTTGAAGCACTGGTTTATATTCTTCTGAAAATGGGTTAAGTATAGTTTATGATCCAAACTTTGTTTACTTTTTGCAAAATGTCCTCTAACTTTAACCTTCCATAAAGTTGCTAAAATTTCTAGCATCACCACAAAAATGGTGTTTACTGTTAGGGATTTTTCTAGCAAATAAGAAACACAAATAAAGGTGTTTACGAAGAAAATGAAGCTGGGGACATTTTTACACAAGTCGTCAAAGTTTGGGTTATAAAGTATACTCAACCCTATAAAATTTCCCATCTTTTACAAACTGAGTGTTGATGTTGGTTGCCAGATATCGAGTGATGAATCAATAGAAACTGCAAAGCAATTGGCTCTTCAAGAAGGCCTACTGGTTATTGTTACTTGTTCATTAGCCAAACTATTAGTTTGTTCTACGGTTCTACCGTTGTGAATCATTAGAAATGAAACCATAAAGGCCCGACTAATATTTTAAAGCTCTTTTCAAGTCTTAAGACTATATATGATTTAAATACATGATCTTTATGAAGCATTTCTTCTAAAATTTGATTTTCACCAGGTAGGTATTTCATCTGGAGCAGCAGCTGCTGCTGCTTTAAAGGTTGCAACGAGACCTGAAAATGCAGGCAAACTCATCACGGTATGTTTGTCGGTTTACGGCAAGTCGGAAATATCTCCTTTTCTATATGCTCGTCCATTTCGAACTAAATATGAATGCACCTTTTAGAGCTGTATTAGAAAGCTTGTGTTGCAATTGCAATGTATTGAAAAGTAATGCGGAAAAATCAACTCAAAGTATTGGTGGGGAATATATGAGTATTGATAATCAAAGTGGACATATTGTTATATAGAATATTTCAAACTGAGCAGATATTTTCTCTGAAACCATTGTAAGATTCTCATACACTTGCTGCAGGTTGTGTTTCCCAGTTTTGGTGAAAGGTACTTGTCGACACTTCTCTTTGAGTCGATACGAGAGGAGTGTTTAGAGATGCAACCGGGAGAATAATTCAAGGCTGCATCTGTTCCAACTGAGCTGAGCAGAGAGCAGGTCAGGTTTTATGTTGATTGTTTGTACTCAAGAATATACAGTTGAATAATGCTTGTAATTTGTATACATATTTGGGAAATCTTCACTTGTTCATTGATTGTTGTCACCAAAATGGGATGTAAATGTTCCACTTTTGAATAACAATGTGAAATAAATTTGTGATTTGTCCAAATTAGTGAGATATATGTTTTCCATGGCACATATTTGCCAGATTGATTTTATTTCTATATGAGCGAGTGAATTCGTTGCTTCTAGTTGGATTTTTTCAGATAAAAGCTACTATGCTCACTTTAATAAATATTAAAAGATAAAAAAAAACTCACTCACATGAGTAAAATTGATCAACGTGCTTATGTTTATCATTTCACAAAATAATTTGAATTATATTAACATATGATACAATTAATCATGTTATCATGTAATATGAATATTTTGTAATCTTTTACTTTTAAATGAATATTTTTATATTTATTTTATAAAATTGATAACTTTGTCTATTAATCCTTTTTTCCCAATTACATTACGGTTTACAAATCAATAGAATGGCAACGGCACTGGTTGTGATCGAAAATTGCTTTCCCTTTTCCCTACCCCTTTTAAAAAACTTCCGTATCGTACATGTCCCAATATAAATTTAACTAAGCGTGAGTAGAGTTATAAACTAATGGAATCGAACTAATTAAGTATCATAGCATTTGATTTTGTTTGTGATATTATTTAAAATATCCGAATTATATGAATTGAATATCAAAATATTCTATTTGTATTTGAATATTAATCGGATCAAAAAATTATTTGTATTCAAATTCAAATCACTAAATTTCAAATTTGAAGTTGCAATTTTCGAATCGAATCAAAATCATTTTGATTCACTTATAATCTTCAAAGTAGCGAGCAGGTACTCATGAATATAAATGACATTCCTTGATACGAATAATAATATGAAAAAATATATGGAAATCAAATTATGCATACAAAAATATCGATTTTGCTAAATTGTGCGTACATCACCTGTATTTAGGGTTGTATTCGAATGAAATTAAACTGAATACTTACATGTTCGGCTTGTGCTTATATGAAAATTTAAAAACTTAAGTTCAACTTGCGCTCAGTTTGAACTTTGTAAATTAATTTGAGTTTGACTTGATAAATAAAAATCAAACTCAAATTCATCTCGTTTACTTAAAAAATGAATATTGAACGAATTTTTATCAAAGTGATGAATTTCGCTTAAATCTGTACCCTCATCTTCTCTCTCTTTCTTTTATTTAGAGAAATCTCTCTTTCTTGAAAATAAAGTTGAAACAAAAATAAAATCAAAACATATCCAACTGTCAACTATTTTGATTGCGCTCATATTTGGTTTTGATCAGTTTTTTAAATTAATGGGGTAGATTTATAATAATAATACATTTCGATTCATAATCAAACCAAGAAAAACTAATTAAGTGTCCAATCCAAATATTAGTTAGGATTTGCCTGCTAATTATTGTGAAAAAAAATAAACGAAATAAAGATTGAACAAGTTATATAGATCCAATAAATTAAGTTTTTATGAATAAATATTAATTAACTTAAAACCATACCTAATTAACAAAACTGGAGTATAAGATATGATAACGTAGACGGCATGTGCTGTGCACCATATATATATATATATATATATATATATATATATATATATATATATTAGTTAAAATAGAAATGAAATAATCCACATTATATCTTCTGACAGCATAATATCCTTAACATGGATTCTTATCAATATTAAATCGATTATTTTAAAATGTTATGAGGAATTAATAAATAGTATTAATTATATTAAGTATTTATATACGCATGCGTGTGAAGATGAGCAAAGCATTCCCATTATCGAATAATATTTAATTAATTAAGCTTGAGATTTGAACTCCATATTAAAGTAGCCATAACAATTATTCTAATTTCATTGTCTTTGTATATACTACTATATAGGAATGTGGTGCCTTTTTAATGGTGTACATACGCATGATATATATAATACAAAAAGTATATATAATAAAATTAAATAAGAATATGTAGTTAGGCAGCACATGTTTATTTACTTTTACATGAGAGGATGAGATAAGAGAGTTATACAATTACTGGTCCCATAATCTAAGGACCTTCTTAATTTAGCCAAATATTACATTTTTTTTATTTTTTTTTATTAAGATCGCTCGCATAATCAAGCCTAACTAGGTCATGTATGTTAATGTACATGTGTGTGATCAAACTAATATCAAATTCTTTAATGTTGTTATATATATATATATGTGTGTGTGTCACACCCACATCACAAATAAAGCACAAGCTGAAGAAGAGAAGAGGGTAATTAATTAATCATATATATATTCAAACATAATTCCTTTGACTAAAAGCATATACTCCCTCCGTCCCATTATTATTGTCCTCTTTTATTAAAATAAAAGATGACAATAATAATGAAACGGAGGGAGTATAATGTAAGTTGTCTGTCAAGATTAGGCACATGGTCCCCTTTATACTTCAACCAATATGAGAATTATTCAGCTACAAAATTGGGAATAATATAATTTAAAATATTGCTATTTTTCTCATTATATATTATAATATTTATTTTAAATAAATCTTAGTTAAAATGATAAATTTAATAATGAATATTTCTTCTGTCTCAATATTGATAGTCCTTTTTTTTATTTCGTGACATTTCAATATTGTTGTCTATCTCATATTTTAAAATGGTAAAAAATTAGCAATAACTTCTTGTTTTAACTAGAAAGTCAAATTTAGTCAATTTAGATCATTTTTAATGGGATGAAAGAAGTATTAGGTATATAGAAAGTGCATGGAGCATTGAATTCATCCGTGAAATGACACACGATTAAAGAAATTTGTCGCGAATTCATCTGCGTAAGTAAAGAAATTTGTCGCGAATTCCAGCTCCTTGCCCGTCATCTTCTGCGCTCTCGACTGCTTCCATCTTCCTCCTTGTCTTGGCCATGGTGTTCCTCTTGCTCCCAACGGCTGCTGTGTGATCTCGAGCGGTACCTTGTCTTGAGCTTCAAAATGTCCAAGACCCTTTGTGTACAAACTTGCATCTTTCTTAAGATGACTTGCAACCTTGATCTGTATCTTGTCATCTCAAACTCGTGTCCTCTCTGACACAAAATAAAGAAAAATGACTCTATCTAGACCTAAGACAAGATATAAAAGAGCACGAAAAACGGACTTGTCAAAAACACTCCAAAACAAGATATAAATTAATATCAATCGTACCAATAAAAACATATAAAATGAGTGTTTATCACCACGATTCTCATCCATATTTAATCTAAATGTGACATTTGATTTGACGTGTATAACAACGACAATGACGAAGTCTCGTATCAATATTTTTTTATCATTACAAAGTTATATATATATATATATATATAGACACAATACACGAATGAAGTGATTTATAATATTGAGACTCATTCAAAATTTTAAATATCACAATTGTCGTATCAATATAATAACATACACGTACATTTTATATTTATTTTAATAAAAAGAACAATAATTCTATTAACTTATAAGTTATATTCTATTAACATATAAATTATATTCGAATTAATATGAATCAATCTTTCATATATTAGATTTAATTATTATTTTATAAAAGGAAAATAGTATACTATAGAAACTAGCTGGTGTACAAATAAATTACATATTATAATAAATATATGTTGAAATAATTTATAGTGTTTTTACAATAAAATTTAATATAATAAAGTATTTATAAATTTATTGCACGGAAACTATACTAGCTAGTAAGAAAGACTAATATTACAACCATCTACACTAGTTGAAATATTTACTTATTAAACATATATAAATGATTAAATATAACATAGTCGCATTATATTGAAGTAATTAAAATTACAAATATATTTTAGAAAACTCTCTTCATATTATTGTTGTACATGTATATTTGTTAATAATAATAGTAAATAACTATTAGTTTATGAAATATATAAATTTTATGAAATATCATAGACTTTTATATATTAATTAATTTAAATAATTATATATACTTTAAAATATAATACTACTCCGTTCTTTTCAAAGAGAGGAACTTCTTTTCGGCACGGGAATGAATGAGACTTTAATTAGCCTTTGAAGTGTTTTAGTAATACGAAGGGAAAAAATAAAGGTACAATTAGTGTTTACTAATTGCACTTTTATTGTCATTTAGCACACCTTATAATTTCCATTTTGGAAAATGCTTCTCTTTGGAGATGACTTCCCAAAATGAAATACGTCTCATTTTGAAAAGGACGGGGTGATATTATATATGCATATTATAATTCATTCAAATTTTCTAACACGGTTCAACTAGTTGAAACAGTAATATTGTAAGTCTTTTACGTGATCGCTTCAATTACCTATCTGATTTTTAAAACATTGTCTAATTGAAGTTAATGTGTTGTAGTCATTCATAAATGTATGGTTCTAGTTATTATAACACATTGATTGTTCATTATTGCAAATTTATTACTCTTACTTTAATGGATTTTGTTGTCTTCTAGGTGCAATCAGAGAAGGGAAGAGGCCCTCTCATTTCTATTCTTCCGCAATAAATATATACTCTCTCTTTCGTTATTTATATCATATTATCATTAAAATTGTGATAATCTTTTAATTAAAATAAATCATAAATAAGGGAAGAGAGGAGTATTAATCACTATTTCAGATGATATATTTTCTAGATTATTTGGTATATAATTTAAAATATGTTGTTTTAAATTTTGCTTCCTTAGATTGTACATCAATTAAACTCTTTGCAATTTAACAAAATAAATTGTGAATAAACAAAGCGATGCTTGGACAAAAGTCATTAGGGTAGTAATTTTCAAACTATAAGTTTCTCTTTATTATTCAATTCGGTGAAAATAAAGAAGGCGAAGCTCCTATATACTTATTGATAAAAGCTATGCAGGATTAATCTTGTTTTTCTTTTTTTTAGTAAGTAATTATAACATAAAATAAAAGTGGTGTGATGTTCATCGATCAAGTCACATTGCTTGTTAAAAAATTGAAAACTCGATTATCAAACTATAGAAGGAGATACAATAAGAGAAAAAGGAGATGCGAGAAATATACAATTATATTTTATTTAAACTGAGTATAAAACTTATGTAAAATGATGTATTTATAATGAATTAACACGTGTATCTAGTCCATTATCTTTGGCACTTCAGCACAAGACTAACTATTTATGTAACCATAACCTATTTTAACAATTCAAAGATTTACAAAACAAACTAATGTTAATGTAATACTATATACATGTAAACACAAATATCAAACCCTTCATTACTCTAATATTACTATTCATAAACAAATGTTGTAGAACTAGTCTAGCAAAGATTTTTTCATGAGAACTGAAATCACTGATATGGGGTTTGAATGTTTATTTATGTACATAACTAAATCAGAAACTGTTTTGTGTTAATGTTATTTCATCTCTGTATATAGATAGGTATGCTTAATACTTTATACCATCGAGATTATTATGCTTGATCTATTTGATAGACATTTGATAATTTTATATATATATAGGAGGGTTAAAATGCTAATATTGTCTCTGCGTGTTAACTAGGATTCGATCTTAATCGTTTATTTGTTTTGATATACGGTTAAAATTTATTTAACTATTATATATATGTGTATTATATTACTACCTCCGTCCCATTTTTATTGGCTCTCCTTTTATTCAAATGAGTGTATTATAATAATAATAATGTGAGTCAGTACGACAGAGGGAGTATATTTTAAGGTCATAAATGTAATTATGCTACTATGATTATAACCGTAATACATCTAATATAACTATTTTTACTCATTTCTCTTTTCTACATAATATTTTTTCAGCGTGATTGTTGACTTTTATTATTTTTATTCATTTATATCTCCTGCATAATATCTAACACATGCATGAAGGTTATGTCAACATTCAAAGTATAATCGAGAATTCTTTTTTTTAGGAGGAATTCTCTATCGTCTAATCGCTTAACATCTCGTATTGCATTAATACAAGAATGACACTTGTCATAATTAATGGTTATAAAATTCAATTTATATGTTTTCCTTATATATACACTAAATCTTGAACCATTATCATGTCACATATCAATTTTGTATCAATACGTACAACATGAGATGTCAAACGATTAGACAATTGAAGATTTTATTCTCATTTTTACTTTCTAACAACTCTTAATATGTATTAGTATGCAATTGATACTTAACTCAGGAGGGCTATTCATTCACAAGCGGGGAGGGAGAATATATTATTAAGTTTACTTAATAATAATAGTAATATTTAGATTTGATGCATGCTAATTGCTAAGTAGGACCTCGCAATTATATATATAGTATTGTCGATTTTTAATTAACATCACCTATTTATCAGCTTTAATTTTTCGTCAACTATTTAATTAAGTTCTTATTTTTATTTTTCTCAAATATATATATAGATTTTGGGTAGTAGAAGAAATGATCCATATGTGACAAATAAAAAAAAAACTCTCGAAATTTGATTTTAATAAATCAATTGTTGTGATTTCATCTGTAAAATAACGTCTCCTTAAAAAATAACGTCCATATTGCTAAAATTAAGAAAAATAATTATATTAAATCCAATTAATCTGAACTATTAATTCTTTATAAATAAATGGTCTAAATTCATTGTCATTTCTCACATATAATTTCCTTTTCATGTGAAATTAATCCTATATATAGGAGATAATTATAATATATATATATATATAGGAGATGATTATAATTAAAATATACCATAATCAATAAACCATATTCAAAAAGTATAACAAATTCTCTATTTGTAGGGATACAATATTTTAAGTAAGATACATACCAAAATTATCTTTTAATTTATATCATTGATTTAAATAATTTAACAATCAAGATTTATTTTTATTCATACAGAATCATTTTTATTTGAATAGATCTAATGACTATAATTAATTTCTTAATTATCTCCTTAATTTTTGAATTTCATGTTGCATTGTGAAAATACAATGCAACAAGGGTAAATCGGCACTTTTCATACTAGGCGGTTTTGGTGGATATTTAAATTGATATGGATCTCATAAATTACGCAACAATAATGAGGAAAGAGAAAAACCACTGTGTTTGTTTATTGTTGCACCGTACAGTCACATAATTTGCATTAGTATATATGTAGTGTTGCATTGTATAGTTACACAATTTGCATTATATATATATATATTGTACTAACATTTAATTTTTGGTAGTTGTAGAAATTTATGGACGACATAATTAATCTTCTAAAAAAATTTGAAAATTTTCACCTAATATCGAATTATGAGAAATTTACATTATATTAATTAGAAACAATGCAAAAGATTAAGTATTTAAGTGCAAAAATGTAATATGCGTGATGCAAACAATGCAATGTATAAACGATGCAAGCCTCTGGGGTTTCTCTCGCAGCGGCCCCACCTCCCCCTCCGTCGCCGATCATCTCGACCACTAGGGTTTCTCCAAACAAATTCAAGAATATACAAACCCTCTGTCAAAAAATTACTCTTTTTCTTCTTATTCCAAGCTTACGCTAAATCCCTCCAACTATGTACAAAGAATTTGGGCAGCGAAACCATCTCCGGCACCGCCTCCGACTGCAACAACATTTTTTTCTGTCTCTCTGCCCCCTAGTCCCACATCCAACTCTGTCGCAGATCTTCTTCTCTGTTCTATGTGCATAGAAACCATGTTTAACCTTTAAATATATTTCTCTCTCTCATCAATTACTTTAATTAACTGCAATCCTATAATTAAGGAATGTATTTCTCTTTCATTGCACAAATTACGTATTTAACCTTCTAATCATAAGTATGTAATATTTTATTCATTTAAAATTTGAAATTATGCAGTTAATTGTGTGCCACATGATCTCAATCATGAACGGTCCAGATTACATCTTATTTTCTATTCAAAAATCACTTTCTATATGATCTACATTCTATATGTGTATATATATATGTGTATATATATATGTATATATATATAGGTGGTTTCAGGTAAAAAGAGAGTAACCGGTAGGAAATAAGAATTGATCTGGAGCGTCTATTTGAATGGATCTGATGGCTATAATTGATTTCTTATTTATCTCCTTAATTTACGAATTTTTGGTTGCATTGACAATGCAACAAGGTAAATCGGTACTTATCCTATTGAGCGGTTTTGGTAGGCGATTTTTGTGGATATTTGTATTGATATGGGTGCCATAAATTACGCAACTACAATAAGGAAAATAAAAACCGTCGTTTGTTGAGTGTTGCAAGTTACGCAATTTGCATTATACATATATATATATATATATATATATTGTACTACCATTTAATTTTTTGTAGTTGGAGAAATTTATGGATAGCATAATCTTCCAAAAATATTTGAAAAGATCACCATAATTTTTGAAATATGAGAATTTTTATTGGGAAACACAACCGAAAACTACTCAACCGCATGCAATATCGAATTATGCCATTTTCATTCCAATCAAACGTCTGATTCATTATGTTATATTTATTGATGTATTGCAGTATGTACAAATTATAAATTGGATGGGATTGAATGACAATGTTATTTACATGTATATGTCAATGCAATTTACACGTATATGACAATGCAATCAAGATATATATTTGGTGCAACGTAAAGAATGCAACAACAATCAATTTTGCAATAATATTTTGTGAACGATGTGAAGTCGCTGCTGCCGCTCCCACCCCCTCCCGGCTCCGCTGCTCCGTCGCCCTCCCAATATTTCTCATCATCGTCGCCAAGGGCATGGGCGACACAGGACTCATCGGCGTTATCGCACGGGGGTGGAGGGCTCCAGGTGATCCCTGCTTGCGGCACTGTAGATCCTCAATGGCGTCTTTCAACCGCTGCTCCGCCTCTCGCAGGCGGTGTTCCGCTGTCTCCTCGGCGGTGGGATCGTGGCGACGATTCTCGATTTGAGAAGCGATTGATCGACATCCTTCTTTATCATCGGCGTTAGAGAATAGGAGTGAGGAGAGAGGAGAGGGGACGTGTGAGGTGAGGAGAGATGAAGATTGAGATAAAATATAAATGTGTGATTTTCTCTATCATGGTACAATTACATAAATATCCTTCTAATTATAATTATGTAATATTTTATTCATTTAAAATTCGAAATTAAACAGTTAATTATGTGTCAAAAGATCTCAATTATGAACGGTTAAGATTGCTTCTTATTTCCTACTAAAAATACATTTTCTATATCAACTACATCCTCTCTCTATATATAATATATATTTTGCTGCATTACGTGACTATATATGATTTATATATGACAATTATCATCTTAATTCAAAGTCACCAGGCATAGTCAAGATTGAAACAAGACAAATATATATATATAAATATATTTACGCGCGCGCGCACATATATAAATACATAAATACATATATATTAATATGAAGACATGAATACAAAATCATAATTTCCCAGTAAATACTCTTATTTATTTCTTCTTTTTATTGAATAAGATAGTGCATACCACTCTAGCAAGTACAAATGGGTTCATCTTATACCGTTTACATTACGAGTATGAGATATGTATAAACGCATGCATAATGTATATATATATTAACTAGTACGTAATCACATATATATGATTACTTGATAAAGATGAAATCACAATTTATAATACTCCTAGAAGAAATGTGGCATAGATATAATTAGAGCTTTAAAAGTGTGGTGATGAAGTCTGCATCAGCAGCATTGATGTCAGCAGAGGACAAACGTTGAGAAAGCCCTTGGCTTAAATCATCCACCTCCTTTTGCAGTTTCTTTATATAATTGCATGTCCTTTTCAATATCTTTGATGCACTTGTCTGAAAACCAATATATAATTAATTCCCAGTTAACAATAATCAAATATACTTTATTTTCTATTATTTTATTTATTTTTTTTTAAAAAAATGCCATGCAGAGAGCTTCAGCTTGAAATATATATATAAATTATTGGTTTGGGTGAATATATATAGATCTGTTTAGGTTTTAGATTTTAAAACGGGGCCTTAACGGGATGATTAAAAATTTAATAAAGATTACTGACTTAATTTATGTGCACTGCAAATATTAGTTGTGCTAAACGTTTTGCCATATGATTCTAAAATTTCATGCATGCATACATATATATATATATATATATATATGTATATTAAATTAATTCAGTTAGCATGTAATTGAAAATTATTACACTTTTTTCTTCTTTTAATCTAATCTTCTTATATTTTCGTAACTACTTTTTTTAAATTGGTTTACTTTAAATCTAAAGTAACAAGCCGCGTTACGGTGGACCCGAACTCGAGACCTATTACTTTGGGCATTAACCCATCTAGCAAGTAAACGAGGTTGTTTCAAGAAGAGACTATTTGAGATATAAAGTTGGTTACCTTTTGATTAGAGCATGAGGTAGAGTGATTTGGTAAGGATGCCTGTAATTTGAAGATGAGATTATTAAACTCTTCTTCAGTGAATCTCGAAACGTCATGACTTGCTCTCCTCCTGCTCGACATGTTGATGCCACCAAATTTTTCTCACACTAATTAAATAGTATGCTATGCTATGCTATGCTATGCTGTGATGTTATTGTTCAACTCTGAGGAGAGAAGAAGAGATTCTTTATAAAGGACACAAATGTGTAGGGGTTAGTTAGAAAAAGGCTATCAACCCTAGCTATTGCACAATATTTAATTGCACCTTGGCCCCATCTGTCAACCCTTTCACCACTATTAATATTTCCATCCATTTTTATTAATTATTCTAAAATTTAATAAAATAAATTAGGAACATGGTGTATTATATTTTCAATTGCCGATGTAAGGTAAGAATGTATGATCAAATAGTGAAGACAAAACATGTTAGGAAAGAAAAATGTTGACTTAGTAGGACAATAAGTCAATTCTGATAATAAAATCATCATTTTATTTTTTAAAATAATTAATTTTAAATATTTTTAAATTGATAATAAAATCATCATAATAGTCAAAACCTAATATCACTACAATAATTTATCAAAATAATACTATAACAATTCATAAAAAGCACTACAACTATTCAAAATACACATAAATTTCTTAAATCGTTTTACAATTGATCTGCTAATAAGAATTGTGGCAAAGTCGGTCACCATCATAATCAAATTATAAGATCTTCAATGTTACAATTATTTTCAACATCGTCAATAATGGAAAGAAGGCTGGGGTTCAATAAGTAAATATTGAATTATATTTAAAATAATATAAATATTAATATATATATATATAAAATTAAATAAATGAATACACAGACCGGATCTCATGAGTTCAGAAAAGTAAACTCCGCACAAGAATTGTTGTTTTGAACCATGTATAAGTACGCACTCTTATTACTTTGAAAATAAAATGTATGCTAAGTAAGTTAATTATAATCCTCAACAACAACAAAACACACAAAAAAAACTAAATATTAATATATATTAAATCTAAATACTACAAAATAAAAAATCACGAATTACAAAGGCAATTAAAGTATAATTCTTAAGAGTATTAAAAATCATTTAAATCGAACGTTATTAAAATTTAATGTAATTCAGTAAGTTTTTATTAAGCATCCGAATTTTAGAGTCGTTGGAAATGCTAATGTAATTTATGTAAACGTGTATAGTAAAATTAGTTCGTCCAAGAAAATTTTTATCAGTACAATTGCTAGCGGCGAATCGTAAATCAGAACTTATTGGGATTTTGGAATGTAGGAATCATGTTTTATAACAATGACAGAGAGAGAGAGAGCAGCAATGTACTTTTTATAACTCTAACATTCAGTCTAATGTAAGTACATGTGTCAGAATTTAGGTCAGATTTTCAGATCCAACAAGTGTACCTACATTTCTCTATCTTTTTCCTTTTTTAGCCTTTTCGAAATACTCCATAAAAGTTCGTATTTTTTAAATAAATATTGCGTATTTAAGGGGAATTTCGATCTCGTATTAGGAAGAGAAAAATGAAAGAGTTTGATGTGAGTTGCTGTACTAACAAAGAAAGCTATTCATTATTATAAAAAGAAAAATTTAGTACGTATATAAGAGTATTGAGGAGAGTCGGCAGGGCAACCGACAAGCTGGGAAGCCCTCTAGTCTAGAGGTTTTAATCTCTACCATTACCAACCACATAAAATAAGATTTCTTTTTTTTTTTATATGTATATATATTTTATGAATTATAGAAAATTTTACAAGTATAGTTAAGGGTGTCACGGTATGGTATACTTTAATAAAATCGTCATACCTTATACCTTACCTTTACCTTCGGTATGAAAAATTTCATACAATTACCTTACCATACTTTTCGGTATACCTTACTTTCGGTATGACATTTTTACATATCTATACCTTACCTTATTTTCGGTATACCTTACCTTATTTCGGTATACCTTTCTTTCACGGTACACCTTTCTTTCACAATATACTAAAACATAATGAAAGACACCTTAAATAACATCCAACATATAAAAAAAATAATAAGTGTTATTTTATAATAATATAATTTTTGAGATTAACTACTAATATCAGATAATTAATTACTAAAATATTAACTAATTATATTATTATATAACTACTAGATTTAAATATATGAATCATAAACTTATAAATTTTATCATATATGTATGATATATTATAACAAATTAAGTATATTTTAATTAATTATATATTACAACTTATATTATATTTAAAACCAAATAGACGTAGCTATGATTATATAAAATACTTATATTTTTAAAACATACCTTTGATTATAATTATCTTTATTTTATTATAATTAGTTATATAATTATTTAGATTGATATGCTAGTTTTAGAAAAAAAAATTAGTAGAATTATATTATAACTAATTGGTTATGTAACAAATAATATGTCTTGTTCAATATTTTCAATTATCAAAAAATTCATATATTTTGTAATTTGTCACTAATATTTATTAACTATAATTATATGTACATATAACTATATATATATATATATAAGAAAATAACGGTATATACTAATTTTTCCGATATATACTGGTATATGACGGTATACCTCGGTATTTGAAAAACTTATACCTTTACCTCACCGAAAAGTTCGGTATAGTATCATACCTTACCAAAATTTTCTGTATACCTTATATTCGGTATTTTACGATATTTTTCGGTATGATAAGTACGGTATACCATTTTTTCGGTAAATTTTGACAGCCCTAAATATAGTTGGATTTCCTATCGATATTATTATTATTATTATTTACGTCCTGCGTTGACAGTTGGAGTCTACGTACGATCTCGAAAATTGGGTCAGGTTTAATTACTTGAAAACTTGTATTAAACCATTTGCTTTTTCTTCAAAATTTTTAATACATCCATTTGCTGCTTAGCCAAGGCACACAAGGCAACATAGCTAAGGGTTTCACGGTACGGTATATCTTATTAAAATTGTCATACCTTATATTTTACCTTTACTTTTAGTATGGAAAATTTTATATCATTATCTTACCATACTTTTCGATATACCTTATTTTCGGTATATCTTACCTTACTTCGGTATGATATTTTTACATACCTATACTTACCTTATTTTCGGTATACCTTACCTTACTTCGGTATACCTTTCTTACACGGTATACCAAAACTTATTTACTTTCGGTATACCTTATCTTACTTCGATATACCTTTTTTGCGATATACCATAATTTATTTATAATAAAAATCACCTTAAACAATGTCTAACATATAAAAAACATAAAGTATTATTTTTAATAACATAATTTATGAGATAAACCACTAACATCATATAATTAATTATAAGATATTAACTAACTATATTATTGTATTTTCATATAACTAATTAACTAGATTTAGGCATATAATTATAATTAATTTGATCATTTATGTATGATATATTATAAAAATAATAATATATTTTCATTAATTATATATTACAACTTATATTATATTTAGTAACTAATAGATTGTGTAATTATATCATAATTATTTAGTTATGTAACAAATATATATATATATATATATATATAGTTTATCGTTATTATTTAAGATAATAAGTAGTATATAAGTTATTGTTCAATCTTTTTAATTATCAATAAACTCACATATTTTTGTAGTTTGTCATTCATATTTATTAATTATAATTCATAATTTATGAATAAATAATTTTCTTATAATTCAAATCGAATATATATGTACATGTAATATTATAAATATATGTATGTATATATATATATATCGATATATACCAAAATAACGGTATATACCAATTTTTTCGGTATATATCGCGGTGCGGTATATGACGGTATATATTGGTATTTGGAAAAATTATACATTTACCTTATCTAAAAGTTCGGTACGGTATGATACCTTACCAAAAATTTCGGTATATCTTATATTCGGTATTTTACGGTATTTTCGGTACGGTAAGTACAGTATACTGTTTTTTCGGTAAATTTTGACAGCCCTAAACATACCCATGTTTATTTGTAAAGTACTCCATATGAATTTTAACAGTGTTTAAGGACGAATTGAAATAACAAAATATAAATAAATTTCATGTTTTATGAAATTATTGGAATAATTGTCTGTGAATATATAGATTAACCACCATTTTTTGTATTGGACATGAATTTTAAAACCTGCAACACAATACGCCAACTATCATTTTTTAGCTATTTAATACATTGGGCTATATTTGGTTAAAATATTACATACGTGGACATAAATAACACACGTGAACGTACACATCAGCTTTATAAACGACGTCGTTTCTTCTTTAAGAAAAACGACATCGTTTTATTCAATTTTTTAGTATAACCTAAGACGACGAACACTCAGAAATTGAATAAAACGTCGTCGTTTTTCTTAAGGAAGAAACGACGTCGTTTATATTAAATCAGAATGGCGTCGTGTTAAGCTGATGTGTACGTCCACGTGTGTTATTCGGGTCCACGTATGTAATACTTTGACCAAACCCAGTCCAATGTATTAAATAGCAAAAAATGATAGTTGATATATTGTGGGGCAGATTTTAAAGTTCATATGCAATACCAACAGAAATGGTGGTTAGTTTATGTATTTACAGGCAATTACCCCAAAATTATATAGAATTCCATGGAATTTAACAAACCTCATATGTAAATCTTGTCAAATTGGGTCCTGTCCGGCCCGGCCCATACGCCCAAGGTACACGGGCTTTGAAAATTGAGATCCAAAAAAATAAATCGGGCCTAAAAAAAGTCGCTCAGAAACCCTACAGGCTACAAGATTTCAGGCTTAAAAAGTCCGCCCATTATAAATTACTATTTATATTATTTATATTTATTTTTTATTTACAATATTATAAATTATAATATTAAGTCATTAAAATTAAGATAATTTATTTACAATCTTTTTTTATTTAGAAGTAAAAATAATTATTTAAAATTATTAATATTTAAAATATATGTCATAATAATCGAGGGTGAAGCCCGCCTGCCCAGTAGCACATAATAGAACGAGTTGGGTGTCATATTTATAGGCCCGAATTAATTTTTTCGAGTAGACTTCAACTTTTTAAAAAAATCATCGGGTCTGGCATGGTAAGCCCAACTCGATGATTTTGACAGTTGTACTCGTACGGGATATATACCTTTCAATTTTTTTTATAAACGTTCACGTGGTCAATGTGTTTCTCAAAATCAATTGCAAAATACGCATGTTAAATATTATTGACAAATTGAAATAGTCTTGCAAATATGGCTTAGTTTAAGTGTTTATGCATTTAAAAAATCACGTTGTGTTGCAAATATGGCTTAGTTTTAGTGTTTTTGTGCAATATCTATTCTTATTTGTACCAGACGTTTACACCATTTTAATAAATTTTAGGATTTCTACCTTAGCTTTTAAAAACTAATTGTATTTCTTTTGTGCATTTTAAGTAAATATGTTTGTTGGTTGATATAACTAAATAAATATAACAAATAGAAGGAGTGGGAGTGGCCGGTGACTCTCTATGCATGTAATCAAATATTTATTCAACTTGCATGCAGATCATCAACATTAAATTTGCAAAAATTAATTTTATATATATATATATATATATATATATCTTATATACTTATATATTGTATTGTAGGGGCCGAACACTTTTGACATGCAAAAAAGCTTTCATTTGTCAAGTTGATAAAATTAATTAATTTTATAAAATTGAATTGTGAATATTAATATTAGTTTATGTTACTTTTCAAAAGGACGTACTTGTTTTTATTGTGGCCCTGCAAATATCTTGATATTTTCTTAATAACGAAATTCTGATCTCAATAAAAACAACATATATACCTAGAAAGATAAATTTATAGACAAAAGAAAAATTTTCCTTCAGGTTGTGTTCTCTTTAATGGATAAATTTATCTCATAAAAATGTGAGATAAGAGTATAATTACTCTTTAAATCTATTTGTTTTTTTATCCATCCATCTTATTTAAATAATAAATTCAAAATTTTTTGCTCTAAGGAGAGAGAATATTATCACTCCTTAGAATGTGATGAAAAAGCAAAAACTTATGAATTTATAATTTAGATAGTAAGGATGAATAAAAAAGAAGAGGTTTAAAGAGTAATTATACTCTTATCCTACATTTTCATAGGATAAAATTATTCATCAAAGAGAACATAACCTAAAAAGAAATAAGATTGGAAATTAAATCAAGAGATTGTACATTTTCCTAATATAGTTTTTAGGGCTTACAAGTAATTAGGTACAACTACTTATGTAATCCATTAATGTGGTCATAATGATCAGTAATTAATTGGCATAAAATGAAAGTTAGTTGTAAATGGTCGTCACATGCTGCGATGTGGAAAATGAGCTCCCAAGAGTTAAGATATATAGATTCGTGGGCGCAGATATAATAATTTGATATCCCACATTAATTTATTTATTTCAAATATTTTATATTATTTCTGTAATATTGAACCATATTTGAGGTTGTTCAACATGTCCAATAATACCAAATTTAGAGCAATTCTAAAAACTTGAGCGGTAGAGTCTCTCCGACCAAGTTCTCAACGCATCGCAATGATTGTGTTTAAATTTGTAGCTTTCATATTTTGTTAGAAGGTCCAAAGCTACATTAAATTTGTAACTTATGATAAAGTCCCTCAGCAGCAAGTGTTTGTAGTTATTTGAAACTATATATTATCCTTTCCGATCTATTTGTATTGATTTATTTTATTATTATAATATATTCAATTAAATAAAAGTAACTTTTTTTTTTCTTTCACCAAGCCTATTTGTGAAGTGTTTTATTAGTTAAATTTTGTATAAACTTTTGGGGACAGACTGAGGGGTTTTGAGGGGTTGACAATGTAAGTATTGGACCCCCTTGGAATTAAAAAAAAAGGAGAATAATAGTAAGTTCACATATATTAAATAAAAATAATAATTTGTATATTGTTTATATAAATATATATTTTTTGGTCTCCTTAAATTAGAATTGCCCTAAAGAGATTGTCATGATTTATTTATAGGGTTTCTGCTTGACTATTTGGGTTCAAAATTGATGTCTGAAAATGATATTGATATAAGGAGGCCTGACATGACAACTACTCCAAAACGTAATAGGATGGTCATCACCTAGTTGAACTGGGAAAATCAAAACGTACAGGAGCACTTTTTGATAATGAAAAGAAAAATGAAAAAAAAAGCATAAAAATTAAGACTTAAACATATCAAGAGAAAAATCCAGTAGTGCTGTGCTGATACTAGTTTCCGTCTATCACTACCAAAACCCTATACAGTCTCTTTTTGTTTGGAAATGTAAAGGAAGTCATCATACCTAGTTATCCAAAACTAGAAAAGGGCTCATTTCAGTTAGATATTTGCAATGTAGTTGATTTGGACTTGTGTTCTAAAGTTTGCAACAGAATTTGCAAAGTAGTTTATTTGGACAAACCTTCAAGTGTGGAATACTCTGTTTCCTTGAAGTGTGGAATACTCTGTTTTTCATAATCTTTTCTACCTCACCAGCAGTTAACTGCATAATGCCATTGTCTCTTAGCCATCTTTCATCAACCATCAAATTACTCTTCAACTCTTTCCTTCCAGTTGTCAACAACTTCAAGCCATTACTTGTCTTTGGAAAGAAACCTTGAGGTCTCAAGCACCACGATCCAAAAACCCCAAACAGAACATTCAAATCATTAGAAAGCCTCTGAACTCCCCCGTCATGGAACTTAACATTCCCCATTAGTATGCTATAGAAAATGAATTTGTCAATGCCGGCAGCCAAACTTCTCCACAACCTCGTAAAATCCATTTTGGTCAACCCTTCTTCCAGAAGGGACAATTTTCCCTGCAAATAATCCATAGCTTCTATAAAAGATTGGGACAGCATCAAGGTCTGGTCACTCTTTTCCTGCCATTGCTTTTTGTTCTTTATATACTCTCGACAAAGTGAATCCATACCCCGTAAGACAACTGTTGACAACTTTTCAATCCATTCGATTCTGTATTCTTCCAGCTTCTTGATTTCTTCTTTGAAAATACCTTTCTCAGTTGCTTCTGAGGAGCTTGTGCTTGTAGTATCAAAATAACCTGCTGTTTGAATACCCCCAGATTGTTGTATTTCTATTTCCAGAAAGAAGACATCCTCACATAATTCGATTAAAACAGATTTAAAAAAGCTCCCTGCATTAACAGACTTAGCAACCTTAATAAGAGCAGTGTCATCTGTTAGCGCAGTTAGCCCTTCAGCTTCTTGACACCTTTGACGCAGGCAATACAAATACTTGTGTATTATAGGTACACCTGCTGATTTGAGAAATCTTGACCTCAATGAGAAGCTAGGCAGTGGTCGGCAACGATCAATGACAGAAGAGAGACGACGGAAAACAGCACTTGCTATCACAGGAGCTTTGCTCTCTTCTTGACCAGGTAGGAGAGCAACACTCTCACATTCATTGATCCAATTTCTCCCATCTTCCAATTCAGGTTGTAGTTTATCAAGTGTGTCACTAAGCTCGATTTGAGCCCACAAATCAAGCCAATCAGGTCTATCGCAAAATACAACCAACAAAGACATCTTCTGCATATTATCTTCTTCCTGAAAGGAAAGAAGCATTCCTGAATGTACTGCCAATAATTGAACTTGCTTATCAAATGCAATCATCAAGTCTACAAGGTATAACCATGATACCCTAGCCTGTGATTGGATAGCTGGTTCGCTCTCTTCTTCAGGCTTACTGATATACATGGGAAATATTTCTTTTGCAAGGTAGGTCGATAGGGAAAATACCATTGCTGAGATCCATTCCTCTCTACAGCTGTAACCAGATAGCATAGCTTCATCAACAAGTAGTTGTAATACATCATCCATAGAATCTGCATAGTCCCGTGTGATCTTATATGCAAGCGCGAATATATACTCTGGCTTCTCAATCCACTTTGAGAAGTGGCGTTGAGATGCGATAGATAAAGGATTCACAAGTTCCTCAATAACCCAGAGGGGTTGGTGAATAGCAACATCCTTATAATTCCCATCAAGTTGTCGAGATTTTCTTTTTCTCTGCAATTGCTGGAGACCACACAATGCAAGAAAACTCTCACAGTACTGGAGTTTCAACTCTCCGTGCATTGTGAAAAGTGGATTTTGCACATTAGATGATCCATTGATATCTTTGTTAGATGAACTTAAGGGTGGTGGCCACCCAAGTGAAGCAAGAAGGGCTCGATGATCACTAATAGCCTGAGGCCTTAGAATAGCTAATGCTCTATCAATTCTATGATCAACTGCTGAAACTAGCTGAATCCACTGAGGATGTTTCTTTACAACTGAGCTGAGAACATCTTCTGCTAAATTAAGAGCCCTTAGAGCACCTGCACGCATATCCTACAGTGTAGAGAAATGCAAGAAAGATAGAAAACAAAACTTTCTGTTAGGAAGATTTCATTCTTTCCTGAAACTTATAGACCAAGTCTAGAAAAGAGACACCCTGAGCTTTTACCCACACAAACTCTGATGTTATTATCATTATTTATTTAAACATATTATTCATATACTGATTTCCACCATCCTTGTGTTAATTATTGCACAAATCACAAGAAAGAAAAACGCACCACCGATGCATGTTTAGATCAATACTCTGCAAGATTGTAAGATTGTAACCTAAAGTTATAAAGAGTTTTGACTTTTGAGCATCCCGCGCTCCAAATAATATTGCTTCAGGTAAGTAAACACTTAATGGCACCATATTCATGAACATCTCAATGAGGATAAAAAACCTTTGAAAGGACCTACATAGTATAGAGCTAACTAATTTGACTATTCATGGTTTGACAAATGAGGAAATAGTAAGAGTAAGGATAAACACTTCCAATAAATCATGTATGGTTAATGAACGTAATAGATTGTAACTAATTCTTCATTTTGATAATCAATACTTAGGATGGTGTTCAGTTTTATCAATTTGACATGCCATGTAACCAGTTCAGTTTTGTAAAAGAACTTCTTATTTTCCCCAAAATAGACTGAGAATAGCTAAAACACAAACTAATACTTAGTTGATATCTAATCTAATGTAAGTTATAGCAAGTATAATTGACACCTCAATTACTAAGCAACTCATAACACACATTCCCAATGAACAATACTAACCTCTAGATCTTTCATTGATGGATACCTCCTCAACGATCTGTTCATAGTGGATGATACAGCATCTTCGATATCACCAACCAATGTATCAAGCTTCAATGCTGTCTCTGAGAGAAAGAAAGAGAGTGATTAGGAGAGTAATATAAAAGAACAGCAGGGCCAAGAAATAAAACCTTCATTTAGTTTGTAAGGTCTTTTACTAGACATTTCATCCATCTAGCCATGGACATTGGAACAAATAAATTTCTGACACAATCTCCCTCATACTATTGTCTCATTCTTATTCATAATCCCATTCAAATCTATCTTGATATCTCATCATATGCTATTTCATAAGTTAAGTCCATTCACAGAAATTAGTACCAAATCATCAACCCACTATTAATTAAAGATGCTCAGAGCTATCTTTTTCTTGTGAATCACAAAAACTCATTATTTTGGTTCACTTCTGCAAGATCCTTGTTGAGCATGTATATAGAAGAAGAAACAAAAAAGATTTACAAAAATCAAACAGTCAATTACTTATTACTCAATTACATTTACACCTGAGAGTGATCTCCACTCTTTAGTAATCAGCAACTTCAAACCATTTGCTAGAACTTACATAACAGAGTCAGTTAACACTACTAAAATAAAGAATCACGAAGCATATGCCATGATAAAAAAAACACATCAATCAAGATTCACTGAGTCTGTCAGGGTCTCAAAATTTTAGTTTTAGATATAACGACATTATAAATACTTGATGTGTTAACCACATAAATGTGATCTTTAGTAGCTCTTCTGAGCTTTCCACATATTCAAAGAAAGATCAAGGGCGGAGATGAAAATAACTGACCGAATTATCGAATTACATCAACTCAAATTAGTGATCATGGCATTCTCAACATGCTTGATTATTTCTGTATGTTCTTCCTTTTGTTTCCCAAATGCCTAACTCAATCAAACTATTTCAACTAACAAGAACAGATACAGCCTAATCCGATTCAACCATATAGTCCATAGCAACTAAACCAGAATTTTCCACCAGCTAAGCATCGATCGCCTCTCGGAAACATGTCCGGCATGCAAAAGCGAATGAAATTCAATATCGACAAATACATACTCCGATAAACCAATTTCCAAGTTCAAACTCCTAAAACAGCCAAAGACCATTGAAAAATCCCTGAATTTACTAGATATTGACACAAACTCGACAAAGAAACAATGCACACAAATTAAATGGAAGATTAAATACAATGGAAAAGTGGATGGGGGGAGTAACCTCCATAATTTCTCACAGTTTTCACTCTTCCCACTTCCTTGGCCAATGCCTGCAACTCCTTCCCCAACCGTATTCTCGATTCTCCATCTACAAGCACGCCAAAAAAATTTCAGCTATCAATCAAAATTCGAAATCAGGAAATCCAAAAATCCCCAAACTTCAGAATTACTCGACGAGGGGCGAGCGGAGGAGCTGCGGATATCGTTTAACTGAGCATGTACGTTAGCGAAGAGTGATGAGACCCGGTTAGAGTACGAAGAGTGGCGGGTCAAGTGAGATTGGAGCTGGTTGTCGAGTTCGGAAAGTGTCCGATCAATTGCATCGGACAGGATTTGGAGCTCCGACAGCAAAGACGGGGCACCATCGAGGTCTCCTCTGGAGGTTAATTTTGAGTTGATAAAGTAGAGAACGTCGGAGGAGAGAGAACCGGACGGCGGTAAGGGTCGCGTCGCCGGATCGTCCTTTGATCGGGCCATCGATTTTGACGGTCGGAATTGTAACCAGAGTTGAAAAGAAATAAGAAAGGAATGTCGGTGGAATTATTAGTATTTCATTTTTCCTTAATTAAGGATTTTTTAACAATAAACACGATTTTGTAAATAAGTTAATCCTTTATTATATTTGAAGAAAATATATTTACAAATATATGAATATAATATATTGTTTATTTTTTCTTGAACTTAGAAATAATTTAATACTAATGTTCACTGCAATTCATAATTGTATGTGTGGATAAAACTTGTAAAAAATAAACGACCTTTTTATTTTACATAAATAACATCATTGTGAAATGTATGTTTATACACTAACACTACGACTTTAGATTCAATGTTGTGCACATAAGACAAATTAGAAAAATACATAGAAAGTCATATAAAGTCATGAAAATGCATGACTAAAGTCGGCTAGCCAACTCCAAATAATCACTTTTTGGTTAAAAAATAAATAAATTTAATTAAAAATAAGATAAATAGAAAGTCATACAGGGTTACCAATGGATGTAAATGATAACGACGTTGCAACAATATCGTTTTTAAAATGAGAACAATGTTGTTTGGTTTTACGAAAGGTTTATGACTTTTTGAAATGTTTTTTCTGAATTTGAGAAAAGAACAAATAATATAAAAAGTTCCTATATATGTAAATATTTTCTTAAAATCCTTTTTAAAAAATAATTTATTACAAATTTATGTATTTACAAATGAGAAAACCTTAATTAATATGCAACTCTGAGAAGTGTGGAAGAGAATTTGGATGTATTTTTATAAAATTTATGTTAATATTAATATGCAACTCTTCTATATTGAACTCTAACCTGAACTGCTTGAGTGACATGTTCATTGATCTACATGAACAATGACTTGATGCACTGGCCAATAGTTGCGACCTCTTGCGATGACTTGTTGCACTGACCAATAGTTACAACAACTTGCTCCGACAGCATGGTCGGCAACAAACTCATCCATCAACTACCTAACAGTACTCCCTAGCTCCGTCCCGACTAACTTGGACACTCCTTTTCAGCACGAGAATTAAAGAGTTTTCTTTTTTTTGTATTGTTTAATTAAACACTACATAGCATAAAGAGTGTACGTTGCGTGTATGTTTAAAGTATAAAGTGATGATATAAATATATACTATTTAAATTTGTGAGTGTAATAAAAGTTTCCTAAAAAGAAAATGACTCAAGCTAGTTGGGACGACCCGAAAAGGAATACGACTCAAGCTAGTAGGGACGGAGGGAGTACAAGTTATAAGTTTCATTATTAGGTTGACATGACACGTGTTTTAATGTACTGTTTTGACTTTATGTAGAAAAGTATAGATAGTGGAGTTTGAGTCTCACTTATTATAATTATTAATTGAGATGTGTGTAGAAAAATATAGTTAGTGGAGTTTGGGTCCCACATGATTTATAATTTTTAATTGGATCGCATATTTATTATAAATGAAAAATTTTAATGTTAAAAACATTGGTGGACGAACCAAAAAGAAAATATGTTAAAACATTGGAGGGCGTAATATTTATAAACTTATGATATATAAGTTATACTCATTTGACTTTACTTATATCATTCTATTTAGAATGGTATGAATTGCCAAATTAATATACTTATTCATATCTAATATGATTTGTGTCGGTTAAAATTTATATATTACTAAGTTTGTAGGATCATAAAATATGTTTTAATACTATATATGTTTGTTGGTTTCAAATATTAATATCCCTATGTCATATATGTCAAAAGCTGTGAATTTTGGATGTAGATAGGTTGGGCGGGAATTAATCTTATCTGCCAGAAATAATATTCAATGATTTAATTGAAGTATTCATTTAAAAAATAATATATATTAATTAGTAATCTTTTCACAAAGAAGATTTAATCAGATATATTCTGCAAAAATAAACGTATTAAAATCTTTGGACTAGTGTGAAGGACTCAACAGTCAACATGAATTGAGGCCGAGCCTGTCCCTATGTGATGTGAGTTGTGATAACATAGCTAAGTGGGTTAATTACTTTCGATTAATTAGGGCTAAATTTGATAACTATATTACTGAAATAAAATATAAAAGTACATAGAAAAGAAAAGTACAAGCAATTAAGGAGACTAATGCCACCATCCATATGTGTATCAAATCTTGACTGGGTCAAGGGCCACTCTTAGGCTTAGCGATTACTGCATGCTAATAAGTTGAATCTCATGCACGTATGTAAAACTCAAAGAAATCAATTATAGTAGTTAGTACATAAGAAATAGCAAATTAAAATATATATACTGTAGGAAAAGCATACATGTAAAGACACATTTTGTGGCTTTCCTCTTCTTCTTCTCTCTTGAATTGAAATGTACTTTTTCTATCAAAAGATACAGATCGGGGAGAAGGAGCGAGGAGAGAGCAAAATGGTAGAAATCACGACGAGAATATATCGTAAATGAAACACTCTTTTGTTTCTCGTCGAGAGAGAGGCGTTTGATGTATTTCATATTTAATGGGCAATTGCATTAATAAAAATAGGCTTTACGTGCTGGCAACTTGTAATTTTAGAAGAGGTTCTCAAGAATATATTCACGGCCACCCAAAAAACGATGATGTTAATGCTAATGAAATTGCTCATACTAATCGACCTCCACCTTCAGGTAATCTCAATCGATCCCTCGATCTCTCATGCATCTTTTTCTTGTATATATATTTATATGTGGGGCTCTTGGATTTATATATAAGAATGGATTTGAATTTATTAATTCAATGTTTTTCTTGTATATATGTTTCTCACTTTCTTTGACATTCATTAAAGGTTTTGGTTCATCCTGGGGTTCATTAGAGGTCCATTTCATCGTATTAATGCTTAGGCTTTCTGCTTTCTGCTTTCTGATTTCTGCATATATATGTGGGTGTAATCATATTCCCTGATCTAGAAAAACTATAAATTAATCAAAAAATTTCAGCTGCAAATGATCAAAGACAAAGCCATCCTTTGCCGACTCCAAATTATTCAGCAGGCGCAGTCCACCATGGCAGCAAGCCAAATGTCTTGACACTGCCGAAGCCTGTAGAAATCTCCATTAAAGACAAACCAAGCTCAATTAGCTCAAGCTCAACAACTGCCCCAACATCAACAGGAGCTTGTGTTTTGCCAATGCCTATCACAGAGAGCCAGATTCTGTCAACCCCGAATCTCAAGTCATTCTCGGTCGACCAGCTGAGACGAGCAACCTCAGAATTTTGTGAGGATAGTTTGCTAGGAGAAGGCGGCTTTGGCTGCGTTTACAAGGGTTGGTTGGATGAGGAAACCCTAATTCCTACCACCCCTGGCTCCGGTTTACCTGTTGCTATTAAGAAACTCATTCATTCTGGCTTCCAAGGTCACAAAGAGTGGTTGGTAAGTTTTTTCTGGTTTTGGTTTGTATGTTGTCTGAGTCTGACTTGCTTTTAGCTGGGATTCTTAATTTATTTTAATAGAGTGTATGCGTTTGACATGCATGAATGACTTGGGAACAGTCGGAGGTGAACTATCTAGGTCGACTTCACCATCCTAACCTTGTGAAACTTATTGGCTACTGCTTAGAAGACGAAGATCGAATTCTAGTGTATGAGTTCATGCCTGGAGGCTGCTTGGAGGATTTGTTGTTCACCACATCAAGTAAGCATAATCATTAACAGAATAAGAAACAAAAATAATACATAGTAATGTAGTCCACACTTTGATATAATAAAATTATATATGCAGGAAATTGTCCAGCACTTTCATGGGCAAGAAGGGTAAAGGTTGCTGTAGGTGCAGCACGAGGGCTGTGTTTCCTACACGAGTGTCAATCACCGGTCATATATCGCGATTTCAAGACATCCAATGTTTTGCTTGATTCTGTACGTACGTCCATTACTATATATCTATATATCTTGTAGTGTCATAATTTATATTGTATATATATTGAGTGAGCTAGCTAGGTGATATATATGTATTGTTGGTACAGGAATTTAATGTGAAGCTTTCGGATTTTGGTTTGGCAAAAGCTGGCCCCACCGAGTCTCAGACTCATGTGACCACACGAGTAATGGGAACTGAAGGTTATTGTGATCCACGTTATATTGCTACAGGTACTATATTACTAGTTCTTTACATATATATACACATATGACATATGATAATTAACAAGATGATCATGTGTATTAATAACAATATTTGCAGGGAAATTGACGGTGAAATGCGACGTGTACAGCTTCGGAGTGGTGCTACTAGAGCTGCTAACGGGGAGGCCGGCAATTGACGAGAGCAAGTTCGAAGAAGAGAAGAATTTGGTGAATTGGGCAAGGCTTTATCTCAACGACGATGCCAAAGCATTGAGAATTATGGACACTAGGTTACAAGGCCAGTATTGTAAACGAAGTGCTTTTGTTGTTGCCAATGTAGCCTTGCGTTGTCTACATCTAGAGCCCAAGTATCGCCCTCCCATGACTTACATTTTGGACATTCTTGAAAATCTTCCATCCTATAAAAATCAACGTTAATTTAGTCTTCTCCATCATATCAAACTTGTTTTCCTTCTAACCTAATTTTAATTATATATTGTATCTCCCTCCAATCTCAGTCCCACAACAAATGATTATAAGAAAATCGACACCAACATTAAGAAATAGTTAACTATCCAATAAGGACTTTTAATAGAACGACTCAATAAGAAAACGTGGGTGGAGGAGAGTTCTATTAAGCGAAGAAGGAGAAGAAATTTGGAAGGGGTCGGTTATGTGAGGGTGTGCGATGAAGTGAGGGAGATTTTGATGCTATTTCTAGAAGATTATGAAGATGAAAGCAGGATAAAAACTAAACCTACCATTTTGATTATTTAGGGTAGAATAGTGTATAAGTACGGGCTTGAGTTTCATGACAGGCCGATGAGTTAACGAAACAAAGCTATCAAACACGTATTTTGGCAGGTTAATATAACTCTATCAAAGAAGTCTGTCATTGAACTTGATGGAAAAATGAAGGTCATGAATTATACAGATTATGTTGTATTTGTTGATCATGGTTTTGGAGAGCAGAAGTCCCCTGACTACGAAACTGATACCTTGAAATTGATACAAAGTGAGATAGCTAAATTTATGAGGTCCTTCATAAAAATGAGGGTGCATATATCTGCTCAAACACATGATATCAACATGGTTCAAAAACACAAGGCAACTGCAATTCCTTTTGATGGACATTATACCATGATTGTTGTTCAAGGGACAGGTGCGAGCACTTATATTTGTTGCATTTCTAACCTGCTGAGCTCTATCTATAAGCAAGATGTTCAACAAGGTATCGATTTACTAGATGGAACTATAAAAAAGGTGACATTATGGCGATGTTAGGATGAATGCATACCTTATTAGTTATTTCGAGGAATGCTTTGTATGCTCCAAACTTAGGAACATTGTGAGAGAAGCTGCTATCAATTTGCGGATCGTTAGCTAGGTTGAATAACCGGTGGTGTGGACTCAATTTCAAGTTCACTTAGGTGAGTGTAGATGAGTGAGAATAAATCTAAGCGCAATGATTTCTTGTATCTCTGAAATTCAATATAGTATGGATTGGTCTCTCGGGTTCGAAGCCCCTAGACATATGCTTGTTCGCCGAACTGAGTTACTATATTCGTGTCTCTATACATCTATGTTTATATCATGTCTCACAGTTTGATTCAGTTACGGTTCAAATAGAGTAGTTAAGTAATTTCACTCTTGATCATAAATATACGTAAGATATATAGTTCTCATGTGTTGATCGAACAAAGTAAAGAGTGAATGAATGATCTTACAACCGAGAAACCTTTTTATTTGCATGTCATGACATCAAAAAGAAAAAAGAAACACACTTCATCAGTCATTACTATTCCAATCTGGTACGAGACACAACTATTAATCTAATCTAAGAAGCCGTAAACCTATAGACCATAACATGCAAATAGCTCTCCCCCAAACTCACAATCTGGGAAGGAAAGCTAGGATGATTGACAGCATCAGGAAAGCCTTGAGTCTCCAAGCACAACCCACCATACTTTTTATAAACAACCCCATTCTTCCCCACAGTATCCTTCAACATATTACTCGTATAAAATTGCACCCCAACCTGATTAGCCCACAACTCCATCTTCCTCCCGGACTCCTCGTCCCTAACGACGGCTGCCTTCTTCAGATGGGTCCCGATCCCTGCCCCGTCTATGACATAATTGATGTCATAACCACCTGTCACGTCAGCCAGCCTGCTCCCTATGGTCCGGGGCTGTAGGAAGTCATAGGGGGTGTTGTTGACTGGGGAGATCACGCCTGTTGGGATGAGATTATGGTCAACGGGCGTGATCCCGGAAGCGAAGAGTTGGATCTTGTGAGAGAGGATGTTGCCATTTGCATGGCCTCCAAGGTTCCAGTATGTGTGGGAGGCTAGGTCGATTGGAGTTGGTTTGTTGAGTGGCTTTGCCTCCATTTTTATTGCGAGCTTGTTTGATCCTATGAGGAGGTAAGTCACCATCACAGATACATCACCAGGAAATCCTGTGATTACAACAGTTCATCAAATGTTAGTAAAAAACTTTTGCATGATGGTGTCATATATACATGTATATATGGTATCTAAATAGTGTTTTAAATAACAAAAAATGGGTTTAATTAATTTTACCTTGCTCGCCGTCGTAGCTGTTGTAAGTGAGGGTTAAATGGCTGTTCTTGATGTGTTCTTGGACTGTCCAGATAACATCATTGAATCCTACTTTTCCACCTACCAACACATGATCAATGTTGTGAATACAAGTTATAATGGTGATAATTTGGATAGGAATTATGAGAGGTTTAATTAGGATTAGTGAAATGATATACCATGGAGAGTATTTCCATGATCATTAGCAGGCAGTTTGTAAACGACGCCGTTTAGAGTGAATTGTGCGCCTGCGATTCTATTTGCAACGCGCCCCACAATAGCACCAAAGTAGGTTGAGTCATTCTGCATTTCAATAGTATATATGCATAATTAATTAATCTTCTTTTCGAGATACATACTCTATTTCATTCCAGATGTACGATAAATTGCACAAGAATCGAAAAGAAATAATGAAATTACTGTAAAAGCCAGCATATATGGCATCGAATCAGCACTGAAGTGATCTCGATTCTTCACCAAAAGAAGTACTTAGTTTGAATATAAAGTAATAATCGAGCATAAAAAAACTGAATCTTTACCTTGTAACTGTCTACTGATCCAAAACCAAGAATTATGTCATCTACCTTGCCTGAACACAAGATTTTCAATTGAAATCCCCATCAACATACATGCATATGTATATATATAGGGCCGGGGAGAAGGAGGATTTATGTTGAGTATTTACCATTCCGATCTGGGACTAAAAGAGAGATGAGAGTGGCTCCATAGTTAGTAATGTTGACTGAGAAATCACCTCTCTGCAGTTCATACACACCAATATCTGGATCACCTTCACACACACTGCTCTTCACTGCCAACCCTATTATCATCACACACAAATATAGAGTTGCTTTCGCCATTTCTTCACCCACTTACACAATTGCAATCTATATCAAAACACACAAACAACTAGATATTGTGTATAAAGCAGATAATAAATTTTTGCTGATAAGGATTTTTATGTGTTTGTGACTCAATGAGAGAGAGATATATATATTAGAAGGTATGTGCCTCGAATGGATGTGCACGCAATAATTAGGAGTTCATCCAAAAGACTTTTCGGAAAGACGAAGTAAATCGTTTGATTTTGTCCATTTCTCAAGAATAGTCATTCTTCTTTTTCAATTTATCATAAATATTAGTACATTATAATTTATTGTTACTATTTTTTATTTATTTATACCAACGCTATTCGAAAATCAAGTTCCCTACCAAAATTATTTTACAGTCATAATTTTAGTTATTAATCCCAGATCCAACAAAATCTGTTGTTATCCTTGCCTTATCCATTACCATTTTAATGATCAAAATTGAAATTATATTCGTTTATTACAATACCATATATATGCGCATTGGATCAGTCATGGAGACAAACAGACTACTACTATATAGGTGGATCATATATATAATATATGCAATGTGCCTAACTGAAAAGGGAGTATTTAATTAGTAAAGGTTCTATTCAAGAATTAATTTTGAGGGCGAGATATATAGCATCTCATCAATTCTAATCTTGACAAATTTCCTATAAATATTGGCAGAATACATGAACCAATACAAGATAATACATCGATAATCAACATTAAAATAGAGATCGCATAAAAAGATTTGGTTTAATTATGGAAATTCACCTTTAGGATATCCACATTAGAGGTGTTTGCCACAGTTCGGAACAAAATTAATCGCTTAATAGTCAAGACGGTTCACAGTCGCGTAAGGCGGTTCAGATTATGGTTCCAGATTCACTAAAAATATATAGTGGAATAATATATTTGAAAATTTTATATTTAACTTATTTTTATTATGTACTAATGCATATTATCGTTTAACTTTTGAGATATTTAATATTCTTTCATTTGTTAATTTTATAATAATAGTAATTACAAAATAAAAATAAAATATTGATTTATCATTTCAAAACTGATATTGTTCGCCACACCAAATTTTTGGAATTGTAACTAGCACTACAAAAAAAAGATGTTCTGGCGACGGAAAAATCCGTCGTTAGCTTAGAAAATCCATCGTCCCGGGAGTCTAGCGACAGACTGGCGACGGAATTTTTCCGTCTGTATTTCGTTCGTCGTTAGCCCACCAAACGACGGAAAATACAGTCCGTCGTTAGCTAACGACGGACTAACGACAAAAAATACAGTCCGTCGTTAGCTAACGACGGATTTTATCCGTCGTTAGGGACGACGGACTGTATATCCGTCGTCAATGTCTCCCGGTGGCCGTTGACGGTGCCGGAAAACTAACGACGGATTAAATCCGTCGTTAGTGGCGACTGTCACAACCCGAACAAAATAAATTACTATAATTTATATATTTGAAA
>JAPKLX010000034.1:2930990-3022491 GCA_026898415.1 Leonotis leonurus | reverse complement strand
AACAACTTTGCTGTAGCGTTTGGATCTTCCTCTGTGTCTGGGTTGTTGAAAGAGGGACCCCCGAGATTATGAAATTAAACAATGAATTCACTCATTATGAAATTAAACAGACTTAGAGAAAATATGAACAAAGCTTAGTCTAAATTAGTCTAAATGACTTGGGTGTAAATTAGTATAATCAACCTACACAATTAACTAACATGATTAATCAAATTAAATACAAAAATTAACTAATTCATTATAAATGCTAAATAATCTAAAAATTACCTAATAAATTTAAATAATTAACCTAAATAATTAAATAAGTACATTATTATAATTTAATTACCTTTCATCGAAGTACGGAACGTCGGAGCGGCAGAAGGCGGCTTGGAAAGGCTGAGAGAAGAGTCGGGCAGCGACAGGCGTAATAAAATAATCCCTAATTAAATAATTTAAACATATAATTAAATTAACGCTCAATTAACAAAGTATTAATACTAATTAACAATTTAAACTAATTAATCAACAATTTAAACTAAGATATAATAATTTACATCAAGTAGACAAATCCGTCAATTATCTTAAACACTAACACTAACTAAACTAATTTATTTATTATGGATTAATTACAATAATTATATACCTAAAATTCAAATTAGTGAATTAACTAAAGTAATTAACACTAATTTGTTAAAGATTAATTAATTAATTATCCTTAACCCTAAGTAGTTTAGAAAATATTTTATTCAATTAACTAAACTATAAACTAATTTATTCATTTAAACAAATTAAAATTAATTAACCAAAAATTAGGTTTAACAAATTAATCAATTATCCTAAGAAGTTCTACTAACAAGTAATAAATCAACATAATCAATAGTTAAATATAATTCAACTAATAAAATCAATTTATATCAAATTAACAAATTAATTAGATATATATATTAACAAATTAAATAATTAAACCTTAAGTAAATAGCATAAATAAAATACCCTAACAATATCCTAATTAACAAAACTCAACCAACTATAATTTATACATCACCCTAATTTATATCAACTTAATTAGCTAATTATGTCTAATTATCACATAACCTAATTAAAAATAGTTAAACAAAATAACAATAATTATAACTAAGTTAGTTAACATACAATTAACAAAAATTACATACATTAACATACAATTAACAAAAGCAATTATAAGAAATAATTAACAATAATTATAAAAACATAATCAAAATTATATTAACAAATTAACAATAATTAAAAAAAATAAATTTACTTACCTGAAGCAGGGCAGCGTCGGGGCGGAGGACGTCGGGAGGCGTCGGCCGGAGCACGGCGGGGGACGGGCGGCAGCGGCGCAGGGACGGAGGCAGCAGCTTCACCATACGAATAATTAAAAAAAAACATAGAAATAGAAAGAGGGGAACCAAAATGGAAGGATTCGACTTACATTGGGGTATTACGGCGGTGGGAAGTCGAGATCGTCGTGAAATCACCGGTGGGGGAGGGAATTAGGGTAGAAGCGGCTGTGTTTCGCGAAAGGAAGGGGACGACCGATTTAAAGGGCTGGACGACGGACTGGACGACGGACCAATCCGTCGTCAGCATTAAAAATAAAAAAAAATAAAATAAATACCTAACGACGGACTGGACGACGGACCAGTCCGTCGTCAGCATTAAAAAAAAAAGGAAAATTAAAGCTAACGACGGACTGGTCCGTCGTCCAGTCCGTCGTTAGGTTTGCCGCCAACATACGCGCCAAAAAACGGTTGCCAGTCCGTCGCCAGTGGACGACGGAAATCCAGTCCGTCGTTAAGTCCGTCGCCAGATTAAGGTATTTTTGTAGTGAATATAAATCAAATCATAAAAAAATATATTTTTTCAAAAATTAATTGTAAAATATCGAATATAAATATGACTATTAGGACACATATGCTGAATCAAATTAAAATTATTTTATTTATTTACAATTTTATTTATGAATTATATTTATTTTATTATAATATATATGATTATTATCACAAAACAACCATGAAAACAAATACCAAAATAATTTTCTTTAAATGAAATTTGGGAGTTTATGTTGGACCAATTTTCGGCCAATAAGTTATTAGGCGTGTTAAGCCAAATTAAATTGATAAGCCCTAATTTAAATAAATTAGGCGTAAATATTTAATGTTCATGATTCTCTAATTAATATTTTGAATCATAAATTATTTAATTAAATGATTTAATTTAATATGATAAATTAAATTATTAAGATTTGATTAATAATTATAAATTAATAATAATTATTTTATTTTATTTTATCAATTAATTAATTATTTAAAAATAATTAATAAAAACGACCGAGAATTGAATCTGAATAATTAAAAGTGAGAAATAATATTTAATTATGAGTAAAAGTTGGAAATTAATATTTATTTTTTAAATGATTATTTAGGATTTAACTATTTTTTTTCAAATGAGTAATGATAGCTTTAATTTATTAAATGTTATAAAACGAGTTAAGTTTTTTAAGAAAATTAAAGTTTTGTTTCTAGAAAAATGGATTGAATATGAAACCCTAAAAGCTAATTATTAACTTTTAATTAGAGATAGATTTATTTATATTCAAAGGTTACTAAATAGCATGTATTATATGAAGGTCATGTATGATATAAGCCAAATTGAATGTCAGGATTAGCATTGATTTTCTAAAACTCAAATAAGGTTTTAATCGACGTATTTATTCCAAGAGGTGGATTAATTTTTCATGAAATTATGTTGAGTTATATAATCTCTAATAATGTAAAATGAAATATAATTCATGTCATGTTTTAATGTACGACGTTCAACTAATTTTAATACTCAGGGGATCAAATTATCTCTTGATATGTTCCTTAAAAATTTGATTCGTGTTGATTCTTCCCCAACTAACGAAGAGATTTTGGCGAAATTTTCACATATGAAACTAAGCATAATTTTGCAAATAAATAGCTCATTTCTATCTCGATAGGAGATGAAAAACATGTTCAATATCATTTAATTAATTAGTTGACTTAGCCTAAATTCTTTGGCTTGGACATGACATTTAGTACATGTTATTCCTGGATCCAAAGGGGAGTGCGTTCAATGGAATAATTTTGTATATATATTACGACATCCCCAAGGGTTAGACCCACTTTTTACTGGGCAACTGAATCTTTATGTTCAAAATCTTGATTTAAGTAGTCGTTTATCCGGGACCTACCAAGAAGCTGATTAGACACGAGCTATAATTCACACATTGGTGTGTGGCTAAAGCCAATAGTTATGGTTTTTATAATTCGCACTAATATATGAATAAGCAATTTGAGCGACCACAAATGATTCAACTGGTTAGTTGATAAACACGAGTTTTTCAGATTTCGTATTATCTTTTCTATGCCGTTTAAACTCGTATTAGTACTTGAGATATATTTTTATAATTATTGAAAAATGTGATAATCGCATGATTTGTGATGAATTTTCAAGAGAATAGGTCCACATTTGGCATATATCATTATACTAGATATATAAAGTTTGATTCGAGAGGAATTTGAAGGCCAAAACGGATTAAAAATCAAAGTTAAACCTAGAGAGAATAACCCGAAACAATTCAACTGCGCAATCCAGGCCTCAAGCAGCGCGTACCCGCACCTTGTGGCGCCACACAGGGCGTGACCGCGCCCAAAATGACACCTTATAATGTAGTTGGGTGTGCCCGCGTGACATTTGATTTTGAATGGGTCGCAACACCTCTCCCTCGTGCATTACGCGACCTAGTTGTATTGTTTTCCTCAAACTAGGGATTTCAAAATTTACTAAACAAACGGTATACTGTACATATTGAAGAGTCCGTTTTTCGTGCTCTTTTTATATCTTGTTTTAGGTCTAGATCGAGTCATTTTCCCTTTATTTGTGTCTGGGAGGACACAAGTTTAGGGCTGACAGGATGCAGGTCAAATTGCAAGTCATCTTGAGAGAGATGCAAGGTTATACATGGAGCAGCTTGGGCAGTCTGAAGCCCAAGGCAAGGTACCGCTCGAGACAGACTGAAGCAGTCGGGAGCGAAGAAGACAATGGGCAAGATGCGGGGATGCGCGACAGATTTCTTTCCTTCTGTGAAAAAGGAAACATATCTCCATTTCCTTCTATCAACGATTTGGGGAGGTTTGGGAATATTTCCTTCTACGCGGAAGATCTGATCGGGAAGGAAAGTTTTTCGGAACCCTAGCCACCACCACCATGAAAGCCCAATCTCATGGAGACACTATTTATACCCCACGCTATTAATCAGAGGCATACGCATACGAGGGGAGGGACGACGCCCTACTGTCTTAGTCTAGTTCTTTTATTTTCTATGAGTGTTGAGGAGGAAGAAACAAGTCCTACGGGAAAACACTTATTTTAATTTATGTTTAATGCTTTCGGCCTTGCCAAGGGTTGGTCCTGATAAGAGGATCTTTTGGTAACACTTTATTTTCGTATTTCAATATAAGTATGCTTTTCTTCATGTCATTCTTGTTCTTTGCTTTTCGTATGAGTAGCTAGGTTTATAAACTTGGCTTGGAAAAGATAAATTGAGTCCAAACTTATAACGTCTTGAGAGGTCTAACTGTGCACATAGTTGTATTGGCGTGTTCCTAAAGTGTTGGATCTTAATCCTATACAACTTGGTCAAGTCCTCGGTGTTGTCTGGCCAGTAGCAATTTTGGGCAAGATCAAGTTACAACTGCGAGCTGGAAACTCCAAGTGTTAGCGACTTCCTACTTGCCAGCCAGAGGGATCAACACGGTGAATCGGTGATGTAGGTGGGGACGCCATGGGACGGGCGTCTGAGATGGTGTGCCCATGGTTATTGTGTTTCCCGCAAATGCCTATTTGGGTATACTGGAGTAAGCTTGGTCCATGAGCAATCTTGGGCAAGGGGGATAGAGAATGAGTAACCCTTACCCTCTGGGCTGAAAAGGTATGCTGGACGAGGCTTCGGTGGCTACGTGAAGATTAAAAAAGGGGTTGCCTGAGTGATGTGTTTGGGTGGAAAGAGTAAAACCCCATTCTTACGCTCACCTTTAACCAATGACATACCAGTACAACGAACAACTTTGCACCGATGATCAAGATATAAGTCAAGACTCAAATATTCTAACCCAAGTCAAGTTGTTTTCTCATTTAACTCTCTTAGTGTTTTCTTTTCAATTATTTATTTTTACAACATTTACTTTCTGCTTGATTACACTTCTTGCCCAAGGCAAGACCCGATTCAAAACCCCAAATTGTGACATCGAGAGAAGAATTCACCAACTCCCTATGGGATCGACCATGTACTTGCCACTAGTGAAACCTAGTGAATAGTGTATGTTTATAAATTTATCTTGACTGGAGTGATAACGACTGAGCTCCGTCACATATTGTATCGGAAAATACCGTAAAATACTGAATATAAGGTATACCGAAATATTTGGTGAAGTATGATACCGTACTGAACTTTCGGTAAGGTAAAGGTATAAGTTTTCTATATACCAATGTATGCCGTCATATACCATACTGCAGTATATATCGAAAAAATTGATATATACTGTTGTTTTCGTATATATCAATATATATATATAAATATAATTATATGTATATATATATATTCAGTTCTAATTATAACAAAATAATTTATTTATAAATTATAAGTTATAGTTAATAAATATTAGTGACAAATTACAAAATGTGTGAGTTTATTGATGATTGAAAAGATTGAACAAGACATTTTTTTTGTTACATAACTAAAAAGTTATGATATAATTCTATTAAAATATTTTCTAAAACTAGCATATGATCAATCTAAATAATTATAGAACTAATTACAAAAAATAAAGATAATTACAATTCAAAATTATGCTTTAAAAATACAAGTGTTTTATATGATCTTATAACTACGTCTACTTGATTTTAAATATAATATAAATTGTAATATATAATTAATTAAATATTCTTAATTTACTACTCCTCCGTCCCATTATATATGGTCATTTTTTTCATTTCCATATGTCCCATTAAAGTTGAACTATTTCCTTTTATAGTATTTTTTTGTGTTTTATGTGTATTGGGGTAAACAAAAAGAAAGAAATTATTTTGGTCTGCGTGTAAAAAGAAGGGGGTCATCTTTAATGGGACAGAGGGAGTATAATATATCATGCATATATGACCAAATTAGTAAGATTATAATTCATATATTTAAATCTAGTATATATATAGCAATATAATAATATATTTGTTTATGACCAAAAGGTTATATGGGCTATATATGTGATTGTTTTAGAAGATGTAAAATATATTTGTTTATGACCAAAAGGTTATATGGGTTATATATGTGATTGTTTTAGAAGATATAAAATGTGTCTGTAATTAGTTAATCGGATTAACGTTTGATAATTGTTACTGAAATCGACACCCTAGGATCCCTATAGTAGTTTATTAATTCATTATTTATCTTTTATTTCTTTATGTCTTTAGATTGATTTTAAAATTGTCATTCTTTAGTTTATTAAATTCAAATCACATTTACAAAGTCTAAATAAAATATAACAATAAAATTTCATAACCACCCATTAATCCGGTCTATGTGTTTACGATCTTGTCCCTATACTCTAGTACATGTACACTTGTGTGTTTAAAAATTTGCGATCATTAGTTCATGTCCGTACTTCCTTCCCCTTATTTCCAATCCAATCCTAAAGTGTTAGCGTAGAAAAAGAGTATTAATTGTGTATGCGATATTGGGTTATTATTAGGAATTTCAAGTTTTTATTAAAAACAAGTAGTTTTGAATTTCAAATTTTTTTCAAAATACTCAATAACTCGATTTATAATAATGAAGTTAATTTATCCTTTATTACTTTGTGTGTTGCTTTCTTATTTGTGGGTGTGGGTGCTAAGTTTGCACAATTTCTCCTTTATGTATGGTTAATCAATCGAGGTTTTCAATTTTACCTAACAACGTTAGTAAAAAATCGTGTACACGAATGAGTAGTAGTGCAATAGGTTGATCTCCATTGTATGCTGCTGTAATATGAAAAGAATTATTTGGGTTGCAACTGAAATCCAAATTCTTAAATATGCTCTTTCGGTGTCGACCCAAAGTTTGTATGTAATTGAGCTCGACAATAGCAATATGTTTTGAGAAATGATGTCGTAGGCGGGCGGAGGGCTGATCGCAGTGGAATTGGATAGTCACTGAGATCTCAAAATATATTTAGGTAATATGTTTTACAGTGACACTGGATAATCACTAATAACTCAAAATATATTTAGGTAGTATTTTTTGCTTAGTGAACAATTAATGCCTATGACGTGTTTGTGAAAATTTTACAAAGAATTTTATATTTGATTGAGACTAAGCTATACAAATTACCTGAGCGTGACTAAATATTAATCATGCTTATGTAATTTTATATCGAGAAAGACTAATTTATAGAAATTACATAAGCACGATTAAGTGTTAGTCATGCTCGTGCTCGTGTAACTCTATCTTGATAGCTACACACATAATTACAACATTCCCGTATAATTTCATGGAGGGGGTGTTTTAGTAACAATGATTATTTTTTAATATTTTTTAATAAATGGTTAGTTATTCCTTTTTTTTTTCTTTGAGAATCGGCTATTTTAAGGATTGCCTCAAAATTATTTCTTAAATTATATATGCTTAGTCCAAATATTTTTACGAAAAAAAACACTAATATAGATTACATTTTTCAATAATGTGTTATGGATAATAATTAAAGTCACGCGCATAGATGACATTTTGACGATACTCATCTAAGTAATAGATACATGACACTATAGACAGAGGTGGAGCTAGAAATTTTAAAATGACCGGGCGAATTAAAATTTAATTTATAAAATATAATTCATGGGGATACAAAATGAAATCATATATAAATATATGTATACATAAAAAAAATTCCCGAACAGGACTTGGAGTTGCCAGACCCCTACCTCCTCCCCTAACTATAGAATAATATTATTTTGAGAAATGTCATATATATTTTTACTCGCATCTCATAAATCGCATTTGTTCCATAATATTATGTATGCGAAAAAAGTTGCTCACAATAACCATTTGTTCTCTAATGTGATGTGTGAATGTCTAGTAATGTAAAAAAATATCACTCATGTATCATCTACTTGTGAATGTATAGTAATAATCATTGTTTGAAATAACACACTTATTAATTCTGGAATACTTATGTGAAAGTACTTTTTTATATAAACATAAATGTCAATAATGAAAAAATATCAATCTCGTATAAAAAAAAATTCCTCCATGGAAGTCTGCACTCTGAACTTGATTTTCTCTCTCGTTTTTTTATGCTCAAATTTACACACCGTGTCAACTTAAAAAGAAATGGTTGTTTTCTGAAATGTAGTCATAATAGTTTGCACCACGACTTTTTTTCTTATGACAATTTTACTTGCGTTTTTTTTGGATAAATTTATTATTTGAAAATGTGGGATAAAATTATAATTAGCCTTTAAATTTCTTTTTTTTTTTAATTTTTTCTTCATATTTAAATTATAAATTCATTATTATTTTGATGATATTATCACTTCAAATTTGGATTGATAATATTATCCCTCCTTAACGTTAAATGAAGGAGAAAAATAATGATGAATGTATAATTTAGATATGATGGATGGATAAAAAAAGAAGGGATTTAAAGGGTAATTATATTTTTATCACACATTTTCAAGGGATAAATTTATTTTTCAAAGAGAACATAACCTAATTGTAAATATTTTGATTTAAACTTTCTTAACATGTACCTCTTTCTGTTTTGTTTACGAAAATTGTAATCTTATTACCTATTTGATTCGTCCATCAAAAAGTATATTATTTAACTTTTTTAGGCATGTTGCAATAAAGTACTCCTTATTATTTTAAATATCATGTATTTTATTTTGTGGATCTCTTTCTTTACTAAAAACGCACTTTATAATTTTTTATAAAAACTAATTTTCTCGCAACACATTTCTCGCGAATGCAATGATATCCTAAATTTCTGCCATAAAAAATGAACACTTAGGAGTTGTTTGGTTTGATTGATAGTATTAATATGATTATCACTCTTAAATCTCTATGTTTTTATCCATAATCCTTTATCTTCTTATGAATTTAATCCATTTTTATGCCCTTTAAAAATTCAAATGCTTGATTATATAAGCACACCAAATTTGACTTGATTATATAATCAAACATTTGAGTGATTAAGGGGCATAAAAATTGACTAAATTCATAAGGAGATGGAAAGTAAGGGGCATAATCAAATAAGAAGATAGAGATTTAAAGATGATAATTCTATCAATCATATCAAACAAACCAAACGACTTCTTATTGTATTATGATTTGACTATTTAGATTAATCAATGGCCATGAGTAACGTACAAATAGAGATTAAGTATTTGAGTGATTAAGGGCCATAAAAATTGATTAAATTCATAAGGAGAGTGAGATTAAGGGACATAATCAAATATAATAATTTAACTGACTTCTTATTATATTTGATTATTATTATCTAATAAAAACATTTGATTTTATTATTATTATTATTATTATATTTATAATATCAAATGTGATTTACTGTCCCTTTTTTTTTATCACATACTTGTCACGTAAAGAAATTTCAATATGTGATGATATCATAGGCGTTAAAAATAAATACAAAAAAATTAAATAATATTGCATTATTCATGCATAAAGTTCTCTTACGCTCCATCCATCTTGATACACGGCTTTGAAGGAAAAAAGCAAGCGAAAGACACCAAGGATTGAACTTCCTAATGGAATATTTATAAACGTAAAGGACCTGTTACGTCAGCATGTAAAACTGAATTCTTTTAGACATACTATTTTACTTTAGCAACGGTAAATATGACTTCTAGAATTTACTTTAATTCATTACTCTACTCACAACTATATCATACGATCAATGTTTTAAAATTTTAAAAATTATATACGGAAAGTTTCAGTAATTTCGTTATTCAAATCAACAAATTTATACTTTTCCGACATTCTTAATTAAACTTGGTAATATTTTTTTAAATACAGTACATTTTTAGAAGTCCGTATTTATAAGTTCTAGAGAAACCGAACCAGTTTCTTTTATTATTTTCAATTCATTTTTGGATTAGTCTGTCCAATTACACCATGAATCAGTTGGCACAAGTTGTGAACAAAATCTCGTTTTCCTTAAATAAATTTATTTGAAAATAAAATATTTGAAATTTGAAATTCAAAAAAATGTATGGGTCCTCCCAGAGTCTATTCCAGAAGCCGTTCCTCCCATTATTCGCTTTTTCTTCCCATTTTATCTAATTTATTTCTATCCTTTTAAATTTGAGCTATTTTCCCGCCCATGCATTCTTCCTCCAATATATAAATACAGACAAGCCTCTCCTTAATCTTTTATTTCTCCATCTAAATCTTCATCAAATTCACGAAAATTCTCTTCATCTGTTTTCGTTAGAGAATCACTGCTGCTATGGAGGATTCTGCTGCCAAAGATGCTGCTGGTAATTTTTGTGTTACGATTGTGGTTTATTTTCTTATTTTTAACTTCGTATATATATATATATAAGAATCTGATAATTTTATTTTAAATTATTTTTTAGGAAAATCAGCGTCGAAGCTTCTCCGGTACCCTCTCCGATCTGCTACGAGATCCAAGGAGGTGAAACCGCCGCTCGCTGACTCCACAAACTCCCACACCGCCACTAAAAGGTAGACTGCTGTTTTTGCGTATAAGTTGATGTATTGTATAACCTTACAAATTATGGTTCCTGATATGTTTCGATCATGTGCTCATTAAATCTTTTCAGTATGATTGTTGTTTAACTGTCTCTTGTTCCATTTCACATTTAAATTTAATTTATGGAACCTTGTTTACCACGCTAAGTCGAGTTTTAGTAGAGTTCGCGTTACAGATGAAAGAATCAAATTTCATTCTGAAATTCTCTCTATTTGCTGCTGTTCTTTATCTCAATGAATTATGTCTTCTTTTTTCATAATTTACTTTTAATTTGGGTGTTTATGCTGATTTGTAGGGGAAGGGTTGCCTCTAATGTGACTAAGAGTGTGAGTGTTCTTGATCTCTCCGGCAAGGACAAATCTGCCAAGCCTCCCCGACGACTCTCAGTGCCTTCTAAACCTAATGCTAGCCCTGCTTCCAAATCCTTTGGCACTATCACTCCCATTTCCGAGGCTAGATCAAAGAGGGCTGCTTCTGTTAAGAGTGACACACCTCAATCGGATGTTTCTAAGACATCCTCCAATCGGAAGAAATTCAGTGTTCTAGCATCAGCATCATACTGGCTCACTCAGATTAAGCTCTCTGAAACTGCTGGCAAGCACTCCATCACTCTTGGCTTCTTTAAGCTTGCTCTGGAGGCTGGATGTGAGGTAATGCGAACGAACTTTGTATCAATCGCTAGATTGTTGGGAATAAGAATAGATTCCCATTTGGAATGCTACTAGACGTTCTTGTTTTGAAGATATGAGTTGCAAAATGTTTGATTTTGAGTCTTTGACTATGTGTGCCTTTTCATTCTCGCATTCTTATTGCACAATATGCTTACTAACGATTCGACATGTCTGCGTGCAGCCTATGCAGAAGATAACCGATGAGCTGAAGTCATACGTGCGCAAACATGATCTAAACAACCTTCCTGGACTTGAAGAGACTGTCAAAGAACTGTACGAGGGCTATAACATTTCTAAAAACTATGAGCCCTCCGAGGCGTCAGTAACCGGTTCTCAAATACCTTCAGAACCAAATCAGTCTTCCGAAGATGATATTCATAGCTCCTCATCCTCTATCACGGATGCTGAAAAGCTAAAGCCAAAGTCTCTTGATATAAGTTCTGATGAGATTCAGCAGGTCAAGCAATCCAAAAAGGAAGATCTTCAAAAGTATGAATCTGTGAAGAAGACTAGGAGAGCAGTGTCCAGGGTCTCTGAAAGCTCGACACCCGCTACTGAAGTCAGGGGGCGGAGCATTCAGAGAAAACCTTCAATACCTGTAAAGCAAGAATCAACCAAAGGCACCGACAAGGTGAAGAAGCAGGGGAAGAAGTCTGCACGAGGTGAAGGTGAATCAAGTGATCTTTATAGATTAATAATATGATGAGAATCCTTTGCATTTTATGCTCAATTTGTCTATTTTCAATACAGTTGCAGAGCCAGTCAACTCTCAGCCAGAGGAAGAAGTTCTTCAAGAAGACAAAGAAAACATGGTGAGTGTTTCTTTCCAGGCTTCCGGCTAATAAGCGTATTTGTTTTAGAAGACGAGTTTTACTTTCTCACTCACTCAGAATTTCTATGTACAGTTTTAAAATATTAAAATTGCTATCTTTTCCTCTTTTAAGGCTGCACCGCGGATGGAGACGGCGGCGGCTTCTTCAGTAGAAGTTTAGTGTCTTGCTCTGTAATAATGGGATGTGTGGCTTTCACTTTCGAATTAGGTTTTAGTGTCCTAAATTATACTGCTTGGGGCAATATATGAAGAAAAAAAAATCTGGTGTGGTGTGAAATTTGTAATTTAGTACTCTTGCTGCTCTGGATTGATTGTGAATTTAGTTTGTCTGTTGTCTACATAAGACTTTTGTAATGAATGCCATTACATAAATAGAATTTTAAATTCATTTCTTTTTAATCAATTACTATATCATTATTCTGAAATATTTCGCAAAGTTTGTTGACCTTCTACACAAGTCTTTTGTAATTAATGCCATTACAGGATGCTGCAAATATCTTTTACAGCAACACTCATTTTCTTTAACCACACTTCAGTGGTTATACCTCGATTGTTTTAACATATTAAAATTTTAAGCAAGATGTATTAAATTTCGGAAAGCCCACTAATCCAATCACATGTATAAGATTTACCATAATCTATAAGTTCTCTAACTAAATATAAAAACAATGTTTTTAACCGTTTTTTTGGAATGGTAGTATTTCAAAGACACCTATTCATTGAACAAATATGAATTTTCATCACACCTATTCAAATTCAAATATGTTTTTAAGATATAACAAAATTAAGAGCCATAATCGATTGAAAAGAGAAGTGCGTGACCCATTTGTTCAAAGTCGATGTTGCCCGTCGGGAAAAGAAGAAGTTAGAATTAAGTGAAAAAGAACAGTTGTTTCAAGTTGGTGTTAATTGCCGATTCCGGCGTCGGGAAATCGAATCTGCTCTCGCGATTTACAAGGAACGGGTTCAACTTAGAGTCAGAGTCTACCATAGGCGTCGAATTTGCTACGCGGAGTATCCGCGTCAACGATAAGATTATCAAAGCTTAGATTTGGGATACCGCTGGCCAGGAACGGTAATATTTTGTCCTCTCTTTATATATTTTAGATTTTGTGGTGTTTTTCTCCGTTTTTTTCCTTCGTAAGCACAATACCAGGTGCGATGTATATGCCGAATTTAATAGCGTGTGTGTATTAAAATAAGAATTCTAGATTTGAGAAGATTAGCGAGAGGAGGATAAAACTCGCAAAGTTATGACATGCCAACAGATCCATGGAGCAATATTTCTTGTACGTTGGAATTTGAGGTTTTGAAATTTGAAGTGTTTCCGTTATAAAATGACAATCTGGCTAGGACTTTGGCGAGATTTTGATACAACTCTATTGAATTATTGTTTTGATCGGGATAGTATTGATGTAGGCTTGCTTGCTACAATGATTGTCAAATGTTAAATGTAATGGATTTTGTTTTCTTACAGCAATGGGTATTAATTTAGATGCTTCCTGCTTAGGATATATTTGTCGGATCATTTCCTTGGTATGACTCAGCGTTTGCTCGGTTGATGAAGGAATGATGGTGAATTAGTGATCCAGCTCTTAAATGTGTGTTTAGATACTTGAGTTGCATCAGTTATTTTAACACTTTCATTTGAATGGATGTACGATAGAGTCTGAACAATGTTCAGGAAGGCGCACATTAAATACTTCATGATCAAAAAGGGATTGTAGTAGCTTGCGATTTGTAGTTCGTGTTAAAACGATGAACCTTTGCACTTTTTCACATCTTGTGTGCCTTTAGATACCGTGCTATCACAAGTGCTTACTACCGAGGGGCTGTTAGGGCATTGCTCATCTTCGATGTTACTTGGCATGTCACTTTTGAGAATGTTGAGAGGTGGTTGAAAGAGCTTTGAGATCACACTGATCTGCGTCATCTATGTGTTGTTTCCACGGAGGATGCCACTGCCTCTGATGAGAGGGAAAATACCTATTTCATGGAGACATCTGCCCTCGAGTCATTGAACGTTGAAAACGCGTTCACAGAGGCGCTCACCCAAATATACCATGTGGTTAGCCGCAAAGCACTGGGTGTAGGAGATGATCCTTCCGCCTTGCCCAAAGGCCAAAATATAAGTATAGGGGACGACGTTTCAGCTGTGAAAAAGGTAGGCTGTTGCTCGGTATGATTGCAAATTCTACTCAAAACTGGTGTTTGGGTAGTCTTCGAATCTTGAAACTCACTGTTTTGTCGTTGATTGGAGTTCGTAGTCGATATTGCTGTCAATTTTGGATGTTCCCTCTAATTTACTCAGCGTTTTGTAGTTTTATGATCTGCATATTATATAGTTTTGTTTTGTGCCGCGATTTATGCTTCTTTGTTAGATTAGATATTGTGGATTTTTTCTTGAACGTGACATTTTTGTTGACCACAATACTATTTGGCAGTGACCGTTTTGTTATTTTAGTTGGTTAATTATTATATTATTTCGTTGGAAGGAGAAATTTTGATGTGAAACTGAACAACTTACGACTGCTATTATCATAACCATCGAAGGCTCTTACCATTTCAAAAGTTTGATTGCTTGCTTTGTATACTGAAATGAAAGTTATGAGTGCTTGGAAGAATAGTAAACATGTTATATCTGCTTCTGTGTGCAAAGGATATGAAGGTCTAGTTGTTTCCTCTCAAGTTTATATCCCTTTCAATTTTACTATCAATTTATTGAATTTAAAAGAGTTTGCCATATAGGATATATGAATGCCAAAATAATTATGTGGGAATGGTTGCTTGCTGCTCTGTTAAAATTGTCTCCACATCCCAAAAAAGAGGATGTTAATAATATGATATGAATTCTAAGAAGCAAAGTATTACATGTGTTTGTTCCATTGCTAAATGAGACAAACCGAGAAAGAAGCATATGAATGTTGCAAACCTTTTCAGTTGTTTATATAAAAAAGACGTCAACTTCAAATTTTTTTATCATAAAGTTGATGCTGCTATTTTTTTTTGAAAATTAATTTTGTTAGATCTGTAAAATGTATTCATGTTAATCATTATAATTTTCAAAAATATTTAATTAATCTATCATTCTATGCACATTTTAAATTATTTAATATATAAAAAACTACCCTTTTATTCTTGAAATAATAAAAATATATAGTGAAACAGTAATAATTATTTAAAAAGATTTCAATCCAAAAATCATGATACTAGAGCAATATTTTATTTAATTTTCTCAGGATAATATATGTTTATTAGTTATCTCGAATTGATGATTGTCTATTTAAAAAAACTATGCCGCCATTTTAATTAATAAAATGCTACCGTGGTTCAAATAATAGCATATATATCGAATTTTGTGCTCTAAAACATTATATGCTATTCCATATTTGGTCATATCTTAAATTTAAAATTATAGTTTTTAGTACTTAATATTATATTAAGGTAGTAACCTAAAAAACATATAAAGTTCCACGTGTGCGTTTATTGTAATGTCATTTCGTAATTTTGGTTATACCAAATCATCTATAAAATTTGAAAAATCTCTCTATGGACATGGAACCAATTGTTTGTGTGAATATAAAATTTTTAATTTTCACTAAAATGAAGACACTTTTAAGATAGTTAAATCAAGAATATGGTACAATTATCTCATTCACATTAAATCTTTAAAATTACTATATATATATTGATACAACGATTTTTCAAAATTTAGAACCCCAATTTAACGAAACTAAAATAATATTTATATATTATCAAATGTTGTGTTGACGTTATTACCATTTTAAAAAGTACATAACTTCTACAAATTTAAATAGATCATACCTCAAATTAATTATAATTATCATTCTTTATTTTATTAATTCATAACAATAGTCGTGCATAATAGATCGGTAAAATTCTAGTTATATTATAAAGGAACGTAAACAAAATATAAAAATATGATCTTCACGTTAAAGGATAAATTTGTACTTCTTTATATTAGAGGTGTAAAAAACAAATGCAATCTAAATATTATAAAGATATAAAAATTTGTCCTGCCTTCACTGGGGTATTGTTAATAACATGACATGTGAATAAATAATTATTTTTCAAAATCTTTTTATTAATTTCACTTTTTAATTATGATTTATAAATTAAAATATTATTAAATATTTATTTAATATAAAATAATATAAAAAATATAATAAAAATAAAAATTATAATGACACGTGATTAAATAATATTACGTGATTTTATAACATCACTTGTGCGCGTACTAAACAAATATCCGTCGCAGAAAATGAAGCGGAACTACATACAAAAAGTAATAATATAAGAACCCATTCTGCGAAATACACATTTCAACCTTCAAAGTTCAAAATCAAACAATGTGTAAATCATACATAGAAGCTACTAAGCAACAGTCTCACAGCACAATGGATATCTAACAACTTCACATATAAGAACTGAAGCAGAAGTGACACAATCCCAAATTAGCGGCACAGTAATTCGTGTTTAAAGGGACACAGATTTGGGTTGGATTAGGAATTCAACTGCATGTATCGATTCCACCTATGGAACGCCTGATTAGTCAGCAGTCCAGCTTTGCTCCACAACTTCCCTAACCTTGCGATTATATTCTCGCTTGTTCACACTGAACATCCGAGCAGCTTCAGAATTGGCAGGAGAACTTGGATTCGGGTCGCACAGCAGCGACTATAACAAGAACACTTCTTGTTAGAAACATCATAAATCAAAAGGTCAGACTAGATTGGTTAATGCAATTCAATAACAGGTCAAATATATCATTTCCATCTTTGTTTGCTTTGCCAACATATGCAGTTTTCTTTGAGCTATTGCGCACTAAATTATACACCAGGTGATCTATATGTTACTCCAATAAGTAATGATTGTTCCCATCAATGCCAACAAAACTTGGCAACTGCAGCCTTAGTACAAAGTCGAAACTCTGTCTAAAATTTATTTCATAATATCTTAAAATAGTTTATTACTTTAGAATGTTTGAGTAAAAAATCTGAAGTAATGCAAGAAACAGAATCCAGCACAATTCTGCACACAGAGTCCAGGTTAGATTAGATGATAAAAGCTCCTTTACCAAATACACATTATATTTGCTATTATGGACAACCATGTAATCACAAGTAATCAAAGTACGCAAATGTCGTCTACATGACATCTAAATATCCTAAATCCAATAGGTATTCACAGGTATTCAATAGTCATTCCCAGAAGATGGCCCTCTAATGCAATGTATTTACCAGTTCTAACTATCTGTAAGACTAAGTGCAAATTCTAGCAACTATTCCGTAAAGATTCCCATCTATTTGAGTAATACATAAAGGTAATTAAAAAAGTCATGTAGTTTAAAATTGCAATAAACTAATTTAGTAGTTCAAAAGATAGCATTTCACCTGGATTGATGTAAGTATAGCAGCAACATCATATATAGGACTCCACTGGTTTTGCAATATGTCCAAACATATACTTCCATCCGCATAAACTGATTAAAATGTTAAATCTGAAACACTGAGCTAGAATAAGCAAACATCACCAACAAATTCAATCATTAACCACTATCTTACTATTTGGATGGAACATTCGAGAAACAAATCGAACAATTGGTGGCTTGTTAGGATACTCCTCAATGAACTGAAGAGTCATCCTAAACGTACCTGCCACATTGAAACCACATGCCTTCAACATTAAGTTGTACATCCACAGTCACGTACGAACATGAAATAAAATGCAATCACTACACTAACTCACCTCCATCCCAAGGTGTATCATCAGGACTGCAATCAACATGCAAAAAAAAGTATGCACAAATTAAACATATAATGATATAACTAAAGAAGCATATGTGCCAACTGCCAAGAAATGAGAACTGTATCATATTGTACACACCCAAATATGACCGCGTTCCACAGCATAATGTTATTGTCTTGAGGCGCGCCACTGATACCCGCAGGTGGATCCTGCTGCAACCTCTTGAAGTCCCTCATCAGTCTCTTCCTGGCTGCTGTAGACATCTCAAATACCTAATCATAACATTGAACCTCATTAATTAACTCGAATCACAAATAATCAAGCTAATTTATCCTAAAAGTGACCAAGATAAAGACAAGATTGCATATTCCAGTAAAACACTTGAATTCAACAGCAAAGCGAGCTCGAGCAGCAAACAAACAGCTCAGCCAGCATATTCAACTAGTAATTTCCATTTATTCAAATACCTAATTCTACGTAGAATTCACAATTCAGAGGGTACAAAGCTGCAGTTTTTATGGACAAAAGAAAACCATCGGCCAAAATAATTATTGTAATAGTCCAGATATGAACCCAAAATTAACCAGTATTGATAGGTAACCATCATAAAAAGCCCTAATTGACATTCTTAATGGTCTCCTTCCAAGGAAAATAATCAATTTATTGATTCAATCAAACCTACATACAAATCAGCCACATGTAACAAAAATAAGATAATACAGAGTAATTGCGAAATGTACCCGTGAGGGATTCAGAGAAGTCCGGTAGCCCGCAGAAGGGTAGAAACTGCGAAGTGAGGAGAAACTGAGAGAGGAAATATCTTTAGAGTAGACACATGATATTATTCTTTGTTTTTTTAACTTTTACGAAATTATACGCACCACCGCCACGCAATACTGTTGATTGGAACAAAAAAGAAATTCAACTATCATGGAGCTTTCACATAGTTGGGGCGAATTCGGTCAATTATCAATGAATTAACCTATTTATTACTACAGTCTACAGCAGCCTTCGATAATGTCATGTCCTGAAACTATAAAACAAGTCATTTCTGCGTATTTCTAACATCAAGGAAGATAAGAATAATGTTTTCAAATTTTAGTATATATATATATATGTAATGCATGTATAATACTCTGTGTTATCACATGTCTGCTTATATGATTTATTGCTAGTTTATTTATTGTCTTAATCGAGCTTATATACTTTTTTGGTTCTTTCTCACTAATCAAGTTTGACTTTCATAAATAATAAAAATATATATTTAATATATTTTGAAAAATATAATTTATATAATAGTTCTATCTTGTCTTTGTTTATTAATCTAAAGTTCTTTTTCATAAACATTAAATAAGGTTGTGTTAATAAAAAAAATGAGTTTTAATATTATTCAATATTGAACTATAATTTGAGACGTCCCAAAAAGAAAAGATTGACTAATTTGACGGAACACATATATATACATGAAAATTTATTCAGTAATTTTGTTAAATGAAATAAATGAACACATGATTAATTTTCTCATATATTCATGTAGGTAGGTTATGTTTCATCTTTTATTTTTAAGTGCGTATTTTTTATCTTTTATTTTATTAAATTTAATAATTTTAACTTTTACCCATTTATTATTAATTTACATACATCACATGTTACATTAGCATTTGATTGCTTACATCAATAGATCATTGTAAAAACAAATTAATTAAAACTAAATATATATCCCAATAAATAGATAGAAAAACAATAAATAAATGAAAAGGATAAGTTTAACTGTTGGATTAGGAATTAGTCCACAATAAATAAATAGAAAAAAGAGTATGAAGACGCTCAAGTCAGCGCATTGTAGACTTGAGAGCAAAATGCAATGTATGCGTGTAAATTCAGAGCAAGTGTTAAGAATGAAGCTCTCTTTGGTAGTGATAATGGATGAGATATACATAGTATAAAAAATAAGGGTGTTACTTAGACAACAACCTTTGATACCATAGGACAAGTTGTTGAATCCTCTACAATAATATTGAGCCATACTGACAGTGGTTCTGAAAGGTTGGTAGGATCCTTGCCACATGACAGTTAGTTATTCTGGTGCATGTCAGTAAAATATTGACATGTGTCAGTCCTTTAGTCACGCATTTTACACTTAGTCAGAACTCTAAAGTGCAGAGCTTGATCAGAGCTAACACGAATTCCTCTGGGTCAAAATCCATTATTCATAAAGTAGCCCAGTAAGAGCCAGACCTGGCTCTGACGCTAAGAACCTAATAGTCTTTGCAGGTAAATCTCTTTTTTCCTTAAGAGACTATGCCGAGCCAAACTTACTGAAGGGCCTTTATTCAATATTCGTATGTAACACTTTATTATTTAATTCAATAAAATGGCTTATGTCAGAAGCCATGCTAATATTTGTCCATATTAGCTTCTGCCCCCAAAAAGTCTCAGAAGAGGCATGTAAAACTTGTGAGGCATCAATCTTTGCAGAGTTAAAAATTATATTCTCTTATACAGAGCACGTACGGGGTCTGACCTTTTCCGTCCTCTCTTAGTCTTCTAAAGGGTATCGTAGTAATTTTGTATCTTCTTCCAGCTGTAAACAGTAACGTGGTATTAATTACACGTCCTATCAAACGTCAGCGCCCTTTTCACTTTTACTGTTGACGCACTGTTTCAAGGACATAATTATTGACACTCCTCGGGATGGTGAACCGTCACTTTGACCCAGCCGTAGGATCAAAAAATTGCTTTGAATCCTTACCGTACACGTTAGCAAAAGTAATGTTTCTTCTTCTTCTTCTTCTTCTTCTTCCTTTATAAATATATATCTCTTACTTAAGAACTTTTTACAATCCTCAAATTCTACATTTCTCCATTTTCATTTTCACTTAAGCAAACTCTCCATAAGCCTCCAACTCTTTCTTCTCGCATTTAAATGACGCCGGCGTTATCCTTTCGTCCTACTCCATTCTTCAGGCCACTTCCACCATATTCCAAGTATCACTCAGAAAACCCTCAAATCTTCTTCTTTCTTCTTTACAATGCCTGCTTCTAGCCTTGATCATTTTCCCCGTTCCACGACAATGAAAACACCATTCGTACTCTAAATCGCCTCATTGGCCCTACAAACGATTTCTGAGTTCGTTTACCCAGTAGGGACGAACGTCCTAACAACTTAAGATCCCCATCCGCCGTTATTTGGCGTAGATAATTCGAGGCTGGACTTAGACTGCCCATTTCTAATTTCTTACGTGATCTGTTTACCCGTTACGGGGAACCTTTTAATCAACTAAATCTCATGTCTATTAGAAAAGTTGTTTTCTTTCACATTTTCCTTTTTATGTACGGCTTTGAAAATACCGTAGAACCATTTTTCCTTTTACACTGTGTGAATAAAAATATACCCTTCTTGTATTTTTCCCCCGCAACCCATTTTGAAATATATGGCAAATATCAAAGCGTAGATAAGTTCTGGTATAATGTCGTGACTCCTCCTTCTTCCGAAGGATGGGTCATTCCCCAATTTCCATTGATTCTTAATCTCAAAACGGTGGTCATTAGGTCTGGGGGCTCTGGCCTTCCAAGCACCATAGCCGCCGAGTTAGAACATATAATTCATACTTCTTATCGTCATTCTCTAGTTACACCATTCACTGAGGACAAGGATTCCCTATCGTTTTTTGATTTTTATCCAAGTCGCCCTAGAGACCCTTTATGGGTATATATTCCTCATTTCCTGATTTTATTGTCCTCATCTTCTTCTACTAGTTCTGTTTTTGTTAATTAATTTAGCTTCTTCTTTTTTCTATTATGTTTGCTTGCACAACTGTGTCTTGGGCGGATAAACTAAATGACCTAGCGACTGCTGAGAGGCCCAATTTCTTTCCGACCGTCGTGCAAGAAAAATGGAAGCCTTAGCTTCTGGAGCTGGTGGCTCTGGCACAGCCCGTACCCCTTCTGAATCTCAAATCCTATCTGCTATTGGGATTCCAACTCTAGAGGCTCATGCCACTACTGTCGCGACAATATTTTCCAGACCCCCTCATTTTATTCCAACACCTACTGTTGTTGCCTCTGGCGACGCTCAAAGTTCTGCCATTCCCTTCACCGGTATGTTTCCAGGGGAAGTTTTGTTGATTTCCCTTTTTTGTTTTAATCTTTAGTGCTTACTTGCCACATTTTAATTTTTTGAACTCTCCTCGACTTCTTGTTTCAGAAACTGTTTCAGCTGCTTTTGCAGCAGACCTTCGAGAGGTCTCTCATCTACCTCCCCCCCCCCCTCCCTTTGATGCCTGGGAAAAATCCTGAAACACTTTCCCAGGTTAGGGTTACCTCTAGACGCCGCTCTAGGAGCGAAACACCTAGTTCTGATGAACCTCTTGCCAAAAAGACGAGGTGATTATATAAGGGGCTTGCCTTATACCCTGGAGGCCCTATTTTTTCTGACTTGTAGTAATCCATGTCCTCTGGCGCCCAACCTATCATAGCCGTGGTTCCCCAAGACCCGACGGAGCTTGAGAAAGCTAGGGTTGCTCACGCCACCAAAGTTTTGAATGTGATGTATCCTCTTGAGGCCGAAGTTGATGTCCCCAATAGGAAACCCTTTTCTTCCTTCAACGGGTCCTGCTTGAAAATTCACAGCATTGAGGCTGTTAATTTCCTTAATAGCTGCCCCCGTGAGAGTGACTGGGTGCATACCCTTAAGCTTTCTAGTTTTGACTTAGATGTACACACAGCACGTCATAAGCTCTCCGTGAGTATATTTTTTCCAACATCCTTCATTTTCTTGATTTTTACTTTGTTCATGTTACCGAGTTCCTTCCCTCATTTGCTTGACATGCCCGTGCTTATCGTGCCGCTCTGACCAGCAGAGTTATTCACTATGACAAAGCTTGCGTAGAGCTTGCTGGAGCTAGGAAAAAGAATAATTTATGGCGCGCTCAAATCGAGAGTTGTGACACTCTTTAGAGGAAGCTTAATGAATTAACAGAGCTACACGAGAGCATTGAGAGAGAGAGCGACATTCTGATGGTTGATAAACAAAAAATGGCTTAAAAGATAGCTCAAATGCAAAGATCCTCGGATAAGCTATCTAGGCGCTCAGGACTCAAGTCGAAAACCTCCAACAAAAGGCAGCTCACAATCATTCGACCTACCCTCAAAATTTAACCTCCACTGCCTCTGAGTCCATGCGCACGTGTCGTGAAACCGATAAGAAAGTTGGGGTACAACTGTGTCACTCCCAAATTCTAATGAGTCCGTACGGACAACGCCTCTTCCACTATTTGGTGCAAGATTTACATGAGGCTTTCCTTCATTCTCACCAATCTCGGATGAGAATGTTGAAGCCCTTGTCGGTGTGGACAGTCGTCTGATTGACGAGACATGCACCCAGTTGAAGGTTCCAAACCGCGTTGAAGAAGTTAACGTCACCAAAGCCGTGAATCAACTTTTAATAGACCCTCCTACCTTGGAAATCAATCCCAACCACGGGGAAGATTTCCCCTGGTGGATGAGTAGCATGATTCAAGCGGCTCAATAGTTTCTTAAGGTGGAGCACCCCTCCGATTTGTCCGAAACGGAGTGGGGCTCTATAACTTACCCCGTGCAGGAGTGTGACCAGGGTAAGCTCATCGAGTTGGCCATGCTTATGAAAACGATAAGCATTATTTCTGTTTTCCTTCATAACATCTTCCTTAGTTATATATGTTAACCTTTTCTTATATAGAACACCGGTGGAGCGGCATAAAACAACCAACCAGAAAAAGAAAATGAACCCAGAGGCTGAGAAAAATGCTCAGAGCGCAGAGGCTCAGGAGAAGAATAAACAAGATTCAGAGCCGAAGGGCCCCACCTTAGAGCCTTAGGGATCAGGACCCCAAGACTCAACCACAGAAGCAATCAATGCAGAGACCGACAAGACCCATCAGAGCCAAGCCCCTCCATCCTAATTTCAATGCTCTTATTGCGCCGTGTGCAAGATTGGCTATGCGTTTTCCCAACACGTTCTCAAAACAATTTAAACACTTTTTTAATTTTCCATGTACTTCGTTTACTTATCCTTTTTTGCTTGCTCGTAGTGGTTTAATGAAAACTATGTTCTGCCTTACTTATGCTTTCGCTATATTTTGTGTTGCTAAATCGCTCCTTAAACCTCGACTATGTATGAGTGTTGTTTTCTCTATATTTTGTGTTTCCCCGCGTGCCCTTTTGGCCAGCTTTACGGAAGTAAAACTGCCCTTTTTCGAGACTGTCAGTCTTTGGCTTCCCAAGATATTTTCTGGCATCCTTTCCAGGATTCTTTCCAGATTTGCCTTTTCACTTGCCAGTCTTTTATTGCTACTCAATCATTACCCTGCTACCTTTCAGGTAGTCAAATTCATTAAGTGTTGATGCCCTCTTTCTATGCCCGCCTCTATAAATACTTTCCTTTATTCATTTATCAGTCCTTTATTTCCTCTCCTTAGTAATCAATCTTTCTCCTCCACATTTCTGCACATCTCTTCACAAAATGAGTATGGCTTTTTCTGCTGAGATTTTGAAGAAAATGGCGCGCGAGCGCCTGGCCAAATCGTTAGCCAAAAAGGCCAAAAACAAAGAGGAAATGGAGAAACAAAAACGTGAAATTTCATCCATTCACCGCCAAGTGAGCAAGCTTAAAGGGCTTCTAAAATCTTCTGAGTCCCACGTCAAGCAACAAAGGGATACAATAAAAGAACTCGAGATTACTCTCGACGGGGAACATGTCATCCACCAAGATGCTTTGATGGTTGTCGCCTTTCCATCCTTCAACCAAGGAGTGAGCTCAGACAGAGAAACCATGAGCAAGCTTAAAGGGCTACTAAAATCTTCTGAATCCCGCGATATTTGTGCTAACCCCCGAAAGGTCCGATGATTTGAATGCAAATACGTCTGCATTTCTTCGAAGGCATTCTATATCCGCCCTTGCTTCTGGCTCCTTCATCTGGGTGCCCATGTGGGTAAAAAAACCCATTATGTGTGGATAGAGCTCCACACTCATGAGTTCTTCCACAGGAATTACTTGCTAAGAGGAAATTTTTCCCTGCCTCATTTTCTTTCTTCTTTCTTTTCTCCTCACGACCTTCAGCCCTTTGGCACCCCTCATGTGGCGGCAGAACTTTCCTTTTCGCCTCTCCTTCCTTGACCAATTGGATATAACACTTCCTTGACATATCTTGGCAACCCATTACTTGACCAACCATGGCCCCTACTGGAAACTTCATTTTCATTTAAAAAGTGGAAACCACGGCCTGAAAAGCATTAAGTGCATGTCTGCCAATGATAACGTTATAAGAGGATGGGGTGTCAACTATAAAGAAGTTGATAGGTCTCGCCATTTTTATCCCTACCTCCCCTAAAGAAAGCATCAATGTTGTCGAACCCAGGAGCATAACCATCTCTCCTGCAAAACCATGTAAAGCCGAAGCTACGGGCTTAAGATCTGCCTTGTACCCAATTGCCTAAAACATCCTAGAAACATAACGTTTACAGCACTTCCAGTGTCAACAAACACCCTTTTCACATCATAGTTCTCAATTCCAGCAGTGATGACTAGTGCGTCATCATTTGGTCTTAATAAAGGTCTAGAATCCTCTGAACCAAAGGAAACATTCGTACATACCAGATTTTCTTGAATTGTCATTACTTCGTTCCTTTCGGGAAACCTTCCTCCTCTAACATAAGATTTCCGCGCTCTGTTTGAGTCACCGGTCGTTGGCCCGCTATATATCATGTTAATAGTTCCCCTGCACGGGGGGTTCTGCTCAAGCAGAGGTGGTGGTTGACGAGCATGTTTTTTCGTGCTCTTTTTATGTCTTATTTTAAGTCTAGATCAAGTCATTTTCCCTTTATTTGTGTCGTGTTTTATGTTTGGGAGGACACGAGTCTAGGGTTGGCAAAATGCAGGTCAAGTTACAGGTCATCTCGAGAAAGAGGTAATGTTATGCACTGAGCAGCTTGGGCAGTCTGAAGCCCAAGGTAAGGTACCGCTCGAGATCACGCTGCAACCGCTAGGGGCAAGAGGAGCACATTGGCCAAGAGAAGGAGACAGGCTGGAGTAGTCGGGAGCACAGAAGATGAAGGGCAAGACGCGGTGATGTGCGGCAGATTTCTTTCCTTCCACGGAAAAGGAAACATATCTCCCTTTCCTTCCACCAACGATTTGGGGAAGGTTTGTGAATATTTCCATCTATGTGGAAGATCTGACCGGGAAAGGAAAGTTTGCCTGAACCCTAGCCACCACCACCACGAAAGTCTAAGCCCATGGAGACACTATTTATACCCCACGCTATAAATCAGAGACATACGCATACGAGGGGAAGGACGACGCCTTATTGCCTTAGTCTAGTTCTTTTATTTCATGAGTGTTGGGGAGGAAGAAACAAGTCCTACGGGCAAACACTTATTTTAATTTATGTTTTAATGCTTTCGACCTTGCAAAGGGTTGGTCCTGGAAAGAGGACCTTTTGGTAACAACTCTTTATTTAAGTATTTTAATATAAGTATGTTTTTGTTTATTTCATCCTTGTTCTTTATTTTTCGTATGAGTAGCTAGGTTTATAATCTTGGCTTGGGAAAGATGAATTGATGTCCAAACTTATAACGTCTTGAGAGGTCTAAATGTGCACATAATTGTATTGGCGTGTTCCTAAAGTGCTAGATCTAAATCCTATACAACTTGATCAAGTCCTCGGTGTTTTTTAGCTAGTAGCAGTCTTGGGCAAGATCAGGCTACAACTGCGAGCTAGAAACTCCAAGTGTTAACGACTTCCTGCTTTCCAGCCAGATGGATCAACATGGTAATGTAGGTGGGGACGCCATGGGACGGGCGTCTGAGATGGTGTTCTCATGGTTGTTGTGTTCCGCGCAAATGCCTATTTGGGTATACTGGAGTAAGCTTGGTCCAAGAGCAACTTGGGTAAGGGGGATAGGGAATGAGTAACCCTTACCCTCTGGGGTGAAAAGGTATGTTGGATGAGGCTTCGGTTGCTACGTAACGATTAAAAAGGGGGCTGCGTGAGTGATGAGTTTGGGTGGTAGGAGTAAAACTCCATTCTTACGCTCGCTTTTAACCAATGACATGCTAGTACAACGAAAAAATTTACACCAATGATCAAGACATAAGTCAAGACTCAAGGATTCTAACCCAAGTCAAGTTGCTTTCTCATTTAACTCTTTTAGTGTTTTCTTTTCAGATATTTACGTTTACAGAATTCACTCTGCTTGATTACACTTCTTGCCCAAGGAAAGACCCGATTCAAAACCCCAAATTGTGACATCGAGAGAGGAATCCACCAACTCCCTGTGGAATCGACCCTGTACTTGCCACTAGCGGAACCTAGTGAAGAGTATCGGTTTATAAATTTATCTTAACCGCAGTGATAACGACTGAGCTCCGTTAGTGGCTGCTCGGGAGCTTTTTCCTTGTTATCCCATCTTCTCATCTTATAACCTCAGTCCATCTCATTTCTCACATATTCCTAGAGATGACCTTCTTTGATCAACTTTTCGATTGTTGCCTTAAGGTTGCGACAAGCATTGGTGGTGTGACCATAATCATTGTGAAATTTACAAAACTTATCAGACTTTGGGGTGTCTCGGAGGATCCTTTGATCTTGGAGGAAAGAAAAAGTCCGGCTTCTTTACCACTATCTCCAAGAGCTCTGCAGGCTCCCTTGTCAACGGAGTATAAGCTCTTTCAGTTCTATCAGACCTTTCGAAGGGTCTGCGAGAGTCAGAATTAAATTTCCTCTTATCTTCTACTTTTCTCCTTTCATCAAGAGTTTTGGCCCTCACCTCTGGTCTCTTATCTTTCCTAGGATTGACTTGCTCGGTTTTGCGGAAGTTGTGTGCATCCTCCAAATGGATATACTTTTCCATCTGAGACGGTAAGTCCTCAAAATCTCTAGGTGGTTTTTTTACTAAAGAATCAAAAAATGAACCACTTTTCATTCCCTCTAGAAACACATGAACTTTGATAGAGGGATATACGTCGGGGGCTTTCAAAACTGCCAAGTTGAATCTAGTAAGATACTCTCTTAAAGACTGTTAATGTTGTTGTTTGATAGTCATTAGATGCAACGAACCTCTGGTAGTTCTTTTGGCGCTAGCAAATTGATATAGGAACAATTTTCTCAAATTTTCAATGTAAAAGATGGAATTGGCAGTTAATTGCCTAAACCATTGTTGAGTTGGGCCAACCAAAGTAGTCAGGAAGACCCTGCATTTCAGACCCTCGAAGTACTGATGGAGCAGAGCTACGTTATCAAATCTCATTAAATGTTCCTCTGGGTCACTATTCCCCTCGTATTCTAAGCTCACGAGTCTGAAATTACTTAGAAGGGGATCTATCTGAATCTCCTCTAAGAAAGGACTATCAAACTTGAACAAAGGCATATTCCTGCTATCTCTTTTCACCAGTATGGCAGGCCTCTGCGAGGTGGAATGTGTGTAATGCATACTTTGTTTCTAAATGTTCCTCTGCAGCAGTAGCTCGTTCTCTTTTAAACTTATTTACTTCTTTCATCAAAGCCTCCATTCGAGCCTGTTGTTTCTCCAATTGATCTTGCTGCTTAGCTAGGGTCTGCAATGTTCCCTCGCTGGCCGCAAGGTTAGCCATAGGCTTATACGTCGCATCACAACTTTCCTCTGTCTCAAGTAACCCTTCATAGGGAACTTTAGGAATAACTTTTTCCCTTCGTGGTGGTACAATTTGGTTATCCGGGGTATTTGGCACGATTCCAGCTTGTATTAAGGTTTTCCTAACCAGGACAACAATCTATGTTGTCATGGCCTCTAACATTTCACCTTGAGGAGGATTCACTTTTGATTGATCTCTTTGTTAGTGATCTCCCGATGGGCTTGTCATCTTTCTTTAGGTTATGCCAAAAGACATTTTAGATGTATCAGCAATCTTAAATTGCTTCTTGAAGCTAAGCATTTTAAACTGCAGAACCCTTGAAATCAACCGTGAGTATCATTTTTCATGGGGTCTGCAAAACATGTCTGGGATCGCCAGGACTTCCGCTGAGGAGAGAAGACCCCTGCCTAGAGGCGCTAGGTCTTACGTGGTCTGACTCACTCCACTTTGTTGCACAAAACCATCATAACCTTTATTTTTACTCTTTCAAGAAAAAGCAAAGACTATAAAATCTCTGAGCGCCTAGGAAAAACAATTATTAGATTTTAAAAAAAATGGCTTCATTGCCATGGTTTATGGGGGTCTGGCTTCATCGCCATGATTATTATGACTTCAACGTCAAAATTTTAAGATCTGACTTTATCGCCATGATATAACTCACTTTTCAAAGTTTTAGTTCTCACAATTTCAGCCAAGGGAAACAAGACATCGAAAAGAGGGAATTCGCGTTCTCTTCTCGGTCAAAGTTTCCCACAGACGGCGCCAGTTGTTGGATTAGGAATTAATCCACAACAAATAAATAGAAAAAAGAGTATGAATGCTTCAAGAGATTTGAAGTTCATACCTCAAACGTCACAATAGAGAGCAGTGTAAATAGTCGGGTCTTACTCTCGCCAGCCAAACCTATAAAACAAGACCGGAGAATGGTTGAAGTTCTGCGAGGAGAGACTCCAATGCTCAAGTTAGCGCGTTGTAGACTTGAGAGCAAAATGCAATGTATCCGTGTACATTAAGAGCAATTGTTTAGAATGAAGCTCTCTTTGGTAGTGATAATGGATGAGATATATATAGTATAAGAAATAAAGGTAAAAGGGTAATGTTACTTAGACAACAACCTTTGATACCATAGGATAAGTTGTTGAATCCTCTACAATAGTATTGAGCCATACCGGCAGTGGTTCTGAAAGGTTGGTAGGATCCTTGCCACATGACAGTTAGTTATTCTGGCGCATGTCAGTAAAATATTGACATGTGTCAGTCCTTTAGTCACGCATTTTACACTTAGTCAGAACTCTAAAGTGCAGAGCTTGATTAGAGCTAACACGAATTCCTCTGGGTCAAAATCCATTATTCATCAAGTAGCCCAGTAAGAGCCAGACATAGCTCTGACGCTAAGAATCTAATAGTCTCTACAGGTAAATCTCTTTTTTCCTTAAGAGACTATGCCAAGCCAAACTTACTGAAGGGCCTTTATTCAATATTCGTATGTAACACTTTATTATTTAATTCAATAAAATGGCTTATGTCAGAAGCCATGCTAATATTTGTTACTAACGTAAAGAAGCTGGTAATAGATATTATTAATTCATAAATTCAACTATCCTCACCCGCAGTCACAATCTATTTCCACAATTTTCTTCACCTTATATCATTCATTCAAAACTAAAAAATGTTGATTAATTTAAAAAAGAAAGATACAAAAATAAACTCGAAAATGAAATTAAAGTAGGTGATTCCTGCTGTGTTCACCCGATGAGTTAGACTCACTCTTATTCAAGTTCGAAAATGGAAATAAAGGTGAAAGAAGCGCCAAACTTGCCGGTTGAGAGATGGCCGAGGAAGACGACAAGTTGTTCAAAAAACTCGGCACGCATTTGTTCACATTTGCTCTGGAAGAAGGAAAGCTAGACATAATGGGGAAAGAATCAACGGCCTTGTTCGTGATCGATTTTTCGCCTCCGTTGTGATTGTCAGCACTGCCACCTGAACCGCCAATGATGGAGTTTAAAGCGGCGGCTAAGACAGATTGAAAACTAGGGTCGGATGTTATTGCTTTTGTGGCAGCTGCAATAGTATCTGGCCCTAAATTAGAGTGTTGTTGTTGTTGTTGTTGATTATTATTAGGGTTTGAGTTTGAAGTTGTTTTCTGCAAGTAGGATTGGTATAGGGTTTCGTAGGGTTGTGATCTGAAGCTAAAAGAAGCTGCATTTTGGTTTCTGTTGAAGGGTTGTTGTGGGCCATAGCTAAGAATGTTGTTGTAAGAAACTGGGAGAGGGTTTGATTCTAGAGAGCTGAAGTTTAGGTTTGTGGTTGAGTATCTTGGAATAAAGCCGCCTCCACTGTTACCGCTGCCAAGGCGGCTTAAATGGGAGGAGGTGGAGGAGGAGGAGGAAGTGAGATCGAGGGTAATGGTTGGGTATGAAGGGGAGGATGAGATTGAAGGATTTGGGAGGTAGAAGGCTGGCTTCAATCTTGAGTTGTCGCTAAGGTAAAAGTTAAGGCCATGGAGGTTCGCAGTGGTGGTGGTGGCGCCGGCGCTCGGCCCAATTCCCGAGGTTGAGGAACCAGACATCAGCATGGAGGCAGCCGCGGAAGTGGTGGAAGCCATGGCCGTGGCTGAAGTTGGGAGCGAATGGTTGTGCGTGCCTTCGTACGTTGTGATCAAAATCGTCATATCCTCCACACATCTTTGTACCTTGAAGTCGAAAAGATATAGATTTTTAGATTGAGTCCATATTGATCTATTCATTAATTTAATAATAATTTCAAGATATATCGTAGTGCACCTGTTTTCTAACGGGACACGATGGAGCCACCGTGCAACGGTAGTATGCACGAGGGCATGGATTCCCCTTCGAAATCTTTTGTCCGTATTTCCTCCATTGACATCCATCATTCATCTATTTTTATATAAACAAAACATCAAAATCATTTAATTTCATACTCCATTCTATATGTACAAAAGTAATTCGAAGAAGACAATTAATTATAAATTTCAATCTTACCGTTGGGGTGTCACATCTAACTCTCACAGAAACCCTAGCTCGTTTAGTAGGGTTTTGTTGTGAAATCTCATCTTCTCCTCCACCATCTCTCACATTCTTGATGCCTTTAGGCGGCCACGTGTTTCCGGCTTCTTCCTTCACTTCCTCTACGCTATTTTCAGGGCTCAGATTCGGAGAAGGCTCGACCCCAGACTTCTCGGGCAGCTCGAATTTGCAATCGAGACCCAATGACAACGACTCTCGCCTATCATCTCCTAATTTAGTATCATTGATCTTTGACATCTTACACACCTCGCCTTTTTTGTCGATCGTGCTCATTCCTAAGCTGAGATCAATTAGTTCATCATGATCATTTGTTTCTGTGTGATGGTGAGAACTTTGAACAGATGATTGTTTTGCATCTTGTTGCATGACATCTCTGTATTGCATTTGTAGGGTTCTATAATCCTTGAGAACTCGATCTAAGTACATTTTGAGCCGTTGATTCTCTTCCATCACTTGATCCATTTCTGCTTTGGTTGCTCCAAGTTGATCATCCAACTGCAACCATACATAATATTATATATAAATATTCAATTTGAATTATGCAATTATTTAGGAACTATATTTATATACCTCCCAATATGTAATAATAGAGATAGAGAGAGAGATTGAAACCTGTTCCCTTTTTGCAGATGAAGATGATCTGGACTCAGATTCAGGTGATGGTCTTTCCATGGCCAACTCCTATAAAAAATATCAATTCAGTCTTAGATTATAATGAAGCTCAAATTTCAACTTAAATATATATCACTTTCACCAAATGTGAGATTTAAATAAAACGAAAATCCATAAATAAGGTCAAAGTCCTATTAATCTAACAGCTGTGGTCATATATACCCAACTTGGATTAGTTTCTGACCCTCATTTAATTAAAAGAATCAACTTGCATCTAGACTTAGCTACTCCATGGTCAATGGTTTAATTGCATGGCTGCTTGCTTTTATTTATATAAATATTAGCTTCTTCAACGACTTTCATACGCGTTAATTCGATCACCACATGTTTCAGATTTTTTTGGAGGCTTGTCTTAGTTTCGTTTCATATGAATGTAGTTAAGTTTTTTACTTAACAGCGAAAGCAAAATGAAATCAAATTTATAATGAAATCTGGATGTTCTAAATAAAGCTGCATGAAACATCAAAATTTGATCATGAATATATAGTTATGTTTTGATTAATTCTTACTTGCTTGCTGGTTGAGTTCATCCCATTAGGAGATGCTGCCTTCATTCCCTCAATTTCTTGGGATCTTTTTTTTCTATCACCAAACTGAGAGAAAGACAACAAAATCAAATAATTGTAACAAATAATACCACAAGTAGATGAAGTACAGTTGCGATTTAAACAATCAAGATTAATTAATTACCTGATGAAGAACGAACTCCTCTACACAGCTTTCTTCGTCGTCACCGTTGGAATATTCAGAAGCTTTGCTATCCTCCTTCACTGCCTCTCTAACAACAGATTTCTGCAAAAGTATTTCCATAATATTAGCTTCTCTCTCTATGTGATCTAATGTGTGGTGTGGTATGTGTATAATTGTGTGATCTGAAAGAGCAATAGTCTTGTTGTTTATAAAGAGAGGCAGCAGTATTTGACTTGCTTAAACTAATTCAAAATAAATGGCTTCATCCAGCACACTTGAACAAAAATGTCAATGCCCCAATTCCGCTCGATCTACTTGTGCCTATAATATATCTACGAATCCCCATTAAACAATACATTCACTGTCATACTCATAATTAATACAAAAGAAAATATAAGTTGCAAGAATTCAACTTCAACGTTTAAGTCTTTAAGGCAACAATATGTATATATATATATATAGATGTAGTATCCGGTGACAACCAAGTCTTATATAGGAATTATATGCACGTTACGCATTATTTTGATGCATTACACATAGAATCTTATTGCATAACATGATAATGTATTTTTATTCATTAACCAATACATTATAATTTCAATGCATTCTATGCATAAATTTGATGCATAATAAATTTGACCATATACAAAGATGAACAGTCCATATTGATTCCTAGCCTATCTAACCGATATTTGAATCATTCCCTGTATATATATATTCAATTACAACATAGATAAAGATGGGGCTTTTTTAGCCCTCTATATATACGTTGTTTATAGACACACACACACAGAAATGCATATGGGTGAGGGATTAAAGTTTAACGCTACGTAGATCTTCTATTTATTTCTACTTGGATCATCTAGTGTCTTAATAGTAAAATTTTATTAATTGTTTAGTTATAAGAAACGATATCATCGTAAGGAGAGAGCCAACGGTACATAATCACATGGAAAGGTGAATTCATGTGGCACTATTTCTCTTGATAGTTGAAAGTTCCTAGTATTTCTTTTGATGGTTGAATAAATTTGCATGGCGTTAGAAAGGAATGAGGTAAATTACAAAAGTAAGAGGGGTCAAATAGGCAAGCGGTCAAAGTTGTCCCGCCTTAGTTGACTAATGGGACGACCTGCAGCTTATATGCACGCCTGATTTCTCATGTGTTTAGTCAATGTTCATATCATGAATGAAAATTCAGATCAAATGTAATTTAAATATGGATTTTAAAGTTGAGGATTGAGATCGATGAAAACTCTAATTAAATAATGGAATATGATTCTTATTAATATGTTCATAATTTTTTTTACAGAATGATTATTTTCCAATATTATTGCTTTTTAATATTGTAAGAAAATGCTTTACATTAATATTATTATTATGCAGCATAATATGTCTAATGATGCTTTCAATCACTATAATCATATGCTTTCAAAGTTGGCCTTCTAAACTTCATGTACTCATCGACATGGCAGCTGGTAGAGTATATAAGGGTCTGCTCCAGTGAACCATACCCGAAGGGTTCAAGTTTTGTCCCGAACCCGACCCGTCAAGTGCCCACCTCTAATTGAAGCTTTCAAAAAGTGCATATGAGGCTCTAAAGTGGGAGTCCTTGGTGACGCTTAACGAACATGCTGAAATTAATCTCTGTCTAGACAACCCAAATCCGGCATTTTCTAGTCCCTAGGTTTATACTTTTATAAATTACTCAAATACAATAACCACACACTCTAATTCACACGCACATGTTGTTCGTCGGAGTAATCTTCCACGTGCACTCGTATATGTGGGTAAACACTATGAACTTTGTAGGTGACTTCATGAACGTCTACACCTCTATTTATAGGGTATCTCGTCAAACCCTAGTTGTTGTACTTGTCTCTCGAAAGAATAGGAATTCAAAAATATCTTTTAAACTCATGTATATCTTTAAAGATATCTAACTCTTGTAGGGATGTATTCTAATTTGAATGCAGATCTCTATGATTTCGCAACTATTTAATAATTTTCTAAAATCTCGGACGTATCTTACAAGAAAGTTTTCATGCAAATAAGTTTGTTGGCTATTTTCCATTCTGTAGCAAAAGTCATACCAATGTAGAACAACTTTTCAGACTCATTTCGAGAGGATATCAAATAGAAAGTTATTTCACATGATCTTTTGCTTTTGTATAACATAAATTAGTCAATAACTGATATAGTGTAATTTTTACACTGACATTAATCATCATCTTTAACATTTATGTAGAGAAAACTCCGATAAAAGAATTTCAATGCAAGAGATCTGATTGATCAATGACTCCCCCTTGATACAATAATGTTTTCGCCATCTTCACACAAATAATCAAATATGGCTCCCCCTTGTTTCAAGAATTTCAAACAAATAAAACGCTGCATGAATCAATTTTCCATAATTTCCATATACACGCTATTAAACATGCTTCAGATTTGGAAATAAGCATAAGCATAAGCATAAGCATGTGTTACGAGTTAGTTCTCAAAGAAATATTATGCAGCAAATCCATGTTTTAAGTTTACAGACCAGAACCATTGATTGAAACAAGTTTCATAAAAATAACCAAAATAAGGCAAAAATAAATTGTCAGTGCAATCCTCATGAAAACAGCATTATAACAAAAGTATAGTAGTACTCCCCCTTTTTACTGCATAAATGCGAAAGCTCTTAACAGGTAGAGCTAGCTTTATCATCACCTTCTGCTTCATCATCACCATCTATTTACTCTGGATCATTATTGAGAAGTCACATCTTCTGGAATTGAATATCCTGCAAGTTTTTGAAAGTCTTTCAATATGTGATCTGCCAAGGGAGAAGGCATTGATTACCTTGAAAAGATGGTTATAATGTGGGGACATTGGTTAGGGTTAGAAACATTTGGCTAAGTGACTGAAAAAATTCTCCAAATTTATTTTACACAGGTCCTCCACCAATCAAGCCATCAAACATCACATAATTCTATCAAATCTTTATATTTTTCGCTCAAACACTCTACTTAGATATTTCTTTTACAAATCTAGGTCATGACCCCTTATGCTCTTTTTTTTCATTTATGAGTACGGACTTTTTTTTATAAGCTTATCAGGACACTGAGCATCTATTTCTCGCAGATATCATAATCACATAAATTCACTAATGGAATGGTATAGAATCTAATTACCCAACAAATCTATCACCAATAACTTTCATAATCCACATCTCTCAAGGCTAAGAATAAAACGGCTATAAAGACTCAAAGTAGGGTTCAATGGACAGTAATAATAACAGGATAGTGTATAGGGCATGACTTACAAAAAGATGGTCTAAGATCATCTCACAATTCTTTGCACACAATTGCAGCTTCGAAAAAGATGTCAAAGCAAGTTCTAGAAGTAATAATCACATGCAAGATATAAAATCACACCCAAGGAAAACAATGCACAATGTCTCAAAATCCTCACAAGGGTCAATACTCACAGATTTTAGCATCAAAATCACTTTCATCATATCATGATAGAGATAAGTTTACAACATGCTCAAATCAACATATTTTAAAGAAAATACGAATCATATATCATCATTGACATCTCACCTTGAATACAAGAAGTTAATAACAATCCTAATACATGCTCAAATCGAAATGTGTTCATCAACATAAAGGAAATAAAATACGAAAACAAAAAAAAAGATAAAAATAAAAATAAAGAAAAGAAAAGAATTAACAAAAACACTAGGGACTCTCTAGTGTGGTGAATCGTAAATGATAAACACTCATTTTGTATACTTTTATTGATGTGATAGATATCATCTCGTATCGAATTTTGGAGTATTTCGTGTCTTATTTTATTTGTTTTAGTATTTTGTGTTCGTTTTGCGTTTTATTATGTTTTATGCCCTTTTTGTAGGTTTTGGTGGAAAATGACTTGATTTGAAGCCTAGTGGTGTGAACAACGAGTCAAAATCCGTGTCGGACCAAGAAGTGAATCAAAGATCAAAGCACGAGTGTAGGGGCACGAGAAATCAAGCCTATCGCTAGTAGAAACATAAATACGTATTTTTCCTATAAAAAAGAAGTGTGATAATCAAGGTTGGAGAGCATAGGATTAAATTTCATCTCTATAGGAGTCTGTAACCGCAAACGGATCCAAAATCGGAGTTGAAATGAAGGAGAACGAGTTCAAACAAATTTGGTGCGCAGAACATAACAAATTATGCGCAACCCACACGAATTTGTTATATTTTGCGAGATTTTTACTCTATCCATGGACATATAAATACACACCATTATAGAACCCTAGAGAGGGTCTTTTTACTTCTTATTTTCTATTTCATACAATTGTTTACACTTAGATTTAAATTATAGATTAGTTTTCTACATCCCGTAGGAGAGATTGCGATCAAGGATTGACAACCCGAAGATCAAGAATTCTACAAAGGGATTTTTCATGTTATTTTATTTATCTTTAGTTTTTAGTTTCATTATGTGTGGCTAATCGCCTTGAGATTCTAGGGATTTTGTAAGACCTATTTTGATTAATGGATTCGTTTTAATTCCTAATTTGTCTTCCTATGCTTGTTTGTGATTTATGATTTTAATTCTCATGCTTTGATAATTGATCATTATTATTGTATGAAAGTTATGATTTTGATGTCTTATCCGGAATTGAGTTCATAGCCGATCACATAGATCACAATACATGTTTCCCCTTGAGACCTAGCGGAGATATGAGAACTTGATTAGTTGTATTTTATACACCTATTTTGTGATATTTTTATATGATTTTAGATATTAATTATTCACTCACTTGTGCTTAATTGTCAAATTGTAAATTTTCTCGACACTTGGAGCGGTTGATTGATTTTGAGAATATTTGGAGAAAATTGTAAGGATTAATTGGAAGGATGATCAAGAAGACACCTAATTACTTGGAGAATTTCTTTATTAGCTATGTTTTGAGACTTGATAATTATTGCCCTTATTTTGGCAACTAGTCTAGGTTAAATTAAAGAATATATAATTGTGTGCTTAGACACAATTTGGACGTCACTTTTTTCCCATAGAGATACAGCCGCCTACTTTAGAGGGAGACTTGGGTTTTGTTCTTTTCTCCAAAATTGTTTACGTGAAGTCAAGCCACACTTTGTGGCAAATTCCAATTCTAAAGTTTGTTTATTATAATTATCTCCACTATTGCTTATTTAATATATATTGTTTATTTGATTATGTTTTGTAGCTAAATTTCTTATTCCGACATCAATTAAGGAAGCCCGGACGTGATTATTCTGTGAGATCTAATTTGTTCTTAACTTTAATTTGTATGCAAGTATTTGTGGTTCTCTATTTTCTCTGTGATTTAATCGTTTTATTCATCGAAGTAGTGCGCAATATTTAGTTGAGTAGAATTGATTAATAGCCAATTGAATCGGCCATACGTAATCGTGGTTTAGATTTAATTAGTGGTAGATTGACTATCTAGTCAAGGGAATGACAATCTTAATTCGATAATCCTGCGTCAGAATTTATCGGTTTAGAATCGGGTCTCTCTAGTTCTTAATGTTGTCGGCTCATTAAATCTATAGAGCGTCTCTTACGGTTGTCAGTCGATTAGGGAAATAGTTAGTGAAGCATCTTCCTAATTATCGAGAAGCTATGGAGAGATGAGATCGCGTCAGAAGCGTCTTCTGTGATCATAATTGGTTTATTTACATGAATTATTGTTATATTTGCATCGAGGATCGGAATATCAAGTCTAAGGTGGAATTAATTGATTGCTGGAATACTTCTCATATATTTCTCATATTTGTTAGTTTTTATTTGTAATTTATTTGTTTCAAGAAAAACCCAAAACTATATTCTCTATTTATTGTTTATTTATTATTTTTGTAGTTCTCGATAAACCCAAGATTTTCGTGACTCAGCTTGCAGGTTGAAATTATAGGAAAATTCTCGCTGATCCCTTGAGAGACGATCTTGCTTACTACTGTCTGCGCTATAAGGGCATACCGGCTGTCTGTCAGCCGAATTATTTTTGGTGTAAAACGACGCACCAGAACTGTAGGAGGATATTCTTTGTGTGTTTTTGTAATGACCCGTAAAATGTTTCTACGAATTATCCTAAATCAGAAATCGCGTTAATAAAATTTCATGTTATATATTAAAAATATCGATTAGATGATTGATTTTAGTAGCTATATTTTGTTCGTGCACCTTATAGTCATTTGATATAACGATAAATATTGTGTCAGCTAGTTTAGCCGATGTGATTTTTTTTTAAAGACGTACTTGATAAATTATTTCGGTGCGAAATTGTTAGTTATAGTTCGATTAGATAATTGAATTACTTAGCAAAGTATTTAACAATTAGTAGTATGGGTATATACCATAGAAGTGTATATAATTTGGTATTTATAAGGAAATGAGAGATAAGAGGTTTATAGTTTAGATTCTTATTAATCAATTGATTAAATTAATACAAGTGAAGTGTTATACTTATAAGGTTAGTATATTAAGATCTCGTTATGATAATCTGTATATAGTTTTTATGATTTGAATTAGCATGTATATATTGATGTTAGTAGAATGTTAGTATTTGTATTAATGAACCAACATCTTATAAAATGCTAACTAGCCACAAGGTAAATATGTACATGAATGATTATAAATACAGATGGGAGTTTACAGTTTCAAACCTGAAACTATCGTGTATCATACATAGATATAGGAAACACATAGTCTTACATCTAGAACTATTTAATAGAAGAGGGGAAAGCAACAAAATCTGCCAAGCTGATTTGGTTCCCTAAGAAGTTATTGGAGAAACTAACTACTGCACACCATTGACCCAACTTTCTGTTACATCATACTAATGGAAGAAGAGGAAAAGCAGAAACAGTAAAGATAAAGGGGAAGGATGTTGCATGGCAGCAAGTCGAGCTGCCCATCTTCACCACTCCAAGAGTTATATCTGCAGCATAAGAGATAATCACACATTAATAACAGCCCCAAAAGTCAAGAACTAGAGTAAGTAGAGTGTTAGGGAGAAGACTGTAAGGCACGCAGAGAACTCAAGTGCTAACAAAATTTCAGTCAGGAACCATTATACATTCAAACCCCTACAAACTCTCTTCCATATTCTACCCTAACACATACTTTCACTCCCACAATAAAATCTATATACACAACCTTCTTACTACGTAGAAACCTTCATCCACCCAAGGGAAGAACCTCTCAACTATCATAATTTCAGTTTGAAGAACAGCAAGGTAAGCCCAAGTTCAACCATTCAGTTTAAGTGTTGGGCCCCAACTGAAACACTTCACTTTGTTTTCTTTTCGAGAACTCAGTTTCTCATTCACTAAAGCTTTTACAGAATAGCTTTTACCCACACCCGAAGAGTCACCCAAGTCATCCCCATTCAAAATTTTCAGAAGTTTTAAGGTAAACTCAGACCCCAAGCATTCAGTTTGTGTTCTATATGGTGCTAAGTAGAGGGTTTAAAACTGAGTTATGTATGCAGAGCATAGAACTTCAGTAATGGCACAGAACTTAAAAAGTATATGCACTGTTCCATAACATAAATATAGCTATATATATGTGTGTGAGTGTAAACTGTTAATACTCTAGTCTTAATCCTCAGAATTAGTTCTAGACTCTCTGTTTTCTTAAAAGAAACTAGGGTTCCTGGAACCAAAAAGGAAAAGAAACACTGAACCTAGACTAAGTCTTTCTCAAAACATTCAGAACAAAGAAGATAGAAGCTTTTAAAGGGTTAAGTTCAGAAATTGCAGGCCAAGAATTTAGAGGACTGAGGAGCTTTTAAATCCTAAGTTATTTAGAAAACAACTTGCAGATTTTAGAACCTAGCTATATACTTATATATATATGTGTGTGCAGATTGTGATAACAGAATACATAGAATATATATATATATATATATATATATATATACATAGATTATGATTTAGAACTGGACTCATATTTTTATCATTTTCAGTCTTTATAACATAAGCAGTACTCATTTACCTATATATATATATGAAACCAACTCAAAAGTATTAAAACTCAGAATATAAAGACAGAAACTACCTCACGCAGCAACCAAACTCCAAAACCCACCCAACGAACCACTCAGAACAAGATCAGCAACCCATGTGTTCCTCAGCCAAGAAATAAGAACAAACCAAATTCAATATTCGATAAAATAAAAAGAGGAATCAGGCCCAGATACATAATAGAACTATACCAACGGTTTAACACCAGAAACTTGGAAGAGATTTTAACTACGGAAAACGAAGGATTTAAAATCCAAATTAAAAGAATTTAAAAATCTGAAATCTCAAATTAGAACAGAGCTTATAAAGAAATTTCTGGAACCCAAAACGTGAAAGAGAAGAACATGCATCACTATATAAACCCGAATTATAAGAACAGAATTAAAAGGATTTCCTGTAAAAGAAGAAACTAAGACCTGCAGTTCAGAAACTAAGACCTGCAGCTCCGACGACCACCCCACCGTCCAAATGCCCTGCTACAGATCGAGAGAGAGAGAGCTGAGAGTTAAGGAATTTAACGATTTTAAAAGCTACTACAGAAGAAAAACCATTAAAATCAAACATGCAAGAACAATTTTGAAATTAAAAAAAAAATAAAGGAATTTAACAAGTATAAGGAAAATTTAGGAATTTTAAAACTGAAATTGTTCTTTTCCAAAACTAGAAAGAAGTTGAAAATGGTAGGAGACTCCACCTTGAAATCGTGGTGGGAGATTTTCGCCGTTGCTGCTTACACCGGGAGGACGCCGAGGAGATCGAAGAAAGGAAAGAAACAGAGAGAAATGGAGGAGGAATAGAGAAGGTGAAACGAGAGCACATAGAACAGAGGGAACAGAGACAAGGAGAGATTGAGAGAGGCAGCGAGAGCAGAGAGGTGAGGGAGATGGAGAGGAGTCGTGTGTTGCGTTGTGGGGAAGAGAGTGAATAGGATTGAATTAGGGCTAAATGTGTTAGATATATTAGGGCTGAGGGTGATAAACGAATGGACTGGTAATAGAAATCAATTGGGCCGAGAAGAAACAGAAATCAATGGGCTGGGTCTTGGTTAAATCGGATGGGCCAGAAATAATAAACAAACGGGCCAACCATTTAAATCTTATTAGGCTGAATTATATGATGATAGATTGGGCTCGATTTTAAATAGTTATGGGCTATTAATTATATAGAATGGGCCCAGAATGGGTATTGAAAATGAATTAAGTTATCCCTTATTTGTGGTTTAATAAAAGAAATTAATTAATCTTTGGATTAAGTTAGAAATTAAACGGAATTGGGTATTAAATAGTTAAGTTTAATCCAATAATTTAGATCTATTAAGTTATGAAATTAGTAGAAATTTTTAGTGGTCATAGAAATCTTTAATTACTCGAATCTTAGTCGAGTGAAAGGATTAGGAAAAAAATTTATAGAATAATAGAACATTATTTCATTTTTTTTTTTGATGAAATAAATTATATACTCATGATGAGTATTTGTCCTCTTAATTACGATTAAGGTTCGGCGAAAGGGAAATCCAGTCGACCTAAATCAGCTTTTCGTTAGACGAGGAAGCATATCAGGTAGGCTTTCTTTTACCAATAAAATCGTATGCGTTGTACCAAATTGCTATTTTCACTTTAGAAATGCTTTAGAAATTGAAATGTTATGAAGTATTGCATTGTCGAAAATATTTATATTTTGGTATGATGCGTATCTGTTGAACAATTAATCGATTTCGGACCTTTAAAGATTTATATCTTTTAAGGTTAGTGTACACCAGAACTGTGAGTCATCTTAGCGGGTTGGCCGGTTCAGTGTTCGCGGAAAGTGGCCACTTTCCCGACACCCAGAATTACAGATATGTATGATTACTCCAGAACTTAGACTGGTCAGTCGAACTTTTAAGATCTCAAGAATTTTAGTGAACATAGGTTCTTTAGTGACAAAATCCCTATGTTGCACTGTTTACGGCAATTGCAAATATATTGTACGAATGTGATTTTGGCATGTGTTTACTGAGTACTTTCGTACTCAGCCCTGCATATATTTATAAATGTGCAGGTTAAGTCGTGATGGCGAAGTGGAAGGCTCATCGGTGGTTTTTGTCAAAGAAATTAAGTCGTGATGGCGAAGAAATTCTGGTGGGACGGTATGAAAAGGGACATTGCTTCATTTGTAGAGCGATGTTTAGCGTGCCAGCAAGTAAAAGCTCTACATCAACGGCCCTATGGCAAATTGCAACCATTAGAAATTCCGGAATGGAAATGGGAGCACATCGCCATGGACTTCATTACAGGATTGCCTAGATCTAAGCGAGGAAACACTGCTATTTGGGTAATAGTAGATCGCCTTACAAAGTGCGCCCACTTTATACCTATAATGATAACTTATGGGTCAGACAAGTTATCTCAATTGTATGTACGCGAGATCGTACGACTACACGGCGTGCCTGTATCAATTACCTCAGACCGAGACTCAAAATTTACATCCAGGTTCTGGATGAGTCTCCAGAAGGAATTAGGCACGAGGCTGAATTTCAGTACCGCATTCCACCCTCAGACCGACGGACAATCGGAGAGAACTATTCAAACCCTTGAAGACATGTTGAGAACAGTTGTTCTTGATAGAGGTGGAAGCTGGGAAGCGATACTACCACTAATCGAATTCGCTTATAACAACAGCTATCAAGCAACCATAGGGATGGCACCGTATGAAGCACTATATGGGAAGAAGTGCAGATCGCCACTCTATTGGGATGAGGTCGGAGAAAGAGCGATAACAGGCCCGGACTCAGTCAGCGAGATGATCGAAATTGTTAGACAGATCAGAGAGAGAATCAAGGAAGCTCAGAACAGGCAGAAGTCTTATGCTGACACCCGAAGAACCGAACTACAGTTTGAAATGGGAGACAAGGTTTTCTTGAAGGTATCTCCTTCCAAGGGAATAACTAGATTCGGTGTTAAAGGAAAACTGAGACCCCGTTTTATTGGACCGTATGAAATTCTGGAAAGAATAGGTCCAGTAGCATATAGACTAGCACTGCCGCCAAGTTTCGGAAACGTTCACAACGTTTTCCACGTATCACAACTCAGGAAATACGTGTTTGACCAGAAACACGTTATCTATCAGGAAGAGATGATTTTGCAACCAGACCTGACCTATGAAGAGAGACCAGAAGCTATATTGGATCAGAAGGTGCAAGAACTTAGAAACAAATCAATCAAGTTAGTTAAAGTACTATGGAAGCATCACGGACAGGAAGAAGCTACTTGGGAGCTTGAAGAAAAGATGAAAGAAAAATACCCCGAACTATTTTAGTTAGAACGTACAAATTTCGGGACGAAATTTTTATTTAGAAGGGGAGAATGTAATGGCCCGTAAAATCTCTTCGATTAAATTGTGTATCGAAAATCGGAATAATAAAATTTCGTTCTATAACTCGTATTTTGTCAATTAGCTAATTGATATTAGTAGCAATCGTATCCGTGCACATTATAGTCTTCTAATTAGCGTAAAATATTGTGTAAGTTGCTGTGTTAATGGGATTAATTAAAGTATCGAGCTAAATAAATTATTCTAGTGCTTGATCTATATTATAGTTTAGACCCTTATTAGTAAAGTTTGTTTGAATTTTTATAGATGGAAAGGGGTGTACTCAATAAGATATTTGTTTTGAGTATTATTTAAATGTGGTATCCAGTAGGGAACTAATTATCCATTATCAAGAAATAACACTTATGTTTAGAAGCAAACACACACTCACGGTTTTTGTATATATGTATATGTACAGGTTGTTAATTAATAACTAGCAGTAGATTGTTGTTGGGAAAATAGTTTTGATTCATAATAAAAGAGATTCAATTGCACCTTATAACATGGTTCATCATTTGTATGTTATGAATAAGGATCAAACACATCTGATATATATATATGTGTTAATATACACGTCTATAGCCTAAAGAGTGCAAAGCATAGAAAGTAAAACATGGTGTATATAATAAGAGTCCTATGAGTCTATAAACAGCTATATACATAAATATACTGTCATGCTGCAAATAACTAAGACTATTACACTTAGACAAGAAATCCCACATAAATCCTACTCTTAGCTAGTAGATCTTTCCCTGTGCAAGTCTGCGTGCATTAAAGTACAACATGAGAAAGAGCTGTATCTCAAACTGAAGGAAGCAAAGGGAGTAAAGGCAAAAGAAGTGAACAGCAGCAAGGCAGCAGATCGAGCTGCACTTCTCCCATTTTTCACAATCTATCCCTGCACCATAATAGATTTACTACATTAAAAGATACCTCAGAAGTCAACAAATACAGAGAGCTATTAGTGTAATACTTGGGTTATAGACTGTAAAATAGATAGAAACTCAAGTGTCTATGAGTGAAACTTCAATATAGAAACTGAAGCTGCAACCCATCAAATACACTCTGTTATACCCTCCCTCACTACTCACTCCTTCTATCATTCTACACACACACGAAGCAGCTTTCAAACCCCTCAAGAGAAGACCCCCTTTCACCACCACTCCAGATTTTGAAGCAGCAAGGTAACTTGGTTTTTATTCAGATTAGTGTTAAAGTTATCAGTGGAACTTTTCACTAATGTTCTTAGAAAACAGTTCACTCACTCCCTAAAGACTCCTACTGAACAAATTAACCACACCTGAGAAGCCACCCAAGCTCTTTCCTTTCCAAATTTCCAGAATTTCTAAGGTAATTATCTACACCAAACCATTCAGTGGTATTCTTTTAATACTTAGCAGCAGAGTTTAAAATGGTGTTAAGCATGCAGAACATAGGTTTTATATATATGATTCAGAACTTAGATTAGGTGCACTAACTGCAGAACACACGTGCTTGCTATAGATGTCCAGAATCAGAAACAGAACATAGGAATCTTTATATATACTTATGTATGTGTATATATATTTAAATTCTGATTTAGAGCTAGAACTAGTTTATGTTGTTCAGTCTTTAGTTTATGAGCAACACTTCATACCCCAGAAACTACCTGTATGTCTATATGTGTGTACTAACTCCAGAACTTGATAACCAAATCAAGCTAAACTAAAACTCTGTAGTTAAAACACAGAAGTTACCTCATGGGAATTCAATTCCCAGAATCTTTCCAACGACCAACCAAAGATCTGGACCAGCCTCCAAATGTGAGGTGCACCTCAGCCAAAAAGAGAACAGAACCAAAGTCAGTTTAAAAAAAAACACAGTAAAACCATTCAGAATGTGAAACTCTTGCACTAAACCAAAACTTCGTCTTCCTCACAACTCAGAACGAAAATATGGTCTAGATTATTGTTTGAAGCAGTATATTAGAGAATCTAATCATGCAGGGAACGAAGAACTTAAAAATCTAAATTTCTAAGATCTCAGAATTTAATCCCCAAATTTCGAAATCATAGCCTGCCCTATTTCTGAAGCCTTATATTATCGATGAATTGAACATTCAGTAAGGAAATAGTGTAAAAATCTAAAAGCCTAGATTACCAAAAAAATTTCACAAGTTCTTAATCCCAAAAGAAAAACCAATCGAAGCAGAGCTTGTTAAAATGTTCTAAAACCGAAAATACAAGGTCAGAGCTAGAGAACAATTACCTATGAAGAAGAAGTTAAGAACTGCCGCCTGAGAACTTCCACGACCAACCGCCGTCCAAATACCTCGTCACCAACCGAGAAATGAAGCAGAAATTAGGAATATGAGAAATTAAGAATAATTTTAGTAGAAAAATCTACAGATTCCACATGCAGAGAGGTAGGATAGAAATCGAAATATTGAAGTTGGATTTTATAAATTTAGACAGAAAAAAAAATCGGGGATAAAAGCTTACGGGAACAAAGAGAAATTAAAGAAATTAAGAAAGGGAGGGAGAGTTACCTGGAGGAGGACCGAACGGGAGAAGAAGGGCGCCATTGCTGCTCTAAACCGGGAACACGGGCGAGCTCTCCACCGAAGGGGGAATCGAGAAGACAGAGACAGGAAGGAGAGGGCGTAGCGAGGAAGAAGGAAGGAGTGTGGGTGTGTGTCTAGGGCTAGATTGAGAGTGGGTTATCCGATGGGCTGGGGAGGGTTTTGAATTAAAACCATCTGGGCCAAATTGTAGTATATTGATTTGGGCCAGCAATTAAAATTTATCTGGGCCCAGATCCAAAAATCTAAGTGGGCAGTTTAATAAACGGACGGGGCTCCGTAATATAAATCTGATCGGACTGTAAAATATATTATTTGACGAACCTATATTTCGATTCACAACATGGGCCTCGTTATAAAATAGATTAGAACAACGAAGATTTGATTCTTAAGTTTTAACTTAAAATATTTTTTTTTAAATCTTAGAATTTGGTGATGAATTAGTTAAGATAATTATCAATCTAGATAAACCCAATAAAAAAATAGTAAACCCAGTTAAAACGAGAATCGAGAATTTAGCTGAGTACCGATATGTTCTTAATCAATAATTAAAATTATTTCGAGTAAGATACCTCGACTCCTATAGTACCTTAATTAGATAGAATGACCTAGAAATATTAAAGAAATTCGGTAAGCTTGTTAATTATTGAAATCTTAAAGCCATTTAAGTTGAATAAGCACATGAAACTCGATTTTAGAATCGAGTAGTAATTGGAAGAATTTATGAAATAATAGTATATTATTTCATTTGGTTTAAGATACGAAAATTTATACTCACGAAGAGTATATTTCTTTAATTACGATTAAGGTTCGGCGAAAGGAAATTCCAGTTGATCTACATCAGATTATCTTTAGACGAAGAGCAGATCAGGTAGGCTTTCTTTTACCAATCAAATCGTATGCGTTGTACCAAATTATGATTTTCGCTTTAGAATGCTAGTATTTTAAAATGTTATGAAGTATTGCATTGTCGGAAATATTTATATTTTGGTATGATGCGTATCTGTTGAACATTTAATCGATTTCGGACCTTTAAAGATTTATATCTTTTAAGGTTAGTGTACACCAGAACCGTGAGTCATCTTAGCGGGTTGGCCGGTTCAGTGTTCGCGGAAAGTGGCCACTTTCCCGACACACAGAATTACAGATATGTTTGATTACTCCAGAACTTAGACTGCGCAGTCGAACTTTTAATATCACAAGAATTTTAGTGAACATAGGTTCTTTAGTGACAAAATCCCTATGTTGCACTGTATTACGGCAATTGCAAATATATCAGTACGAATGTGATTTCGGCACGTGTTTACTGAGTACTTTCGTACTCAGCCCTGCATATATTTATAAATGTGCAGGTTAAGCCGTGATGACGAAGAGGAAGGCTCAGCGGTGGTTTTTGTCGAACTTTTTAATGTTTTTACTCTCGGTGGTTTATATGTCGTCATACATGTAAATCTAGATATTGATCCAGTTTCCGCTGCCAGATTGTTGCTTTAGTTCCAAGAACTGTTTAACTATCCATTTTGCTTCCGAACTATGTAGTTCAGACTTGTAATTGTTCTTCGTTATTTCATTCGTGTCGAACTAAGTTTTTCAGACTTCGAAATTCTGTTGATGTATTAGGAGTGTCTGTGACACTTAAACTCTATCGAAATCTTCCTCTTCGTTGTAGGTTCATGAATCATCCTTTTATCTATGTTTTCATTTCGTTTGTTTATCCATATTTCCTTTTAGTCACGTTTTCCTCAATTTTACTTAGAAAAGTGAAATGGGGACGTGACATTTTCACATTTCAAGATGTTGTTAAAATCGCTTATTCTGGGGTGTTTTCCCGATTCTCATTCAAGTGAACGCTTTTGTTTCGTTTCATTATCCGTATTTTTATTTTCAAGTCACGTTTTCCTCGATTTTACTTAGAGTAGTGAAATGGGGACGTGACAGTTTTTTGTAACTGATTTAATTCTCTTGAGACATAGCGCAGATAGACATTAATTAGCTCACTATCATAGATTGCCCTATCCGGGAGTATGTGGTTATTTATACGAACCTTCACATGCATTAGGATTAAAATATGGTAATTAGATTTAATTGTTGTATTCGTTAATTGATTTAGTGTTGATACATTATTTATGCGAACCTTCACATACATTATTTATGCGAACATTTACATGTATTAGGATTAAAATATGGTAATTAGATTTAATTGTTGTATTCGTTAATTGATTTAGTGTCGATACATTATCCTTGTAATCTTCTCTTTATTATTTGTTTATTATTTTGTTTATTATTGATTCGGTCTCATTCATGTATTTCTTTGCCTAGATAATAATTGAAATTCTATACGAATTATTCAATGCGTTTTCGTTTATCAGTCCTCGTGGATATGATACTCTGCTTGCTCTATTCTATACATATTTTTTTGTTTAAAATAGTGCGATCAGTATATCGTATCTCTCTCCCTCTCCCCAAACTTAATATAACACGTAGTAAAAAATAAGTTTTCTGGAAAATAATGTTATACAATATATGATTCATGCTTACGCTGACTAATCACCAAGAAATAAAAATAAAAACAAACAACGAAATAAAGAAACCAAGTAAATATTGGGTTACTTCCCAACAAGTGATACGTTTAACGTCCAAGCTAGACGATACATCGTAATATCAAGGGATGTGAAAATTAGAAGCCTCATTGCTTACTATCTTTTGCATCGCCAGATTTAATCGTCTTTGCAGCTGTGCTATAGGCAAAATGCAATGCATGCATATAGATGCATTTATTCCCTTGTTGTCGGGGATAGACCACCCTATGACTGATTTGTACTACTTGAGAAACCTCAATAGTTTGTCGAGTTTGATGGAAGGGAGTGCAGATGAAACTATCACAGGATAAATGTCCTCCTCGCCCAAGAATGCATACATGAGGTGATTGGACAGCGGCTTCAACTCGACTTTCGGAGTGGGTACTGGTGGGGGGCAAACATTGAGTTCTCTGCGAGCTTAGCACCTCCCTCAACCGTTAGGTCTCAAGGTCTCAAGAGGAAACATGTATTGTAATTCATGGGGTCGGCTATGAATTCAATTTCGAATAAGACATCAAAATCATAACTTGCACTTGCATACAATAATAGTGGCCAATTATCAAAGCATGAGAATTAAAATTATAAATCACAAACAAGCATAAGAAGGAAAATTAAGAATTAATACGAATTCATTAATCAAAATAGGTATTATAAATCTCTAGAATTTCAAAGCGTTTAGCCACACATAATGCAAACAAAAGCTAGAAAGAAATTAGAGAACATGAAAAACCCCTTTGTAAAACTCTTCATTTGTAGAACTCTTGATCTTCGGGTTGTCAATCCTTGATCACGATCTCTCCTGCGGAACATAGAAAACTAATCTAGAATTTAAACTATGTGAAAATAAAAGTATAGAATGTGGAACAAGGGTTAAAAGATGATCTCTAAGGTTCTATAATGGTGTGTATTTATAGGTCCATGGATAGAGTAAAAATCTCGCAAAGTATAAAAAATTTGCGCAGGGCCCGCGCAGAATTTGTTACGTCCTGCGCACCAATTTTGTTTTGACTCGTTCTCCTTCGTTTCAACTCCGATTTTGGATTCGTTTGCGCTTACGAACTACTATCGAGATGAGCTTCAATCTTATACTTTTCAATTCACCCTTTTCCTGACCATAAAAATATGAAAAATACAAGAAAATAAAGAAACTAAACATAAACAAGAAAGTAATGGTATAAACTAAAAACAACTCAAAATGACTCAAAACAAATGATAAAACCAATTAATAAATAATAATAAGACTATTAAAATATATCTAAAATGAGTGTTTATCATAAGCTGACGAAAGGGTTTAATCATACTTTCATCACACTCATGCAGAAGAAGGAGTCGTCCAATGAGCTCAAGGATTTCAGGCCAATATCTCTCGTTGGGGGTCCATAAAAAATCTTATCCAAAATATTGGCTAATAGGTTGGGAGGTGTGTTAAATTCAATAATAGCTAAGGAGCAACTGCTTTCATAAAAGGACGCTAGATCTTGGATTGTATTGTCTCTTTAAATGGAGTGTTTGAAAACGCTAGGATTTGCAGAAGGGGCTACAAGATCGATTTTGTTAAAGCATGTGATTTTGTGGAGTGGAGCTTTATTATAGATATGTGCAAAGCATTCGGATTTGATGAAAATGGATAATGTGGATTAGAGAGTGTGTGGAAATAGCTCATGCTGATGTTCTTGTGAATGGGTGCCCGTCTGGTGATTTTAAACTTGGGAGAGGGTTGAGACAAGGCGATTCGATTTCACCGTTTTTGTTTATCATCGCGGCAGAAGGTATTGGAGCATTGATGAAGAGAGCGATTCGATTAGGGCTCTACGACCCGTTAGAAATTGGAGCAACCGAGGTTAGAGTGTCACATATACAAATCGCTGACGACACTATTTTCCTTGGAAAAGTCACACTGAAGAACGCTATATTCCTTAAGAGATTTTTGGTTTTATTGGAATTAGTTACAGGGCTCCAAGTTAATAAGAAAAAGTGTCAGGTTATTCCGGTTACAGTGGATCCAGGAACGATGGAAGATATAGCAGAAATCCTTCAATCCAAGAATAAAGTCATTCCGTTCAAGTATCTCGGAGTCAATATTGGTTGTCGACATAGGAAAGCTAAGGACTGGGAGTATGTGATTAATAAAGTTCGAGTCAGGCTTAATAAGTGGAGTAATTTGAACATCTCTTTCGGGGGAAGAATCACTTTGGTGAGATCCGTTTTATCGGCACTACCTACATATGTTCTTTCTATTTTCAGAGCACCTGTAGTGATCATTAAAAAAGTGATATCACTACAGCAGGACTTTCTTTAGGGGGAGGGTGAATCATAGAAAAATTGTGTGAGCAAAATGGAGTGCTCTCTGATTCTGAAAGCATATGGGGGCCTTGGGGTCTTAGATTTAGAGAGTTTCAATAAAGCTTTGTTGGGTAAGTGGGCTTGGAGGGCGATTGAAGATGGGCATGCTCATTTGTTAGATATAGTCAAGTGCGTTATTGGGAAGGGGGTGGGGGCGTAGTGGTATTGATCTGATTAAGCCGGGGAGACAGATTAGGGGCTGGTGGGGGGATGTTTTGTCTAGTATTAAAGATCACAAAGGGGATTGATTCGTTGAATCTGTGGTGAGGAGAGTGGGGAACGGGTTGTCAACGTCTTTTTGGGTGGATCACTGGGTTGGGGAGGATACTCTTTGTTCTTCCTTTCCAAGACTGTTTGAGGTGAGTCTTGGAAAGGAATACTCAGTTGTTGGAGTTGGTCCGTGGGTATAGGATGTGTGGCATTGGGGTGTGGGTTGGCGTAGGGACCTGAGAGGGTGGAAATCCGATGATCTTAATCGTCTGATTGATCTTTTGAGTTGCAGGAAAACTAACATTCAACAACCGGATTGGTGGAGCTGGAAGTTAGAGGTGAGTAAAAGATACTCAGTCAAAAGCGCATACTCATTACTGCTCAAAAGGAAAGTCTCTATGGTAGGAGGAGAAAACAAAGTTTGCAAGCTTATTTGGAATAATCTGGCGACCTCGAAAGCACAGGCGACCGTGTGGAGAATCTTATTCAGGAAACTCGCTACAAAAACAACTCTCAATAGAAGAGGTGTAGTGCCTCAAAATTCATCATTGGCATGACCCCTTTGTGGTGAGTCGGACGAAACTATTGAACATCTCTTTGTGGAATGTAACAAATCATGGTCTCTGGAGTCGATGCTTGGAATGGCTTGGAATTACTACTACACTTTTGAATGTTCTTTCAAATAACTTCTTGCAATTTTGTTATCTTATAAAAGGGAAAAAGGAAGAGAAAAATATTGGCTTCAATTGGGGTTGTTTAGCTTGGATGATTTGGATAAAGAGAAACGATGTAGTTTTTAACAATGGGGAGTGGAATCAAGATAAGATGCTCGAAGAGATTAAATCTCTTGTTTGGAATTGAGGGTGACTTTGTTGCTGCTGCTGGTTGCTTTGTTTTATTTTGTGGGTTGATGACACTGTGATTGTGTTGTTGCTGGGTCTGTTGCTTTATTTGTGGGTGTTTGTTATCGGTTGATGTTGGACTGTGGGGCATGTCTCATGCCTATTGTTTAATAAAGTTGTTTCTTTTTCTATAAAAAACATATATAGCTATTGGCTTTATTTAAATTTCCTTTCGCTGTTAAAACTTTAATCAACAACCTCTTTTTTGTTGTAATAATTTTGAATAAAACATACTCCCTCTGTCCCACTAATCTTGGCCCATTTTATTAAAATAATACACTCATTTGAATAAAGAAGGGGCCAAGCCTGGTGGGACGGAGGGAGTATAAAATTGTATACATAGTGATTAATTAGTGATTTTATGTATCATATATGGGGAAGGTTTTATTCAAACTAAGTTAAAATTAAAATTAGTTGGTAATGCGCTTCAAATCACTAGGGAGGAAAAACGGAGAAGCATTATTGAACATCCTTTTAGAAGAAAAAAAAAACTTTAGGGAACGTAACCTGAATTCAAAAAATATATATATTTATAATTAAAATTACAAATAATTTATTTTCGAGTTACAAATTTCAACTTATAATTTATAAATGAAATTTTAAGTATAAATTGAAATTAAAAGAAAACGTTCTGATTGCAACATCGAATATGGAATTCAAAAGGATCAAATAGGAAATGATATTCTAAATCATAGAACTATAATGAAACATATGATCGACCAACATTTATCAAATTTGAAAAATAGTCAGAAAAAAACGGTTTGATAGTCTTATTTTGATTTCTCAAACCGATGAGAGATTCATGAATCGAGATTATGATGCATATAGATACAAATGATCCAATAAGAACAAGAATTTTTAGGGACATTTGAACCTCTTATTACTTTGAGTAAGTGGAACTATCAAGTCGGTCTATGCTACTTTCTATATATTTTTTTTTTTATGTTCTGTTTTTTTTTTCTACTTTTTGTTTGTTCTTTTTGATGCTTCTCATTTCTAATCGAAAAATTGAGATAATTACGATCGGAATTTGGTACTCTTGAACTTGAAATTTTCTAAGACTCAGTGTTCTAATTTCGATTACAAAAAATGTTTAATCATAGGTGGTGTTTAATAATTTCGGTTCAAGGAGAGTAGGGATGAAAATCGGTTAATTATCCGTACTTATATTTATACACGCGAGGGAAGGTCATAATACTCACCACCCGATCCGCCACGGGTACCCGTCACCCAACTTCCATCCATTTACCGGGAATCCGCTAATAAAATTATGGTCATAAGTTGCAGTATTGATCAGTTAATCTGTTCCCGAAAACAACATAATGGCATAATTAATGCCAATACAAACAATTTTTTACGCGTATAAACCTCAATCGATTTTCCTCTTCTCAACACAAATTCTTTGTCTAGTAAGAAATAGTAGCGAGTGAGTGAAGTTAGTGGGCAACGCAATCATGTTCGGTTCATTGGTTTCGAGGAATTTAAGGAACAAAAGCTCAATCAACTGGTTCAGCTCGGTCAATCTTTCCAGGTAACTCAAAAAACTGCTGTTTCATTTAGGATTTGGATTTTTTGGCTTAGGCGTTTTGTTCGAAAATTGGTTGTTTTAATGTTTATGTGAGCTTTAGCGTTTTGTAGGCTGTTGATAAAAAAATATCAATCTTATTTTAAAAAACAGATAAAGTTCGATTTTAATCGATTGTGGTTTCTTGTTATATTATGAAGCAAGAAGATGATCGGATTTATTTATTTTTCCTTTTAGATCTTCAGTTCTTTCTGGTGATCTGGGATGAGTCGGATGGCTGAGTCTGTTTATTAATAAATTATCAAATATCTGAAATGAATGAAATTATATTTTCGGTCGGATGTCGGCTATTTTGAAGATCATCAGTTTTTTTGTTTTTTTCCGAATTTTGTATGATATATCTCCTTTTTGAAAGCAAAAAAATGCTAACTTTCAAGTTTACTGTTACATTTTCAATTCTGTTGAGGTGAAATGTTGGTTTATTAATATAAATTGTCAAATATATGAAGGTAATGAAAGCTATACTGATTATCTTGTTCAGATATGTTCATTCACTAACCTTTGCGACTGTGAAGAAAGCCGAGGAAGTATCAGGCTCACAGCCAGCTGAAGTTCTTAACTTGGGTATGTAACACAAAACTGAAACTCTGTAATTTTATGTTTTTTAGATTTCATTTGATCGTGTCAGTTTAAATTGTAAATGGATTTTGAGTTGACCCTACCAAAATGTTGTTCTTAGAGCAAGAGATGATTCGAAGGGATAAATTCTTGACTTTACAAAACAATTCCCTTTAATCACCCTTTGGAGTGTAGTGTTAGTGTTATCCAAAATAAAATGAGTAGTGGTTTTATGTGGATGCTGGTTCTTTTGTTTTTTAGTACAGGGCAACTGGATAAGGTCATCGAATTTGAATACCATTCCAGATCCTTTGAATGGTGAACCTTTTATTAAGGTTTCTGAAGTAAATGAGAACGAAATACAGGTAGGTCACTAAGTGCCTTATGTTGTCTTGTAACTTTTTTGTATCAATAGTTTGATGAAGTTTCGTTTCCATTGGTAGAAAAATCTCACTGTGTTGAAGTATGACTGTTGGTATTGTTGTTATGTTGATGTTGATAATCTTTGTATGTAGCCTTTTGTGGAGAGCTTGGCACAATGTCCCAAACATGGTCTACACAACCCATTCAAAGAACCAGAAAGGTTATTTCTTGATATAGATATTTGTTATTAGGAGTTTGACCTTTCATTTTTCTTTACTTATTCATTTTTATGTGTATCACAATAAGTTTTCTTGTGTTCTAGAAACTTTTTTGTTCACCATTTGACCGAATCTAATATTGGAAAACTTATGTCTCAGGTACCTCATTCTTGGAGACGTCACGACTAAAGCAGCTCAAAAGCTTGCCCTACCTGAGGTAAACTCCTATCTTAAAGACGATGTAGGCTGCTATGCAGATTAACAATAAGTTTTCTTGCAAATTTGAAGGATTGTCTATATATTGTTTCTAGGTTATGGACCTCTTTGCCAAATTGATACAAAGGGTTTCACCAAAGAGTTACCAGCAAGCTTATGGTGAGGTTTATGTTACACTGAAGTTTCTTGAAAACTTCTGTGGTGATCAGGTATCCTTCAAATTTTGCATTTAAACAGTCGAATAAGTGTTGGAAAAGTAAAATAAATAAATGTTGACAAATTATAGCATTTGTTTTGAATAATGTTAGCCCTTTGTGATTTCATATTCCAAAATGCGTAACTAATACTTTGTGTCAATTCATTTGATACTCGTAGGTTCGATTCTTGGCTAGGTCATTTGGAGTACCAGGAAATCATCTAGGTCAACAAAGTCATGGTTTTAGGTGGCCATATGGTCCTGTGAGTTTATTTTTTTCTTTATCAAATTGTGATTATTATATTATTTTCGCTAACTAGATTGAGGAGATATTGTTCTTTAAGGTTGCAATTATTACTCCTTTCAATTTTCCATTGGAGATACCACTTCTTCAGTTGATGGGGGCGCTTTACATGGGGAACAAGCCGGTTCTTAAAGTTGATAGCAAGGTAAGGGAAAACATATGTTATAATGTAATATAATTGATTCACTTGTCTACTAAATTCATCCATTTCTTTTTATAGCCATCGTTATAACCGTTTCTTTTCATACATGTTATAGGTCGCCATCGTTATGGAACAAATGATTCGTTTGCTCCATGATTGTGGATTGCCAAAAACGGATGTTGATTTTATTAATTCAGACGGCATTACTATGAACAAACTTTTAACAGAGGTATGTTTTGCATATGCTATTAATGTGTGTCCTTCTCACTATTTTATGACTTATCTTTTTTAAGTATAGATGTTTATTAGCAACAATCTTCTGTTCAATTATTAGGGAAAACCACGTATGACTCTCTTCACTGGTAGTTCTAGAGTGGCTGATAAATTAGCTCGTGATCTGAGTGGTCGCATCAGACTTGAAGATGCTGGGTTTGACTGGAAGATTCTTGGGCCTGACGTGCGAGAGGTAACTATTTACACATTCTGTGCTTGCTAAATATGCTCTATAATCTTTGATTTATATACATATTTTCAAGTTCTTGAACATTTTTGGATTTTTAGGAAGATTATGTTGCTTGGGTGTGTGATCAAGATGCATATGCTTGTAGTGGGCAGAAGTGCTCAGCACAATCGATTCTATTTCTTCATGAAGTAAGCTACATTCAGTCTTGTGTGGTAACTTTTACCGATCAATATCACTTTTTTTCCTATTGAAAATCATTAACGTGGATATATCTATATTTTCTTGCAACTATTACACTTAAATAGAATTGGAGTAAAAGTTCGCTTTTGAAAAAGTTGAGTGATCTTGCTGCTAGAAGGAAGTTAGAGGATCTTACCGTTGGTCCTGTTCTTACCGTAAGCGCTCACCTTTGCAATTAGTCTCTTTTTTCTCCTACTATATGTACTTACCATAAATCACATCAACAATATTTTAACATGTTATCATCTCTTTTGTACATAATGTATTTGTGTTTATGTTTGTAGGTAACAACTGAAACGATGCTCGATCACCTGAACAAATTGCTTAAGATCAAAGGAGCAAAGCTGTTATTTGGTGGTGAAGAATTAGAAAACCATTCCATTCCAGCCGTATATGGTGCTCTTAAACCTACTGCTGTATTTATTCCCCTTGAAGAAATTTTGAAGGATGAGAATTATAGTTTGGTCACGAAAGAAATTTTCGGTCCATTCCAGGTAAAACGATATTCTTTAGATGTGGAATTTGTTTGGTGATGTCGAATCCGACACTATTTTGACATGTATACTGTTCCAGGTTGTGACAGAATACAAACATAACCAAGTTCCTTTGGTATTAGAAGCACTTGAACGGATGCATGCGCATTTAACAGCTGCAGTTGTTTCCAATGATCCTTTGTTTGTACAAGTAAGTTTCACAATCTTGACTTTTAAAAGTACCAAATATTTTCTTCTTGTTCATTTTAACTAATTGATTTCATTTTGTAACTATATTTATAGAATATCATTGGAAATTCGGTAAATGGAACTACATATGTTGGATTAAGAGCCAGAACAACAGGAGCTCCACAAAATCATTGGTTAGTATAATGCATATCTTGAATTCTTTTTTCAATCATATTGTTTGATGTCTACTTAAAAATCATATTGTAGGTTTGGTCCAGCCGGAGATCCAAGAGGTGCCGGAATCGGGACTCCAGAAGCAATAAGGCTAGTATGGTCGTGTCATAGGGAGGTCATTTACGACAACGGCCCGGTTCCACTAGAATGGAAAACCCCACAACCAACTTAAAACGATGGCTTTGGTTATCATGTTTGTAATATGTTTTTCTAGTCACTAACAATGCTCGAAGATATTGGAAATGAGACTCGCAAGTGGCGAACGCAAAAACTTTTTTAAATGTCTTGGACTTTTTCTATTTTGTTGGTAGGGTATTAATTTATTGCAATTGTGATCATTACAGAAGTGCAATGAAATATCCAAGTGCTATCCTTTTTTCGAGTAAAACTAGCATAACAAGTGATACTAAAATACTTCAAAACAAGAAAAAGGAAACTAGTGTTCAGTAAGTTGTGGTATAGTTTGATATTGATAGAATAATCATTTTTAAATCTCTTTATTCTTATCCATAATTTTTTTTTATTATGTCTACTTTAAATTATTTCCCTTCTTATGCCCCTTAAAATGTAGTTGGGAAATTAAAGTGGTGTTTGATACCGGACTGGATACCGGTTTACGAAACTATATATTTATTTTATATTTTATATATTATAAAATATTTATCAAATTAAATTATACTTCCTCCGTCCTAATAAGTATGACACAAAACTTTTGGGCACAGTTATTAAGGAGATTATATAAAGTAGTGTAAGAGTGATAAATGTGGTAGGGTCCACATATTTTTAAATTGATAACTTTTACCATTTTAGGAATGTGTCAAGTTCAGTGGAAACGTCTAAATAAGAAAATTGTGTCAATCTTAGTGGGACGGGAGAAATATTATATTTATATCGAATAGTTATCAATTTAAATTAATATTTTCAAAATATAAAAAAAAAATATTTAAAAAAAAATCAGTTCTACCAGCTAACCGGTACAATTCCTTAAAAATACACATTAATTAAGAATTTTTATATTTTATTAAAATATTTGGTTGTGTTTATTACTCATGCTGTCAATATCGATTACAACATTTTTTAACGGTGTTGGTGTTACAACATCGTATGTGTTCCTTGTCGCGAGGGTTAATCATATGTAATAAGCAAGGAGCGAAAAATATGCATAAGAGAGGAGACGACATCAAAACCTCAATTTATATTAGTGAATATAGTTAGTGAATCAAAGTAGATGGTTATAACATAAAAGTTGGGTGCGAATCAGTTAACTAAACACAAATTTGCATACTAGTACAACATAACCTTTTAAAATCATATTTATTCTATTTATATATATAAAATTATACTCCCTCAGTCCACGAAATAGCTTCCCATATTTCCTTATCGGTCCGTCCACGAAGTAGCTTCCCACTTTACTTTCTATTTTTGGAAACCTCATACTCCACTCACTACTCAACACATCATCAATAATGTGGGTCTCATTCTCCACTAACTACACATTACTCCACTCACTACTCAACACATGATCAATTAAGTGGACCCCATTCTCCACTATCTACACAACACTCAATACATTTACACACTATCTACTAAAGTCAAACAATACATTAAAACCCGTGCCCGGTCAAAGTGGGAACGTACTTCGTGGACGGAGGGAGTATCTCAGTATAAATATTCCCTCCATCAAATCACATTATATAATTTCAAGAAATTGACTATAACATTAAGATTTTTCGATAAATTTTCAAATTTATCACTTGAGCATCTTTTTAAAAACCTAAAAATAATGTGGCATTTTATACAGGGCATTCATGTTATGGTTAAAATTGCAAATTAAATAAGATATGAGTGCATTTACGAAGTTTCCGTTAGAGTAGAATATTTATGGAAGACATTCTTAGATTTTACACTTCTCCAAACAAAGCTCTTCGCATTGTAATGCCGACAAGTCCTTTTATAAGTGGAGACAAAATAAATCGACCATAATAAAGGCGTTTATTGTCTGTTCTTGATTTAACACACTTCCATTATAGTGTCTGAGTAGATACCGTTACTTAATTTCTCTCAAACCATAGTAATAATATTTTTTTGATTGAATATTTATTTTTCTTGTTTTTATTCGTTGTGGTTTAAAATATATGATTTGATTTATTTTTTTAATATAATTATGATTTACGGTTTTAGTTTGGGTTTTCAAAAGAAAATCCAAACAAATCGTAAATTGAAAAACCGTAATATAATTATTGTATTGTTTTAATGAACACAATATTTTAAACATAATGTAAAATATGCATGTAGAGGAAAAAATAAAGTATTTCATTATAATAAAATATTATTTTTTAACTAATTAGTAATATTAATTGTCAACTATTTAAGATTTTGTTTATTTGATATTTTTAATAGAAATTATTAATTAATAGAATTAAAATTTTAAATTATAACGATTGATTACATAACAAATTATTATTTTTTTCAATCTGACTTCTTAAGTATATGCATCAAATTTCATTTAATAAGAAAATTTTATACTTTTAAATGTTTAATTTAAAATTTTAGTATAATATATGTGTTTTACATTTTTATCTAGTGTTGTTATTTTATAGTTATATTAAAAAATTACATATCGGTAATAATAAATTTGATTAATCAATAATTTATTTATATATTAAGTAACATAATTAAAAAAAATTATAAACGACAAATCAAATTATATCGGTTCAATTTTTTTTTTAAATTGAATTATATTAATATTAAATTATATGATCAAAATGATTCAAACATATTGATTTGGAACCTGGAACCTCACCGTTACTAAAACATGACACGCTACTAATCCTATTTTGTTAGACAATTTTTTTTTCTTTTCTGAAGGAACTTTTACTTCCTATGTGAAATATAAGAAGCCCAGCCCATAAATCTTAAACCTTATAAGCGTAGTTCATGCATATAAATTCTTCACTATCTAAGGTCCAAAACCGCCGTTCACCGCCGCATCTTACCACCGCTACCATCGCCGCTCTCACCTGAATCACCATCATCCTGCTACCACCACCACCAATAAGCTAGAGCTGTAACGAACGTACTGCTTTTATTATTACTTGTCTAAACTTTCTATTTCACTCTTCAAAAATGTCTTTGCTGGAAGTAATAACCAAGGCTTCGTCTTCAATCGCAACTGCACCTGAAGAAGGAACCGAATACCCGATTGTGCTCAACCCGGACCCTATTCTCCTCAAGCTAAAGCCCGAGCCCGATGCCGCCAAAGCTCAGAACTCTGTTAAAAAAGTTACCGGCTGGGAAATATCTCAAGCAGATACCGAGCTTATCGAATTAGGGCAGAAATTCTTCAAGGAACTGAAGACCACGAAGTCATTGGGTAAAACGGAGTTCTTGAAAATGGTTGCTTCGCATTTGGAGAAAATCGCGAATAGAGTTGGGGTTTCAACCCCTTTTGAAAAAGCAGAAGAAGGGTATGCTTGTAAACTTGTGGAGAAATTGGGGGTATTGATGGGTAGGGATGTTAAGGGATTGGTTTTGGACGTCTGTATTAATTTGGAGGTTTGGGATGTGTTGGAGAGCTTAATAGTTAATGGTGTTGTCGAGCACGCGTATGCATCACACTTGGTTCACAAGTTGATCGAAAAAAGGAGATCGGACTTGGTTGCAAAGTGCGTGAAACACTTGTCAGACTTGCAAGCATATGATTTGATGTGCATTTTGAGGTACTTCTTGTTGTTGCCTAGTGATGGGTATAAGAGCTTGGTGAGTGTGAGGAAGGATTGGGATAGGCAAGCTTCAATGGCGATAGAGAAAGCTAGTAGGAAAGATAAGAGCTTAGCGAAGGAAGCCGCCATTTTGATTATGGTGGGACTTGATGGATTCTCAGTGTCTGAGCTGTGCTTGCATTATTTTCTAGCTTCTGCGAATCTTGATGAGGTTATTTTTGCAGCTTGTGTGAGTAAGTTGAATGGTGAGGAGTTGAAGGCTTTGATTCATTACTTGGGGAAGTGGCTGAGAAAGTATGAAAAGTTCCCTCAAGCTGGCCCTTGTCCTAAGGGGTCATCTGCATTGGGCTTGGAGGTTTGTGATTGGATTCCGTGTCTTGAAAACGTAGTCAAATACCTCGGTGTGGTTGTGGACGAGCATTATTCGACTTTGGTTCTACATTCTGAGTTTCATGAGCTGAGGTCCTTAGAAGAAGTTGTTAGCTCCTTAGCTGCTGAGGCGAGGCTTTGCGGTACTTTGACGAATCTGACTGAGAGATTGAGAATTGAGCGTCAGGGTACGGATTCGAACTCGCCTTGCATTCATATGCTTTGATTTCTGAATTCCTGTTCTATTTTAGTTCTATGATAGTGCAGCAAGTACACCAAGCTGCATAGTTGAATTACATTCGAGTCTGATGTTTCATGTATTGTGTCGGGTCTAGACTTATAAACACTTTGAAACACTGTGGCAGCTCTCATTCGTTTATGTTTTGTATCCTCCCATTTAGATTTATTCTAGAAAGTTACCATCTTCTGTTTCTGATTTTGGTTCTTGTTTAGTACTACAGAAAGAAAAAGTGTTGGTTGTTAAAATTCAGACTGGAACTACATGAACCATCTTAAAACCCATTATATGTACACATCACTTAGGGAAAGAAAATTAGAAACTATTGTCATTTACATAGAAACTAAAAGGCCTCAGATCATGGATGTTTATATGTATATTAAGTGAGAAGATTCTTGATATTACTCAACTCTAACTCATGTTTATATAATTAAGGAATAATGATAATGGCTGGATTGAATCTTCATATTTTTTTCGATGAACTGGTGCAAGTATTTTATTGAGATCTTAAATGAATGGTCTTTTGAATTCATGCCATGTTGTTTTAGCTTTTCTTGCATAAGATCCTTTAGCCGTCATTCTGAGTGTTTATAGAGGTGGCCATACTGTGAAGACTGAAGAGGAGGGAGGGGAGGGTTTTGACTTCCTCTTCTCAATTTTGTCAGTTGAATTCATTATCTTTTCTACCTTTATTCAAGTCATGTACCACCATCAAACAAAAATATATGCTCTGTTTAAAATATTACTTTTTCATTTTAGAAGGTGAAAATTAGATTTGGTAATTGGCCGGATTTGAACCAAATTGAAAACCATTTAGTATATTTAATACTTCATTCGTCCCATTAAACATGACACATTTTTCTTATTGGGACGTCCCACTAAGCTTGACACATTTCATAAGTTGTAAAAATTATCTCTTCAAAAAGGTGTGGACCCTACCACCTTTATCACTCGTACACACTACTTTATACACTATTCTTAATAATCGTATCGAAAAAAAAAATGTCATGCTTAGTGAGACGGAGAGAGTAATAAATAGAGTAGAACTCTCAATTAAGCAAAACTGAGATCAATGCAATAAGGAAGAATATGACATGTTTAAATATTCTGTTTATTGTAGGCTCTTGAATACATTAACTATTTTACCTTTTACCTTCGAATCATTCTCATTTGTCTAAGTTTAACAACAACCACGTCCTCAACTCAACATTACCATTTGTATATTACTATTATATTTATTTATCTCTCTTTTATAAATTTATTAGAGACAAAATACAAAATAACTAAATAAGATAGTGAAAGATAAATAGTAACCACTAACATAACGTTATATAAATTCTAGTCATTTTTATTGCAAATTGTCATAGATACTCTTGTAAATTTAGCCGAACGAATTTTTCGTTTTTTAACATTCTGAGTATGAATTTGCTTGCAATGTATGATTCACACTCTTCATACATATGTAGTAATATTTATACAATTCACGTATGAATGATATGAATCACTAAAATCAGACTCCCTCTGTCCCAATAAGCATGGTCCAAAACTTTTGGGCACGGTTATTAAGGAGAATATATAAAGTAGTGTAAAAGTGATAAATGTGGTAGGCTCCACACCTTTTTAAATGGATAACTTTGACTATTTTAGGAATGTGTTAAGCTTAATGGGACGTCCAAATAAGAGAATTGTATCAAGCTTAGTAGGACGAAGGGAGTACCATTCATATACAATATCTAAATATTATTTGTTTGGATTATTTTTGTTGGTGTAATTTGATATTTGATTGTTTGTGGTGTGTTAATTATTGGTGTAACTTCGATTTTGATTGTAAAATATATTTTCATGGTGGTATTGGTAGTGGTGAAATTTCTTTAACCGACGATTTTTTTATTTTTTAGCATTTTAAGTATGAATCTCACTTGTTAGGTATGATTCGTACTCTTCGTACGTATATAATTTTATTCATACAAATCACGTATGAATGATGTGGATAAAATCATATCATTCATACCTATGCGTGGGGATAACAAGGGAGTATTTAAAAGGGTAATTTTGTCCCAAAAATTGAAAAATGACTAAAATTTATATATTGTTATGTTGGTGGTTAATATTTATCTTTTAGGGGTAGTTTGGTTTGAATAATATGATTGATATGATAGATAGAGTTAATAGGTTTAAATCTCTACCTTCCTATCTATAATTTTCTCATTCCTTATAAATTTAGTCATTCTTTATACCCCTTAATCACTCAAATGCTTGATTGTATAATCACACCAAATTTTGTTTGATTATATAATCAAACATTTGAGTGATTAAGGGATATAAAAAATGACTAAATTCTTAAAGAGGGGGAGAATTATGGATAGGAAGGTAGAGATTTAAAGCTATTAATTCAATATATCCTATCAATCAAATCAAATCACTCCTTATTATCTTGTATGACTATTCTTTATAATTAACTCAATTTATTATCCATTCTACCCAACCACCTTTATTTTTATAGGTTTATGAATGGCTTCATTCTGAACCCAATTTTCCCACTTTTATACTATTAAATTAATCTTCTATATATTATTATTTAATTATTTTTTATAATAATTTAATTATGTGAAATAAGTACATAATAAAAATAAGAAATTTAAATTTTTGAAAAAAGTACAAACTAGTATTAAATTGAGAATTCTCAAATCAACATATAAATTACAATAACTAAAACACGAAAATCAAAATAAACAATCGATCACTGCATAATTATACGGAAATTGTGAATAATTATGTCAAAATTAGTCTCTATTTATAGAGGAGGAAAAAATGTGAATTTTGATATAATTTATATATTTTTTTAATTATATAAAAATTAATTTGATTTTATAATAATATCATGATAAAATATATAAGAATCAATGATATGTTAACATTTGTAATATAAATAAATTAAAAAAAATAATAAATTGGTGGGTGGTGGAGGTCTGTGGATTCCTTCAAACCCACCACCCATTTTCTTCTCAATGCATTTTTCCATTTTTTTTAATAGTAGGAGGACTCTTGTCCCACTTAACAGGTTGTTGATAAACATGATCTTAGTCAAAGGTGTAGGGAGTATGGGACAATGGGGGTACAAGTGTACCCCCAATTTTTTTCTATTACTAATATTAATTTATTACTAAAAAATGCACCTCAATTCAATTTATGATAGAGAAAATGAAATCTCAAAAATAGTTCATCCTCTTCACTTATAAATAGTGAAAATTCTTCTAGTGCTAGTGTGTCTCTTTTAAATTATTTTTCTCAATTTATGTTCGAGAAAATGAAATCTCTAGTATTTTTGTTAATCAAGTTGGTGTTGATTCTTCCGCTTGCTACTGTAAGTGTAGATATAGTGTTTTCCGGAATGACTTGTATAAAAAATAAGTTAAGAAATAGCAGGAGTGATCAATTTCGAAATTATTGTTTGGTCACTTTTATACGTGTTTCTACAAGTTTACGACAATGATGCTGTCAAATGCTTTCACCACATGAAGACTCATCGGATAATAAATTTGATAGTTACGTAATTTCTTTTTTTTTTGTATTCGACATTGTACGACTTTGAAATTGAACAATATTTCATAATGTATTAGTTTTAATATTAGTCTTTTTAAGCTTATATTTTTATTGTTATATATTTTTCGTACCCCCAAATTAAAAATTCTGACTACGCCACTAGTCTTAGTATATTCTATTTATCTGTTTATATACATTAAGGCCTTGTTTGGTAGACAAGATATGATATGATTAGATTAAATTATCTTAGAAAATTATGTGTTTGGTAACAAATGTGATTAATAGTCGGTACGCTATTAAACATTAGGCCTGTGCCAAAATCACATTTTTCTCCTATGTTTTAATCATAAAAAAGTAGTGAGATTAAAATAATCTTTATACAGTATATAAATTTAATCTTATCATATTATATCATATCTTAACTACAAAATATGCCCTAATAAATAAGCAGCTCACTTTTTTATAGATGAATTTGTTTACTAAAAGACAATCTCTTGTGCAGCCTACCACCATGATATGTTGGGGAATTTTGCATTATTTTTTAAGACATTTATTTCGCCAGATCTAGGTGGTGCTGGTGCACTCAATCCAATTCGAATTCTTTGAATTTAGGGATGACAAAATTACCCATGGACCTGACTGTTCGTGGGTATCCGACTCTAATGGGATGAGTACGGATAGACAATTTTAGGGTTGGGGGTTGTATGGTTTTAAAGCTTATACCCGTCTCGGGTTATGTTGGGAAAATCGTATCAGATTAATGTCAAATGAATGACAATTGCACAACGGAACTAGGATTATTATTTTCTCGTGTGTTGGATAAAAGAAAAATGGGATCAAACCAAGAAAACAAATTTGGTGCAAAATATAAAATGTGAGACAAAGAATTTTATGTTGAAACCCAAATTGGGGAAAACCACATGACCAAAGTCTAGAAATCTTCCACTATAAGAATATAGTAGGTTTACAAAATCTCCTTAAACAATATAGAGGAAACACAAATATCTCGAGTTAAATAACCCGGAAAACACACAAGATGACTCAACTACAATTTAAAAGAGATAAAACACTCTATGAATATTTCCCCACAAGTCTTCTCTCAAATGCACTCACCAAACTCTCTCTTGTTTTGCCTCACTAGTTGCACTCTTAATTTGCAAAACTCTTGCACACTCTTCATCGGCAAAATGCACTCAATTTATAGATGTATTGAACTGCATGAAGTCATCCCCTATAGCCACCCTATAACCGCATTCACATAAGAAAATATGTAGGAGGAGGCGAACACATCTTATAGCCATTGTAATACCATGAAATATGGTGTGCGCATGAAACTTTGTTATGCTCACAAAGTCTTCAACCATCCTGCAACATTTAATACTACTACTATTCATCCACAAACTATAGTCAATTATGGTGGGCTTGTGGGACATTCCACATAACAGTGGAAATCTCAACAGGTTCGAGTCCGAGTCGGGTACGGGTGTATAGGTACCCGCCCCGATAATATTAATCATTTATATATAACATTAAAATTATTATTTAAACTATAATTTTATTCAATACAAAGATCAATTCATTTAAACTACAATATTAGAAAATTATTAAATATATAACATTAAAAATAAATTGAAGAAAAAATATAAATTAATTTCAACCAACTAAATTTATATGTGAAAATGATATAAATAACTAAATAATATATCAACTTAACATAATGACACTATGAATTTGAATTTTAAATACTGTTGAGATTTATGAGCTTAAAATTTATCTTTCTATATTAACTATTTTTCATATCATTGATCATTTAGAAAATATTCCATATTTTTTAATAGTTTTAATTCAATATGTAAATTACTATGATGATATCATAAAATAAAGTAATTATTCTTTCATAAAATATTTAAAATGACTATTGGAAAAAAGTAAACATTCCCGTACATTTAGCAAAAATATTAATGTATAAATTTGTGTATGTATATTCAAAGAGAAAGAGAATACAATATGAGCGTTGAATATTAATAAATAAGTTTAATTTTAAAAATTAAAATGAAAACACTTCTTATTCAAAATAAAATATATTCGAAAAAATAGTGTCATAAAAGATTGACATTTTATAATAAAATATAGTGTCCAAATAAATGGAATAATAAATAAAAATTTCATTATTGTATATTTAGTTGTTATGTTGTCAATAATTAGGACATAAGATTAGTTATATTGATGTTAAATTATACTATGAATTAATAATATAATTTGCAATAGATAATTACATTAGAAAAATATTTAATATGTGATATTAAAAATGTATAGGCTCTAAATATAAAATAATTATTAATCAACTAAAAAGTGAAACAAAACTAAATAGGCAATCAAAGTTTAGAATTTTATTTTCATCAAGTTAAATCCCACCACCTATTCGACCTTTCGATTCTATATGTTTCAAAATCTCATCATGTCCATCATTCAGTCTCATTAATCTACAAATTATAATTATAACTATCTCTCAAACTTGATATAGTAGTTGGATATAAAATCACGACCACACAAATTGAAATAATCATTATAAATAAAACAATTGATCAACAATTTACATTTTTTGTTGATAATTGAACTGAACCCATTTTATAGTTGCAATCATATTTCTTTCACATTTTTCATCTTTGCATGTAATAACATGCTAATATATATCTTTGATCATTTTGGTGTGAGTGTGTATTGTTAGAGAGAAATATTAATAAATAAATAAAAATAACATTGAGAATGAAATTAAGATATAATAAAAAAAAACTATTTACAAACCTTGATGAATGAATTAATAGATAAGAGTAAGAGAATAATCTTATTTACAAAGAAAACAATATGATATACTCCCTCCGTCCAGGTGAATTGTCCCACTTTCTACTTTGGGGTGTCCCATATAAATTGTCCCATTTCCTAAAGTAGGGTGTAGTGGAGGGAGTTAATGGTAATAAAGTAGGTGAAAGATGTAGGTAAAAGAAGTAGGTGAAAGAAATAATTAAGAGAATAATAAAGTGAATATTTGTATGCGAGCCAAAAATATTTGGCACAATTGAGGTGGGACAGAGGGAGTATAAATTAACCAAATAAAAACAATGTATTGATAGTTGTTGGCTTCAAATTATATATATTTAGACTTTGATTTATTTTAAAGTTGCTTTTGCTATATAGAAAATAGTGCAAACATCTTTGCATTGAGAAAGAGTTTTGGGAGGTTCAAATTTCAATAACAACATTAAATGAGTTTGGATAATATGAGCAATTATACTTTTGGCGGGAAAATGCAAGGCAAGTGATTTAGCTTTAATATAGTAATAGATTTATGTATATCATTCGATATATTATCGGATATTTATCGAATATTATTGAGTATTTTTGAAAATTTTGAATAATTCGAGTATTAAAATATTTTCAATTATAAAATTAAAATATAATACTATATAATTAATAAATATAAATAAAATATGAAAGCATGAGTCTAATCCAAAATCCGAATAGACATCCCTATGCTTATTTTTATATTCAATGATATTGTTGTAAATTCATCAAAAATAAAAAGACAAAATTATAATAACACAATTTTATTTAATGTATAAATAATCATACCAAACAATAGATAATTACCTCCTTCCGCCATTGCAGCCGTCGCCTCCGATGACCTGTCTTCCACAACGTTCTTAATTTCCCTTCCCTTTTCCGATTCCATCAACTCTCTCACCCGCTTCTCCACCTCCTCTGCCGCCACTAACCCGTCCTTCCCCTCCTCCACCCTCACCGCTAACCCAACTCCTCCACCATCACAACCCTTCCCAAATTTGTTCTAGAATTATATACAAAGTTTGACTTTTTAGTTGCTAATTTGGATTTCAATGAAGCCTGGCGGCGAAATTGCGATTGATGTGAGATCGGAGAAGGAGAAAGAGAAAGAGAAAGAGAAAGAGAAGAAGAAGAGTAAGAAGAGGGGCAGTGGGGAAGAGCTGCATATCGAGGGCTACTCAATCGAAGGACTATCGATTGCTGGGCACGAGACTTGCGTTATTCTTCCCTCTCTCAACTTGGCGTTTGACATCGGCAAGTGCCCCCAGCGCGCTATCTCACAGCAGTTCCTCTTCATCTCCCACGGACACATGGACCACATTGTAACTTCTCTTCGCATCTCCTGCTCTCAAATTATGAATTAAAATGCCATAACTTGATGGCTTATCTAATTTACCTAGCCGTTTAGTTGTTAATTTATGGTTGTTTTAGTGCTAATCCGCTTTCTATTCTTTTCGTTTTGATAATTTACTGCTGGAGTATTTTCTGATTGGGTTTTCAGGCTAATTTTGGATAGTTGGGAAATTGTAGGAGTGTTAAATAAATTGTATCTGTTGCAGTAGAAATCATTGCTCTGAAACTATGACAATCTTGGATTTGTTTATCGGATTCTTATTTATTAAGAGAAGTCTTTGGTTCTTGTGTGTTGCTTTGCCATAATGGTCTTGCGAATATGCTTGTCTAATACTATCACCTTTTGTTTTAGGGAGGGCTGCCAATGTATGTTGCGACACGTGGCTTATACAGAATGGCTCCACCAACTATCATCGTGCCAAAAGTCATCAAAGAGAGTGTGGAAAAGATTTTTGAAGCGCACAGGGCCATGGATCAATCCGAGCTTAAGCATACTTTGGTTGGTCTAGATGTTGGTACGAAGGGATGCCTAATTGTGTCACTTTGTTTATGGTAAAATCCTCTGCTCGTCACTAACTAAATAGTCGTTTTCAGGTGAAGAGTTTTGCATAAGGAAGGACTTAAAAGTGAAAGCTTTTAGAACTTATCATGTTATTCCAAGCCAGGTTCATCTAAACACTTCCTGGCTTCTCTGGGTTTTCGTTTATATTGTTCTTGTTAATCATTGGATTGGCTTTGTTTGTTTATAGGGTTACATAGTGTATTCTGTGAGGCATAAACTGATGCAGGAATATATTGGGCTATCTGGAGCTGAGTTAAAAGGCTTAAAGCTGTCAGGTGTTGAGGTGCATTACATAATTCTTGTAATATAATTTGAAGATTTTTATAAAACTTTTGTGTTGCGCTACAATGTAAGTTTTGTGTAGATTATGTTCTTTTGAACACTTGACGTTATTTCTCCATAGCTCTTTAACTAACCTATGATACATTTAGATATTACATCAAGAATACGAGCTTAGTTTTGTATTTGAGTGTTCAAATAAACTTTGTTCTAAATATCAATATTTGTTGTGGAAAATGATGCTTTGTGCTTGATATACGTGTTTAAGATCATGTTTTGTAACTTACATTTCATTTACTTCACTCGGGATGGATTTGGTTAAATTTATGCTATTAAAAGTGGTACAACTCATACTATTTCTCAAGTATCTTTTTAAGCATGAGAAATTGCAAATTAATTTTCTTGCCTTTCAAAAAATCTTTAATTTTTTTTAATGGAACTAAACTGTCGGTCCCAGACTACAATCACCAATCTGTGCTTTCTCTTTCCTAGAAATCTGATGCTATATTCTCAATTATTGGTGAAACAACCCTAGCTCTCTTCATTTAACGGTTAGTTCCTTTTGATTTAAATTTTGGTGTTTAATTTATCTCCATTGAGTTTTATTGTATTCGCAGATCACAAAGACATATACAACACCTGAAATAGCATTTACAGGAGACACTATGTCGGACTTCATTACTGATGCAGATAATGCTGATGTTTTGAGAGCAAAGATTCTCATTATGGAGGTATGATGTTTACCACAACCTTTTATTTTCTAAAGTATACATGAAAGTCTTGGCTTAGGGACACAGTTAATCCCATTACAATTCTAATCCTGCAGTAGTCCATGCTTTTGTCAATATGCCTATCTGATTGGTGTTTAGATTCCAGTCAGACTTTGTGTTTATGACCTGGAAACAGCATAGCAATTAACTGGATGAACTCTGGAAGGATTTTCTTGTTAAGACATGTAGTGTTAATATATAGTGAGATCAATTTAATTTTTTTTAAGCATTTTATGAGAGATGATTATATGTCGGGGAGTGGCATATAGTTTTACTACTTACTGGAAACATTTTGCTCCCTTGGAATTTATGAGCAAGAGCAAATGTATTTGCAGTTGTCTGATTTCGTATTCTATCATCTTCTCAAGTTTAATTCTTTTTAATATGTTTACATTATTGCAGCTTACTGATGATGATGGAAAGTGATTGGATAATATCCCTAATTGGTCCAACTCATAGGTCTTGATCAAGGTTGTTCTAACTTCTAATTGGGTTGTAAGACCTTCTGGAAAAATGAAAAACATGATAACACAAATGAGGGGTGAGAGTGAAACATTCAAATTGTAGGTGTTTTTCTATTACAAATTTACCTGGATGTTCACTCTTCCTTGAAATTATGTTCAGTTTTAGATCAAAAGCATGGTTAGTGATTCACCAAAGCATAGAACATTTAGAAGGTGTTATTTGATATAAATCTATCTATTTCTTGCCAAATTGTGTGTTGTAATTCTCAGGCTTGTGATAGGGGCATTCTACATATTTAGGCTGAATAATTCATGGTTCAAGACTTAAGTTACTGATTCTGGTTCCTTGTTTCTGATCCCTACATTAGAGCACTTACGTGGAGAGTTCATGTACAGTGGAGGATGCACGAGACTATGGTCATACACATTTGTCCGAGGTTACTGCACTGATGCCCCTATAATTTCCTTCTTTCCCACCCGATACTCTGGTGCTTGCAACTGATTGTGGTTTCAACTCTTTGAATATTACACCAACAGATTATTAGCCATGCCGATGCTTTTCAGAACAAAGCAATTCTCTTGATTCACTTTTCAGCACGATATCAATTAGATGTAAGCCACATTTTCTTCTACATCACATCATATATTCGTGAACATACATTATGAAAATGACAATGCCTTGATAATACCTTGCAGCATGCATGGGCACAGACAGGGCTGCAAAAACTGTGCGCCATTCCATTAGTTTGTTTTTATTAAAATTACTAACTCTTGTGCATGGATGATGATCAGGTGATTGAAAATGCTATTTCTGCGCTCCCTCCTCCTTTTGCGGGGAGAACTTTTGCCCTCACAAATGGTTTTTGATAAGGGTCGGACCTAAATATAGGCGGCATAAATCTAACTGAGATTAAAAAGACTCTAAGTTAAGAGTCGGTGGATAAGAAGAGTTGGCTGATCCCGATTATCAGGAAGAAAATCAAGGAGAAATATCCTCCTTTTAAATTGAGGGAGGTAAGAGTTTAAGGAAGCGGCGATGTTCCTGGAATGTAGATGGCAGTAGTAGGAGTAGTAGTAGGTACTCACTGTACTTTGGGGACCCATATATGTTGTTAGTGTGATGCTTAGTTTTAGGATATTCTGTTGTTGGATATTTTGTTTGAGAATTCTTCAAATTAGTCAGACTCAGCTAATGTGTCTTGTCGAATTTAATTTAAACAAGTTCTTTTAATTCGAACATATTTTATATTTCAATTCGTATAAGTACACTATTACCTTACCTGTTATTGAGACGAGTAATTTATAAAGTGTACATGTATATTTCAGATCGATCACCAGCAATTTCCAAATTATCCTTTTCAAAATTAACTATTTATGAATGAATTAATTAATATTATACTACAGCATATAATAAGTTAATAACATTTCAACAGTGGTTATTATGTTTATCGACTTCCTCTCTAGAAAAGACTATGAGGACTGCCACTTTGTCTTTATACCAAGTATTATTATTATTATTATAGCTAATCCGTATTATGTTAATGTTAATGGCTAATTCTACACTTATATAAAGATTGGAAATTTGAACTCCGTAAAAAGAAGTGAAATACTCATATCTTTAAATATAAACCAAAACATTTAATTTTAACTTCAAAATATAAAGTAGCCCTGAAATTAATCGCTTGAGAGCCTAGTACCCAGTTCGGTGCAAAATTCCCCAATTTCCAACCCTAACAAGCTCAATCATGGAGTATCCATGGCGTTCGAGGCCTCCACCCGGTAATTTCTGCCCTGTCTGCTCGCATTCTCACTTCCCCTTCTGTACTCCCCCTCCTCCGCAATACTTTCGGCCTCCAGCACCGCCTCCGGATCACTTATTTCGCAGTCCACTGCCGCCGCCCCCGCCCCCGCCCCCGCCGCAAGCTTCATATGATCCGTTCGTTGATCACCAAGGCGGCCCCACCGTTATTCCCTATCCTCCACCTCCAGCGCCGGCGCAGCTTCCGCATAGGCCGTGGAATGGAGATCCTAATTATAGTAGCGGTTACTACGGAAATCCTAATTCTGGAATGGATCATGATACCGCTGGTCAGATTGGCGTCAAGAGAATGCGGTTTGATAACGCGAGTCACGGTTATGTGGGCTCATCGGCGGAAGCTAAGAGGAGGTTGAAACTGATACGTGATCACGGAGCTGTGAGTCGTGGTTTAGATAGAATATATGAGGGAGGATGTAGTGTTTCGAACCATTCGTATGAGCCGAGCAATTATCAGGGGATTGATAGTGGTTTTCATAATGAAGTTAATTCTAGCCTTAAGCAAAATTATGGAGAATCTCAAGCTTCATATCCCCATATCGAGAATAGCAGACCACTTCACAATCAAAATAAGAGTACTATGGTGCATAATCATGGTTTTGGAAATAGTTATGGAGCTGATGGATATAGAAATTTAAATCTGCCAAGAGGAAGCCATGAAACCCCGGTATATGATGATTCGAGTTACCAAGAACAAAGACGAAAATTTTCTACAGAAAGCCGGGACTTCAATAATCATCAGTTCCTGCAGTCTCATGCAACGCAGCAACATAGAATGGAGCCCCAATCACCCTATTATGGTTTATCTTGTCACAGTGAGAATATGCGTCTTACCCAGCAGAATGCACTTGGGTTCATGGCGCAACCTCCACTACCCACATCCCCGCCACCGCCACTTCCCATGGAACCACCAAGATTTCCATTCTCAGAGCCAGTTGCTTCTTCATCTTCTTTCCATTCACCATATTCTATGGTTTCTGAAGCCATAACATCAGTATCTTCTAACTACACTAATACAGTGTATCCAAATTCTAATGGTTATTGTCCACAGGTTTGCTATTTATTAATAACTATTTTTGTATTCAAGTTCTGTCGCTTAGTTGAAAAACATATAAATGCAACCAGAATCATACATTTGGGCTCAAATCAGTACGATGAAGACAACAGGCTGTGCATGAAGGGGACACCATTTAACTTACAATTGAAGTTTGCAGTTTAATGATATGATAGCGTGACATAAACAAAATAATAAAAATTAAAGATTTTTCCTTTCCTGCTTTTTGATTGAACTGGAATCCATTTTTATGGTGCATGTTTAGTAGTTATTACTGGGTGACTTTATGGGGATGCTTTCGAATGTGAAGCACTTTCTCTTGAGTTGGTAGATTATAGCTGCAATACGCACTTTAAGAATGTGCATATGGCTTATGCTTTAAAACTATTAAAACTATTTCTAATGTTTATAGATATAACTTTCTAATCTCTTTTTGTTTGGGTGATATCGTGCAAGTACTCAGTATGAAATTGAATTATTTATCTTTCAGGAAATTCATGGGGTTAGGATGGCTACATTTAATGGAGAAAGCAATGACTTCCCACCTAGGAATCAATCGTTAGACAAGCCAAAAATTATTGATGCATCTCATATTTTAAAGCATCCACACCGTGCAAATCGGCCGGATCATATTGTCATTATTATGCGAGGACTTCCAGGTTTGTGCTCCCTACAAAATCATCAATCATCTAATTGATATATGTTTAATTTCTGCTCAAAAGAAGACATGTAAAATTAGTTACTTAAAGACTACCTAGTGCTCAGTTTGCTTTTGTTTCTGTGGGAATTTTTGACGATCTTCTTTATCTGCTTCCATGTTGCTCCATCTCTTCTCTTATGAGGGTTCTGTATGTAATGTATGACATCAGATTCTTCATAATCTGTAATGCAAGGATGAAAATTTGGCATGCCTTTACAAATTCTGTTAATAATGCTGAGTTACATTGAAAACATGTACATATCTCCAAGTTCTTGTATTGCTTGGTTATTTATGTTGGTATTGTTTCTCCTTTCACCTTTCAGGGAGTGGTAAGAGCTACTTGGCTAAAATCTTGCGTGACTTTGAGGTTGAAAATGGTGGCACTGCTCCACGGATACATTCCATGGATGAATATTTCATGACAGAGGTTGAAAAGGTGTTTTACAATGTTTTTGCAAATGTTATGGCAGAAGTTCCTTATAATGCTAATATTATTTTGTCGAACCATGCCTTCAGGCTTCAGTTCCTCGAGGTTTGCTTGAGCAAATATAACCATACTCTATATACCAATTTGCAGGTTGAGGAGAAGGAAGGCTCAAGATCCTCTGGTTCAGTAGTTAGAGGGAAAAAACTGGTCACGAGGAAGGTCATGGAGTACTGTTATGAACCTGAGATGGAAGAGGTTAAATTGATATTCTTTTATGTTATGTAACATAATTTTTTATGCTGGTATTTTTCATTTTGGATTGCTACGGGAGTCGTGAAAAAAAATGTGAACTTTGAAAGGAGTTGGTGGTCCTTGTTGGTTCCATTTTCTAGATTATGTTGTGAAATGCTCTAAGAAAATTAATAGGGTTTTGTGACAATCGGCATAATGTAGTGAAGTAACCTTCAAAGGAAGGTGCATACTGCTTGCATACTTGCTAATTTTTCAGTTTTTGTTCAACTAAAGAATGAAATGTACAGACATGGAAAGCTAAAGTACAGAAATGGGACTTATTTTACTTAAAAAGTTGGACCTTTTCACCTTAATATGCAAAGATACCTATTACATTCTAATATGATCTCCTTTTGTGGCCTAAATAGAGAAACCTCTTCTTTAAGGGAAAAAACAGAACATCTGAAAAATGGGGTTCATTGGATTGTAGTCTATAATTTATGGTTAGAAAATTCCTTTTATATTTCAAATGAAAACTTCTGAGCCAGAAAAAGTATAATATTGTCAGGTTCTCACCTTGTTTTCTCTTTCAGGCTTACAGGTCAAGCATGTTGAAAGCATTTAAAAAGACGCTTGATGAAGGGGCATTCCCCTTTGTAATTGGTATGATCCTTCTGCACATGAACTATATTTGAACACAATTTTCATTTCACCTTTTTTTGGTTCTTAAATCTTTTCATAATCAATTTCTTCATCTTTCTTTGGGAAATCCATTGATGTGTATTCTGTTAAAAGTCTTTAGTTTTCTGTTGATGATGCTTCTTGTTCAATTACAGCAGCGTTTCTCTTGTTGCTAGTTGTAGTTCTGGCATGTTGGAACATGTCAGATTAACTAATGCTTAATATGCTATTCATGTTTCTCTAGGATTTTGTATTTTGAGTTATTCTTCACAGACATAAAAATCTATTTCTTAGACAACAAAGAATCTAAGCTCACACAAAAAATGGTTGAAAGATGTAATCTTATTATAAATCAAGTGGTGATGCACTGGTGCGCACTGCCTTCAGTTTGTCTAACTACAGATGCAGTTTATTCGGCAATTGACCCATTTCTTGCTGGTATTTGTGCTTCGTCTTAGTGGATGACCGCAATCTGCGGGTAGCTGATTTTGCTCAGTTTTGGGCAACTGCAAAGGTATACCCTCACTCTCTTTTTAAGGCGGCCTCTCGGTGTCTGTTATTCTCTATTTAGGGAATACTTTAGAGGTTGGTGACTTCTAGTCTTGTTTGTAGATTTTACTGGTGTTACAGAAGGTGTGGGTTGTCAATGCCTGCTTGCAACTTATCACGTATGAGCCTAAATCCTTAGCACAATGATTGTATACAAGTGAATATAGAACTTTCTCCGGCCGTGAGTCCCATAACCACTTCTGCCTTTTGCTCAAGATATTCCTTCATAGTTCATATCATATATCGGACATTAGTAACTCTCTGAGACCGCTTTAGTATGTCTACATGTCAGGAAGTAAACATATTAAGAGGTCTATATTACCACAACGATAACAAAACATCTCAATTATGATTTTAGCTTTTCGAATTTAAGCTTGAGCTCTTTTTGGTATTTTGTATTGCATCTTTTCATGAATTAAAAGATGCTTGTGATGATACCACAACTAGAAACATTCTCACCAAGTTTTCTGGGATAAAATGGTATGACATGATAAACTTCCCCATATACTTTATAATTATCGTGATATAAAGGTTATCAGTCATCCAACTTCTCAGCCATTGATTATCTATATCTTCATAAACCATTGCATCATCTTCCTTACCTTTCTGCTATAGTGGATCTGTTTCTTCATATATTATTGATATTATTGTTGTTTATAGTGGAAGTGACGGTATCAGCACATGTTTATGAATTATGAAATCACATAATTTTCTGGACATTGATTTAACCATTTGTTTCTTATCACAATACTAATTTTTCATGCTTGAGTAATATAACATTGCAGTCCTTTTATAATGCGATTAGATGTTTTTTTAAGATATCACTGAGTATTAATGCACCACTTCCAATTTCACACATATGATCTAAGCAGAGTATTTTATGAAAGATGTTTGGTGTCACTATATTGTTATCATTATCTGAGAGCTATCTCTATCTCTTATTTTCTGACCCAAGTGATTTGATATTCTGAATAAATTTGAGAATTTTGCTGATTTGTATCATATGTTACTTGATGGTAAACTTTTGACGTGAAATTTATATTATCATTTACTCTCATATATTGATTATCTCGGTCTTATTGAAATCATGTCGTGCCTTAAGGAAAATTCTGTTGAAGGGGCCAGTTTTCTTCTTGTTTAGTACCCTGGTTTCCTCTTTTTTCATTTGAATCTTCTGGGCTTGCATGGTATTTGCATAAAATGATGTGGGTTCCATCATGACTGTTCGATTTATCCTGAGAAAAGCGGCTTCACAAAATAGATAGGGACTGGGGGAGGATTTAATCCTTGACCTCCTCTTTAAAAGAGGAGACCCCACATAATCACATCCAAACCATTTTAAATTAAGAATTTACATATAATTTCCAGGAATCCTCGTGGTATTCTTTTAATATTACTTCTTTATTTATTTCATAATTTTCATTGATATGACAGCTTCTTTTTGTATGCTCTTCCTCCTTTGATTTTTGGTTATTCAATTACTTTTTAAGTTCACATCTGAGTGGAATGGTCTGGTTGATTTTCATGCGTAGTTCATCTTTCGTTTGGTTTATTGCAGAGATCAGGTTATGAAGTCTATATACTAGAAGCCACTTACAAGGATCCGGCAGTGAGTTTTTTGCTTGCATTTTATTTCTTTCAATCGATCTGTTATCACATGAAGTAGATTCTGTAGCTTGTCCTTAACAATTTACTAGGGGGAAAGACAGCAAGATGCATGGCTAAGACAAAGATGAAGAATGATGAGTGTCCCAAATATAATAAGATAAAATGATGTATGCTTTAGTTAAAGAAATGAGTGTAGGATCAGATAATTACCTAGCAGATCCTGGATAAGTCTTTCTAAAGTTGATTGCACTATTTGCATCGGTTGAGTTGCATCGTATCATCATTCTTACTTATACGGTTATACCAAAGTTTACTGCTTGAGAATAGGGAAACATGGTTTTCCTCAAGTTACTCTTTGTACTTGTGAGTTTCAGGGTTGTGCTGCAAGGAATGTTCATGGTTTCTCTCAGAATGACATACTCAAGATGGCAAATGAATGGGAGGATGCACCATCTCTGTATATGAAGCTGGACATCAAGGTATTCATAGCTTATTTTGCTTTGCACCATTAAAGTTTGGCTTGATCAGAGCCCTTGAATGTTGATAACTGATCTTCTGATCAGAATACTGAACTCTGATTTCTATATATCTGATTACACTTCAGTCATTGCTCCATGGAGATGATTTGGAGGAAAGCGGGATTGAAGAGGTAATTTCATGCGCATTTATAAACTCTATCTCTTCTACCTTCCTGATCACATCTTCTTGTGAAGTGATGGTAAAATAAGACAAAGCATAAATGATATGGGTGAGAGAGAAAATAAATTAACTAAAGATCGAAATCTGGTATCTTGCCCAAAGTCCATTAAGTCTCTTGGGTTATGGTTACATATGTAAGGTGAATATTGACATTATTTTGTCAATCATTGTCGGCAAGTTTAAGGTCGTTTACCTAAGTTCCTACATGATGAAATATGAATATCATGGTCTAATGGTTGATTTGACAGGTTGATATGGATACAGAAGATGGCAATCATATCGATGATTCCTCAGGTTTTGAAGTTATAGATACCAAAAAGAATTTAAGGCCTTCTGAAGGTGTTCTTACCACTGACGGTATATTTTGATCTGTGCATCTTTCTTCTCTTTTCAAATTGACTATATGACATCCTCATGGCATATGATGTGTTTGAAATGCTTGTTGATGTACAACAGTGAGATTATGAATTTACGACTACTGCATATGTTAGTTGATATATATATAATGGAAGTGAATTTTTCCACGGAAGGAACTACTACATCCTTTGGTAAAAGCCGTTTTTATTAGTTATTCTTCTTGTTGAATTGATAGTTGCTTACACCTAGAAGGATCTGTATGCTGCCTTTGCTTATGCTGCTATTACAGTGGTCCTAGGGTCTAAACTTACTGTTACAAAGCTCCTTTGTGAAGTAGGCAGTAAGCTGCTTCGCTTAGGCCACTGTTTCGTGATGGTCCCAAGTGATGTCTTATTTCATATCAGTATTTTTTTCTTCTTCTAACATTATTATTGGGATGCGAACTTGTATATGAGCTAGTAGAGCTAATATATCTTATAATCTATTCTCCTTTGATGGAATCATTTGTTGTCGCATGCATCACTTTTCGATGGTGTTGTCTTGAAAATAGGTTAAGGTTCGCATGTTCTGTTAATGATGTTTCTAGGTTTTGGGAATTCAGGGCCATCAGTAGATGAGAAGAAAGGGGATGGCGAAGAAGAGCATCTAGTTGAAGTGGTGAAAGATCTAGGAAAGAGTAAATGGTCAAATGATTTGGATGACAATGATCTCCACAAGACTGAAGCAACCAGGGGAAACTCTGGTGATTTATCTAGTTTAATAAAGTCATACAGCAAGAAAGGTAAATCTGTGCGTTGGGCTGATCAGGTATGCTAGTAACTTTTTTTTCCTTCCGATTCAAGTGTAAACGTTTTATCTATCTGTATGTATTGGTATGATTTAGTGGTTTGCATTCTGCATTTCCTAAACTGGCAGGAGTGTTATTAACTGATTTGATGGTGATGGATCACTTAATGCAATATTTATGTGTGTATGTGTACTTAACTTATTTCTAGAAATAATGTGGTTCATATTCTGCTCAGGTGTAGTCCTAGGAAAAGTATAGAGTAGCTGGCACATCTCAGAAAAAAGCTTTCCTCATAATTCCCCTAGTTGACATTGCATGAAAGTTGAAACTCCTGGAAGCATATAAAGTTGGCCTGGCTTGTTTAAGTTAGTCATTTTGGATATGGAATCCTGAGCAAATGTTTCCCGAGTGACGAGCATGTAGCATGTGTTTACATGTGATTTGACTTGGTTCGAGTTACCCTATACTTGGAGTCTATCTGTTTATTATGACTCACGTAAATCTAGAAGTTGCTACTTTAGTGCATTCCCTGTTAAAGTAGGACTCAACTCCAGAGACTCCAAAGTTATCCATTCCTTTCATCTTCATCTAGGATCCTGGACATCATACACTTTATCAAATACCATACATTTATGTTGTTGGATATGGGAAAATTTAATAATTGCCTTTTTGAGTAGTAGTAGTTGTCGATTTTTTCCCGTACAGATTGGCATAATTGGATTCTCAATAAGTGCTGGAAAGACTGCAAACGTATCTTTAGTCATTGGTCCTGGTTCTGGATACAACTTGGTAGGCCTCCTTATTTCTCTCATATACTACTATATTTACTTTAATAGATCATCTGAAAAAGAAGACAGAGCGATGATGATTAGATATCAACTTTACTTTTTATGTATCTCTAATGCTTAAGTTATTACAGAAATCAAATCCCCTGCCAGAAGAAGAGAAAAACAGTCAAAGACACACGGGAGAATCGAGAGGACGGAACATGTTCCAAGAACAGCTGCGCGCTGAGCACGAGTCATTCAGATCTGTTTTTGACAATAAGAGGAAACACCGAATTGGAGGGATTGGTGGCAATGCAGAGTAACATTTCATTTTTGTTTTCATATACTTAAGCAGAGCTCACCTTAAAATTCAAGGTTTGTTGTAACTTGTAATTTGAGTATATCATCTCATCCTGTTGAGCAGAAGTCATTATCTCCCCGTTCTGTTTTTTTCTGCAGAACTTTTTATTAAGTTGAGATTCAACCTTTTTTGGATTTCTAGTGTTGTTTCCCCTCCACAATATATAAAATTTCTACCTTTATTTACAGTTGTTTACTTGTATCACGAAACATTGTATTGGGCCCTTATATGATCAGTTTCTCAAACTATATGTCATTATTGATGTCACTGTGCAAATTAGGGGTTCAAAGCATATTTTAATTCTGTATCTTGCTTTAATAATGAATAATTACTTGTGGAGTCTCTCGTTTGATTTGGCTGCACCAAGTAAAAAAGCATGGCACATTCTGACGCTAAGAATTTATAAAGAAAAATGTTGATTTCTCGTCACACTGGTTATGATCAATAGTCTAAGTCGGCAAAATTACTTTTGAGAGAGAAAAACAATCTGCTTAGAAAAGCACGACACATTCTTCCCCAATTAATTAATTAAAATAATGAAATGTGAATTCAATTTTCATTCCTCGTAACGCTATTATGATCAATATTAAAAATCAAAGTTGTAAAAGTCAAGAAAAAGAGACCCTTTTCTCTCTCTAAAATGTGGAGTACTTATTTTGTAAATGTCAACAGTTTATTTCTCTTTCATATGAGTTAGTGTTGATGATATAGTCGTACTGCTTAAATATTTAGGCAGAAATGAATAGGATCGTCATAGACTTATAAGTAAAGTAAGTGCAATTACCATGTCAATTTGGTGGTCTGCCTATATTCTAGCTTTTTGTGACGAACACTTTATTCGGCGCCATGCTATTGCTAGCCTATACATATATTAATTTAACCATTTTGCTATATTTGATAAAATTTATACTACTATCACATTTGACTTTCAATAAATTTAAATAATAATACGTAAATGGCATGCAGTTGCAGCTCGATCGTCAATTGATTTCTTCATACATCCAGCTCTACTTTTATATTAGTCAATTGCTGCTGGTCAATATTATTTTAAATATTTTCATATTTAACATATATATATATATATATATATATATATATATATAACGAATTAAGTTGTACCTCTATTTTAATTCCATATTTCTGAAGGAGAAACGACTAGCAATAGGTTCTTGTGGATTTGTCTTGGAATATGATAGTATGGATAGATAGTTTAATTATGAAAATTGCAGTATCTAGTATTTAGCATTCTACGCCTCTTATTTCATTAATCTAGTGTACTGTATATATATATATATATATATACACCGGTTTGTATCAATTTGGTATATGCAACATGTAATTATCAGATTTCAACAAAAATATCACTCACGTGCGAGGGGTGAGGATTAATACGTGTGTCTAAGGATGTGGTATGTTTATAAATAAATATTAATTTTTTAATAAAAATTTATTAATTTTCATTTTACGATTATAATTTATTGATTAAAGTATTATTTAATATTATTCAATATAAAATAAGAGTAAAATAAAAATAATAAAAGAACAAAATTATAGTGACTCGTATAATGACGTGAAATTTTCACATTATCATGAAAGTTGTTAAATTATAGACACTGTAGTGGAGTGACGATGGAACCGTCGTATAGATTTCAATTGCTTAGACCACTAGTGTTTTTTCTTAGACCTAGGCTAGCTACTTTATCTCAAAGTCACGATATTTTTAAAGAGGGAACTCTCATAAATCCGGCTAGAGGTGTTCAAAAAAATCGGAACTGTCGGAATCAAACTGTAATTGGACCGTAATCGGCAATTTTGGAAACCATAATCGTACCCGACAGTTTGATTTCGAACCGTAACCGTGTAGAGAACGGTTCAGTTACGGTTACAAAAATTCGGAACCATGAACCGACAATTCGAAACTGTAACCGTCCATTTGGAACCGTATCTCATTTTTATTATATAATTCAATTTATTTCTTATATTATAAAAAATCATTTTTTATATATATTTTTTATAATTCATAATAACACATTACAAACTCATGAATACATTAATAATTAAATAAAATAAAATATAACTAGATAAGAACCTAATTAAACCCGAATATTATAAATTAAAATAATTAGCTTTTTATTAGAGTTCATCTTATATTGTTATATTTATATAGATTAACTTTTTATTTTACTTCATTTCATTAATGTATTCATGTTTAACGTGTTATTCAATTAATGTATTCATAAGATAATAACACATTAAAATATTTTATTATTAAAGATTTATTAATATATCATTATATTAGTATAATATGTAACAAATAATAAGTTAAAATAAATATTTATGTAGTTATTCTAGTATCACGTTAAATGTAATATGAAATTAAATGATAATTAATATGCATAAGTATGTAATTAAAATAATTAAAATTTTCAAAATTTTTAAATATATTAATATTAATTTTTTGTACGGTTCGAAACTGTAATCGACAATTTGGAATCATAACCAGAACCGCCCTACACGGTTCGATTTCAAACCGTGAACCATGGCAACAACGATTCGGTTGCGGTTCCCAATTCTCGGAACCGTGAACAGCTCTATATCCAGTCTACCATAAATTTCACACTTTTTTACTTGGGTTATAGTCCCAAAATTCACATATTTTTATCAAAATTTGATTTTTGAGTTTAGTTAATATATATATATATATATATATATTCTTTTATATTTTTCATGGCTTTTCTGTTTTGCCCGCAAATACATGAATTTATCATTTTTTTATTTTTCTCATGACGATCTTTTTCGATCAAATTTAAGTTGATTTAAAATATAATATTTTCTTTTTAAATTTATATTAACATGTATATGTAAACAAGAGTTTATATTCTACATCAACTTAAACTTGATCTAAGAAGATCGTCACAAGAAAAATAAGAATAAATTGTAAGTTTATATATTTATTAACCAAATTGCAAAGTCATGGAAAAACAATAAAAAATCTAAATTTTATATATTTATTTATTCGTTAAATAAAAAGATAAAAAAAATTAATATTTTATATATTCTTAATTAAATTTGATTAAATATTAATAACTACAAATACGATTACTATATTCTAAATATAATATTGACAATGTATTTAGTTTATCTTTGGCAAAATTCAAGCTGTAAATGGATGGTTGGTTATATATTGTTAATTTGAGAATTGGGGGTTCATAATTATGTGCTAGCTGTAAATGATTTGGGTTCGATAAATTAGAATACTTGACATTTGGACTAGTATATAATAATAAAGAAAAATCTTCTCCGATCATTTACCGGCTTAAAGTTTTTTAATATCTCTGTTCTACGATATTTATATTCGTAATAAAATAAATTTACAGTTACGCCACGCGACTTTACAAAAAGTAGTGGAATAATTATTTTTATAGTATTTAATTAAAAGTATAAATACAATAGTTATGTTATGTGTTGATGTTGTCTTATAATATTTGATTATACACCAACCCTCAATTCAAATTTTTAAATACGTGCATATATAGGACACAATTTATAACATTTATATATAATATGAAACATTTAATTTGATTTTAATTCTCTTGATAACAAAATCTTCAAATGCCTCTTACTAATAGATCTCATTAGAGTTACTGGCTAATTCATCATCATCAATAATTAACAATGTCATATGAATAATGTGGAGCAATTAACAATAACATATGAACAATGCCCAATATCAAACGATTAAAAATGTCCAATACTAACAAGAATTCTAGACAAAATAATAAATCTCCATGTTGACTAGAATTTTCCTCGCACATGCAAGATACGCATGGGAAGCGAAGTTACTAACTAGTCTTCATGAGCTGATCCATGTGTTGATCAATGTTCAAGGAAAAGAATGAGAAATGGTAAAAGATGAAGAAGAGCTATTCTTTTTAAGAGCGTTCATAGTCGACTCAAAAAGAGGGGTCACTATGACTCTAAATGGTCTTCTCTTTCTATGGTAAGTAGCTTTTTCTTCTGCCGCACGAAGAGATTCCAACTATGCTTCCCTCTAATAGAAGTGGAAAAGGAGAAAGAAAAGATGAACCAGATTGATCAAGTCCTGTGATAATGTAACACCAGAGTATTTTATACCTGACTTATAGGTGTTTAAAAATTCCAAAAATAAAATTTTTGGATTAGAAACTTTATTTTGAAGCTTGCTGCCAAGTTTCAGCGAAAACGGAGACCAAATCTCCGCTCTTTCGAGAACCGGCTTATACTTTTATAACGGGTAACAAGAGCAAATACGTGATTCATTCGAATGCCCTGATTTGAAGTTCGAGACGAGATATGGACAAAGCGCGATAATTTACATAAACTTTTATCGCGATACGGACCATACGCGGAACTTTTTATTTTTCGCCGTCCGGTGAATAGTAAAACCGAGAACTTAAGAAATCGAGAAAACTCCTATTTTTTGATTTTGATAGCGAGTAATGAGAAAATTCTCGAGAAGTTTAATAAAATGAATTTCAGAAGAAACGGAGTTTTAAATTGATATTTATCAAGAAATCGAGAAACAAGTATTTTCTCGATTTACGTGCAATTCGATCGGGCCAAACCCCGACTTTAGTTAACGAGAGACGAAGATGTTTTAATGAGTAAGAAAATCGAGAGTGTTGACTCTCGTTTCAATCGAGATAGATAAATGACGAAAAATCGGACCGAAATATCTAAAAGGCGAAAAGACGATTTGGACCCCGGATATTTAGATATTTTGAGGGGCAACTTGTGGCCTATAAAAGACCACAAAAGTCACCCCAATTCAGATTTTACGTGAGGTTCAGTAGCATTATTGGAGTGAGTTTAAAGCAGAGAACATGCGTGAGAAAAAAAGAAAGAAAAGGGAGGAGTTTTGCTCCGATTTTCGTCCCGTTCGTCTCGTTTTTTTTGATTTTTTCGAAATCTAATCCAATATAAAGGTAGTCCTCGATCTTATCTACGTTTCTATAGTTTTATTTTCATGTTTTGAGCTTGATGAAAAAGTGAATAAAAGGGGCTGCCCTTTTCGATTTTTATCGAGTCGAGCCCGAATCGAAAAATGTCGAGAATTAATGTTGCTCGTATGAGTTAGATAAACATGTGTTTGAAATTTTAAGGCAATCTAAGCATGTTAGGTGTTGAGAAGTTAACTTGAGCTTGTCGGTTTATATGTTTTTGATTTTTCTCGGATGAATCGAATAGACGAGCATGTATGTAGGTTATATACGAGTATTATGTGAATTTACGGGAATTAATCGAGCATGTTTAAAAAAAATGAGTGAGGGGCGACAGTTCTGCCCGGGAATTATCTCGTCGTTTTAAGTATAGAATGTGTAGAATTTTTAACATAATAAAATACTAGATCGAGTTAGGAGTAATCTCCAACTTGAATCACCCCGTTTCGTTGTGTTTTCGATTTGTTATGAATTTTTCAAAATGGTTGCGCAAACTGCCAATTCCAGCGAAAATCTGAAAATTTATCTAACTTTGAAAATTCGTTAAAAATAGAGTAAAATGATTTTATGTGTTTTGTCTTCGAATTATAAAACTTTACGATGTTATGGTCACTTTAAAGTTTGATTCGATACAATTGGAATTATTTTATATTGGTTTCTCAAAGTCAACTGTTCATTTAGCTTGAACATGTGTTAAGCATGAATAAAGGTTAATATGATTTTATTGGATTTTTCCGTCAAGTGTGCAAAAATTGAAATAAGTTAGTAGCCGATTTTTTCGTTATGTTGGATAATCGAGCCGCATAATTTTCGTATGAGATTTATAATCTCATATTATGATTTATGAGCATGAAAATGAGTTTTTCCCCGATTTTAAGTTTTTAATCGAAGTTGGCCGTTCAAGGGCATGAAAAGTGTTATGTGATGTTTTATTTAACGAACGTGATTTATTATAGGTTTATATCATTGTATTAAGTTTCATGATATTCATAGATGTTTTGATCTTAGACGAGCATGAGTGCTGAGAAATGATAAAACATCAAGTTATGTGTTTAATCAAAGTCAAAACATGGCTTGATTATAAATCATCGAACGACTCTCCTAGAATTTAAATCCGAAATTCGAACGATAGCCGAGTTAAAAGAACCGAGAATAATTCTCAAATAACAAAGGATAATAATTCCTTACACTTAGAGAATATAATTAGATGCACTCGAAAATGTTATCTCACTCGAGATTTATTTAAAGGGTACGACGAAAGGTCAGTATCGCAGTCGTCAGTCAAGACGATTCAAGTAGGCTTTCTTATACTAAAAGAAAATATGCGAGTTTATCCACATTTCTGTTATTTCTTTTCAAATAGCTTTTGAATTGAAAATGTGTTTCAAGTATTGTCTTGCCATAAAATGTTTAGATTTTTGTATGATACATATCTGCTATGATTATGAAATCGAATTCGGGTTCCAGTGGGTAAGCATCCCCACTCGAACTAGTGTACACAAGGACCGTGAGTCATCTAGCGGGTTGGCCGGTCAAGGTGTCCGAGGAAGGTGGCCACCTTCCCGGCACATAAAAATTACAGATATGTTTGATTACTAAGGAATTTAGACCGATCAGTCGAACTCAGGATTTTTCAAGAAAAGAATTTAGTGAACATAGGTACTTTCAGATAAAATCCCTATGTTTCACTTTGAGATGGCAATGACAATTATATATGTATGAATGTGATTTCGGGCATGTGTCTACTGAGTACTTTTGTACTCAGCCCTGCATGTATTTCTAAATGTGCAGGTTGAGACGTGATGAATGGAGGTGCTATGACGGGCTTGTCATTCTTTTGCGTAGTTAAACTCTTGGGGGGGGGGGTTTACGTGTCTTCATACACGTGGACTTATGTTGATCCTTTTTCCGCTGCAAGAGGTTTTATAAATTTTGTTATGAACTAAAACTCAGTTATCGAAATATCCTTTTGTCTCAGTGAAAGTCCACAGTTTCCTTTTTATCCTTTATTTAATTATTTTATAGTCGCGTATTCTAACTTTACCACCAAGGGTGAAGGAGGGTCGTGACAGATAAAATGTTCAAAAGGAGAAGAACAGCTATAGGGGCCCCCTATACTTAACTTAATAAAACTTAAAATAAAATAACCGTTTTTATATTTGTAAAGATGGCTTACGCGCTCTGGGGAAAAATCTTTCACTACTGATAAATGAAAAGTTGTGACTAGATTGTCCTGCAGACGGATGCGACAAGAAGAAGTGGCATTTGGAAGTGTTGCTGACTTAACATTTAGGTTTCGGCATAAGAAAGCTTGCACTGTCTTTTAACACTTAGGCGCACAACGTGCCATTGGTAATGATTCTACTACGGTGCCATAAATTCGCAAGCTGATCCTAAGTAATCGTTGTTGTTCATTGGATTCCGCAGGAACTACTTCGTTAGGATTGGGGAATTGATGCGATTCTTCCTGAATAACCTGGATTCTCCCATCGAGAGTCATTTTAAAAGTCTTTCCTAAACTCTTTCGACTGAATATGTATTACTGACAAATTAAAAATGTCATATAAACAATACAGACAATTAACAATGTCCAATACTGACAATGCTCAATACTAGATAATTAAAAATTAACAATGTAATATGAACAATGTTAGACAATAAACAACTAACAATACCATATGAAAAATATTGGACAATTAAAAATGTCACTCCCGCATTTCACTAAGGATGATAAAGTCGGGGGAAACCGTGACTGGGGAAGGAATTAATGAAACGAGAATAGAAATGGAAAATGAGACAATGATGAAATGAACAATAATCTCATAACTGGTTGAATAATTTATCGCACATGATTGGCATGAAACGTACTTGAGTCTTAACTCAATACATAACAACTTAATCATGAAGAAAACTGGAGTATTATGTTAATACATAATGATCTCAAACTAGCAGCGGAAAGACATTTGGATCGAAATAAGCTCTACATGTATGAAGACACGTAGAACCCCCAAGGGTCAACTACTAAGAGATCGACGGAAAGCCAGAACGTAGCACCCTCCTTCATCATCGCTCAACCTGCACGTTTAGAAATACATGCAGGGCTGAGTACGAAAGTACTCAGTAGACACATGCCAAAAGCGCAATCATACATATATAACTGTCATGCCATTCGCAAGTGAAACATAAGGATTTTTTTTTGTTTCTAAAGCACCTATGTTCACTAAAATCATTTCTTGTGAAATCTTGAGTTGAAAGCCTGTCCTAGTTCTTTGTAATCAACCATATCTGAACGTTCTTTATGCCGGGGAAGGGGCCACTTCCCACAGACACCCGACCGACCAACCTTTCGCTGACTCACGGTCTGTGTACACTAGTCCGAGTAGTATATCTAATCTACCGGGACCCGAATTCGATTATAAATAAACAGATATGCATCTTACATAAATCAAAACATTTATGGCAAGACAATACTTTGAAAAATATCTCGTTTCATTCTAAAAAGCATGTACACATATTTTTATAGAGTAAGAAAGTCTACTTGAATAGTCTCGACTGGCGATGACTTCGTTCTCGTAACTCAGATCCGACCTTTCGTCGAAACCTTTTAATAAATCTCGAGTGAGACACAATTTCTAGCATATATGATATTCTCTAAGTGTAATGAAATATTATCCTTTATTATTTCAAAAATTATTCTTAGGTCTTAACTCGACTAATATTCGAGTATCCTAGTCTAAAGGTGTTAAATTCTTAAATCAAGTTTATGATTTATTATTCTGATTTCATTCTTTTACCCAAGTAAAAAAATGTTGGGTATAATTCGTGATGGAAATTCTACTTGAAATATTGATTCTTGAATCGAAATATTTAATTTAATCTTATAGGTTAGCAATAAACATAATAATACACTCTAAGTACGATTTATAATTTAATCAAATATTATGATTAAATTCTAGCTTAATAAATTAATTCTCTAAGTTCAATAATAATCTACACTTGGAAATAGTCCAAATTAATTAGATCTTCATCCAATTAAATCACTAATTAGC